>JAQPPZ010003595.1:0-505027 GCA_028583015.1 Wollemia nobilis | reverse complement strand
CATAATTTTATTTCTAGAGTGAAAGAAAATTACACTTCTCAGGTTCCTTAGCACAAACAAAAATCTAGATAAAAGCATAGTATTGTGATTCAAATCATTCAAACAACCTCTATGACTAAAACCTAGATAGAAATCAGTAAAACGTAGTAAAAAAACCCAGAGCTAGCATAGAAAATAGGGATAAGATATGTGGGTAAAAAGAAGAAACTCCATCCTTGTTCTCTTCCATTTGCAAGAAACCTTCTAGAACCTGTTGATTTTCTTTTGATAACCTAACTTCTTCTTGATTTAATTCCCTATAAACATGTGTAAAAGAGATATTTTTAAAAATAGAAATCACCTCTAGTAGTTCATATTTCATTGGTCTAAGTAGTTTATTTTTTAATTGAGTATATCTATTCATCCAATTGATGACTAGAGTGAAATCTCCAAAAATTTGTAATTTTTTCACATTTCTCTCCACAACATACTTCATTAGCAATTATAACGCCTAAAACTCAACAAAATTATTGGAACTTGTCCCAAAACCTGCTTTAAATTTGATATAGTGGGTATCCGAGAAGTACAAAATACCTCTCGCACTACTAAAAGATGTGTATCTCTGACTAGCCCCATCAAAAAAGCCCATGGTCGAGTCATTTCAATCAACAAATTATCTACTTGTCGAGGTTTCTTATGTTTACCATGCCCTTTATAGATTGAGACCAAAGTCCTCACCTGAAATATAACTTAAAACGGGGGAATTAACTTTCCATAAAAAATAGCTTTATTCCGTGCCAACCATTTACCCCAACATATAAGACATATTAAGGAAAGAATCGTTTCAACTATTTTTTCAAAAAACACTATTGTAAGCATACCTCTACTTGTTTCTCCTTCCTAAATATTTTGTACTCTAGTTATCTTTTTAGCTTCTAACAAAATATATTGAGAAATAGGGTATTTGATTAAAATCCTAGATAATCACTTATGGTTTATCTTAAATACTTCTTGGATAAGGATGATTATGTATTTTTTTTTCCTTTGTCCTTCATTAAGGCATCCTTACTTTTAGTTAAGGCTTCCATATATGACTTTTCTTCCAAGTTACCTAGCCTTCCCTTATAAAAATCCTTAGTCTCTTTAAATTTATTCAAATAATTGGAATAACATATCTAAAGGTGAGGCTTGACTAGTCCATATGTATATAAAACATTAATGATAGTCCTCTACATACACCTTTGTAATAAATAAATAAATATATATATATAGACGAAAATCCTTATGTTGGGAATTTCCCTAATAGTAAATTAATCTTCTAATCTTCCAAGTGGCAATATAAGTAGGGTCATGGATCCTTCCTTTGTCTGATTTGAATAAGGTTGAAGGGAATTGGTGTTAGTGTATGGGTTGGGATGTTTTCTTTTAAACTAGGGTGTGAGAGGGACTTTCATGTATGTTTCTTATGGACCTTTGATCCCAAAGGTCCAACTATAAATAAATGATTTTGATGTTGGGAAGCCCCGTAACCTGTTACTTCAACACAAGAAAAGTTATATCTTTGAAGCTTTGTGCTCGAATTAACGAAACTACAACAAAAATCAAATATAGAAATTTCTTTGTGTTAATTTAAGGGACCAGTTGAACATGAAATAGGTAGGGTGATTTCTAAAGGCTATAATAGAGACTCCTCTTGAAAATCAATATCAATTTTATGAATTTTAAGAATTTTTCTTATATCTCCTACATGCACTATATTTTAACCTTCCTAATTAAATATGTTTTATTTTTATTAGGTTCTACATATCTATTATCTATATGATATTTTAATATTTTTATTAATATTAAATAAATTACCTGCATTGATCTTATATATGGAAAATATTATCTTAATAACATATTCTCATGTATTGCACCTCGGGGTGTAGCGCAACGGTTTGGGCTTTGGATCTTCTTTGGGAGGTCCAAGGTTCAAACCGTTGCATGGGTGAGCGTGTGAGGGGGTGGGTGTGTGTCTCCCTGGTGGAGTTGTTGTAACAGGTTGGGGGATTCTTAGTCAAAAACCTCCATCTCTTAATATTATCGACAAAAAAAACATGTTCTCATGCATTTTTAAATAAAATATGCATTTTATATTAAAAACACAAATAATAATATCAAATGATATGAATATTATCAAGATATTATTTATTTGTTTTTTCTTGAGACAAAAAGGTTTTACTCTAATCCCCATCCTTAACAAATCACAACTCTTTCCTTTAAAAATTGAAATTTTCAATTTTGATCTCCATTTAAAATAGAAGAGGTTTTTGTGTGGGATAACTCTTACAAATGCTATTCATACGCATTGAAATCCCTAGGTAAATAAATAAATATCTAGGATTGGATGTCATCTTCAATTGCTTTATGGAGTGCAATTAGCACCATGAGGGTGGGTTCAATTGCTTTCAAGAGTACAAATGATATTCATGCGCCTTGAAAACCCTAGGTAAATAAATAATTAGCTAGGGTTGGATGTCATCTTCAATTGCTTTATGGAGTACAATTAGCACCATGAGGGTGGGCTCAATTGCTTTCAAGAGTACAATTAACACTATTTTCTTTTCTTATTCATAGAAGATTGTTCTATGTTTCTAATATTGCTCTACTCTTATACCCGATTCTCTTAACCACGACTTCTACATGATCTAAAATCCTTTCACGCGGAATGGACCTCCCAAATTTTAAGGACTCAATATGGCAATCACATAAACTAAAACTGGTCGTAACATATTTAGCTGGATCTATAATTGGTCTTAACCTATTTAATTGGATGTATGTGATGGATTTAATTTTAAAAACTAATTACATTCAGCACAGAGTCTCGCCCCAAGCCACAAAAAAGCTGAAAACCTACCCCCAAACCAACATATGGAAACCCAAAGAGCAACACCACAGGAATATTGTTGTGTTTTCAAAGTTGTCATCCTCTTCTAGATCCCTGAAGCTGCTTGTTGGTGGTGTTGAAGGTTGCTTTGGAGTTCTTGTTGTATTTTTTTGGCTTGAGGGCAACCATGTGCTTATTGTTGGTAGCTTGTGCTTCATGGCTCCTTCTATTGAGGTTTTATGGGACCTCCCCACCTCTTTCCCGTGGCTCATGTTATTCTACACTATTTTTCTCTCTGTTTCGTTTGGCTCCTGGATAGTTATCCTTGCTGCACCAGATTTTCTAGGCTTGGTGATGTTTCTTCTCTGGTTTTTTAGATGGTTTTTGAACCGTGTTGTTGCATCCTCATTCTTAGTCTTCATCTTCCTGCTACATCCAGGGTTGTCCTCGATGGGAATATTTCATTTTGAATTAAAATTTTAAATGTTATTAGTGGGCGGGATGGCCCTGTTTTATTCATTCCTTCCTTTAGGCAGGATTGGTTTGTATTTTTACCGCTTTTAGTGCTTCAAATCACGTGGATTATTTTTCAAAATTTTCCAGGTGGGTGAGCCCTACTTCTGTTTAGGCCGGATGTCCCTGTCCCTCTTCTTCTTTCTTCGTACCGTTAGGTTGTAATTTTTCTTGTGTATTATTGGGCTTTTCTGGGCGGGATGGTGATATCCCTATCTTCAATGCAATGTTTCAAAAAAAATATTATTTTTATCCTTTAAGGCTATCCTCTAGCCTTTCTATAAGGTTGTCCTTAGCCTGTCTTGAAAGGCTTATGTCTTTCCTTTGGTTTTTGGGGTTATTTTTCTTTGGCCTTGGGGCCTTGTCTTTAGTCTTATGCCTTTTTGTCATCAGGTTTTGGATCCTTGATAAAAAACCATTTTTAATTATTTACTAACCAACAAAATTATTCCCTTAATTTTCTTTTTCACAAATTGTATGATAATATACTCTCTGTCTTTATACTTCCTAGAAATAATAATTCATAATAAAACCACAAAAAAACCTTATGCCTCCCTAATTTTAATTTAATTTAAAAAAAAAAATATTTGCCCTTACCAACTTCTGCTACCGAAGAGAGTCAAACATATGATCGTATGTAGCCCACGCTCTAGTGCAAGCTAGACTGCCAACTGGACCTCCCACTGCCAGCTGGAGCTCAACTATTCATAAAAATTACCTTCAAATTTTTAATAAGTTCATATTAACCAATCATAGAAGATTGTTCTATGTTTCCAATATTGCTCTACTCTTATACCCGATTCTCTTAACCACAACTTCTACATGGTCTAAAATCCTTTCACACGGAATGAACCTCCCAAATTTTAAGGACTCAACATGGCAATCACATAAACTAAAACTGGTCTTAACCTATTTAGCTGGATGTATAGCTGATCTTAACCTATTTAATTGGTTGTATGTGATGGATGTAATCTTACAAACTATAACTGCTTTTAACCTAGTTAATATCTCTAAAGAAAAAATCTCACTCCTTGATCTTAAATACAAGTTCTCACTGCTTTATAATAAAATACAAGGCATATGCACGTGGACAAAAGATGTGGAATCTGTTTACAGCTTTAAATATTGACCTTTTAAGTTGTGACTTGCAATAGCTAATTGCCCCTCCTCGAACCTTAAAATATATATTTTTTAATATGCTATGTTATGATTTAAACTTGGATAAGAATCTAAAAACCATGTTAGTGTGGTATCTCACAAGGGCTGTCGTATACTTTGGTTAAGTACCGATATATAAGCAATAGCAACCGATTAGTCTCTCCATTAAGAACCCTTATTTATATTTTTTCGCACAACATTTTTTTTCCAAAAGACAAGGAATCAATAATTTTAGTATTATCGAATGAGATTGTAAAAGGTGCATTTTTGATCTGGCAATTTTTGAATTCTGAACTAGGGTTTCTGGATTTTCGAAAAATCTCTGGCTTCTGCTGGCTTGCAGAAGTGTCTTTGGGGTACGGAGGATCTGAAGGTTCGATCGGTGCCCCAGGAGGGTCCAATGGGGACTCCTCCGGCTCCTTTTCCAGGAAGTACTAGCTCTTACGCTGATTTGTTTAAAGAAGATTCTCCTCCGAAGAATGCCGAAGCCAAAAATATGGCATATAAAAAGCTCTTCACGACTGCTGGGAATAGGTCTTCAACACGTCGTGTGAATGGTTGTTTACCGCAGGCCGAATCCAGGCCAAAAATCGTCATTGAGCCCAGCATGGTTGAAGAGTCTGTCCTCTATAGAGCTAACCATGATTTAATCTGCAAGTTCATGGGTATTCGCCCTTCCCTGAGCTTTCTGCATTCTTGGATCCGCCAGAACTGGGAGCCCCACGGTGAGTATTCATTGTGGTTTATTAGTAATGGTTATTTTATTGTCAGCTTCTTGGCTCTGGCCGATAGAAATAAGGCTTTTGAGTCGGAGAAGAAAAACCATGGCCCGACAGGGCTATTTGTTCAACCATGGAGGGTAGGATTCGATCCTCGTGTTGAACCTACTGCTGTCCCAGTGTGGATTCGATTATATGCTCTTCCAATGGAATTCTGGGGTGAGCAGGTTTTGGCAGTGATTGGCAATTCGATTGGTAGACATCTGGGTGTTGCCAGAGACACTATTGAAGGGAGCATGGCGGTGTATGCTCGAATATGTGTGGAGATGGATCTCAGCCAGCCTTTGTCGATAGAGTTGGAAATTGAACTGGCAGGTCTTTCCTGGATTCAACAGTTGGACTATGAGGCCCTACCCTTTAGATGTAGGGTTTGCCACAAGCATGGACATTTGGCCCGTTTCTGTCCTATTAATATGAATGCCAATATGGAGGCCCCCTCAGGAATGCCAAACCTGCCTAAAGAGGATAAGGCTGCACCCAATAAAGATCCTATTAGCACCAGTCAGGGCCAGGAAGCTCAGAGAGAGGGTTTTGAACAGCCCAGAAGAAAAATACGGACAAAGAAAAAGGAGGGAAAGGAGCAATCTCATCTCAGGCCTGCCAATAGGTATGAGATTTTTAAGTCATTGGTTGATGAAGAGGATCAATCTATGGAGGGCTTGGAGGGTTTCAAGGAAACTTCTGTTGTTCCCGGGCAACTCCCCCTCTCATCTTCTCCTGTCATTCAGCAGGTTGTTGATCCCTCTGAGGTATCACAGCCAGTGTGTTCTGGTGCCTTAGTAGTCCATAACCAGGAGCAGACAGTATCTCAGGATGTTCGCATGGGGATAACAGAGAAGAACAGGGAAAGGCCATCTTTGGGGATAACCCAGGTAGAAAAAAGATCAAAAAATAGCAATTCTCAGGGAGCTGGTAGAAGATCCAATAAGGAGCTGCTAGCAGCCCAGGGAGACAAATTGATCATGGGAGGATTGGTGAGGACAATTGACTCTTATTGCTCCCAGGGTAACCCATGATTATACAATCTTGGAATGTGAGGGGTTTAAACAATAGAACCCATCAATCTGCTGTTCAAAGATTATTAGAGAATAGCAATACTGATTTTTTGCTTTTACAAGAGACCAAGATGTCTTTGGATCTTATGTCTAAAACAGTCAACAGAATTTGGAGGGGTGCTGGTCATATGGATGTGGCTGCCCAAGGTGCCTCAGGGGGGATTGTTACTCTGTGGAACTCTCTGGAATGGTCTGCAATAGAACACCTTGCCTGGAGGGGTGTTCTCACTTCTCTTTTTAGGAATAATGTCTCTACGGAATTCGTTCTAGTCACTAACTTTTATGGTTCTCAAAACCTAGAGGGTCAGAGGCGACAGTGGAAGGTTGTGCATGACATGCGAGCATCAAGGGAAGATATAGACTGGATTATAGCGGGGGACTTTAACGCTAAATTATCTTCTAGAGACCAGGAAGGGGGAACACCTCTTTTGGATCCAGGGGACCGTTTCATGATTGCTCAAGTCCAGGCTTTGCACTTAGTGGACATTAAATGTCCTGGCAATAACTTCACTTGGACTAATAAAAGGCGGGAGCCACATAGTAGGAAGGTGAAGCTAGATCACTTTCTGCTTTCAGAGGAGGTGTTTGTAAAATGGAATATCAATTTTCAGATTTTGGCAGGCCCTGTTTCTGATCACTGTCCTATTCTGTTGGAAAGCGGGACTAGGATGGGGCACCATCACAAACCTTTCAGATTTGAGAATTTTTGGCTTCAGAAAGAAGAACTTCGGGAGAAAATCCCCCAGTGGTGGGAAGAGGGCCGCCCAGCCTATGGGAGAGCAATGTTTAGAATCCACAAACAACTTCAATATGTCAAATCTCAGTTGAAGTATTGGAGGCGTTCTAATAAATCTGACTTCCAGGCCCAAAGAGCTCCGTTGGTGGCCCGCTGGGATGAGGTCCAAAAATAGTTTAGAGAAGGAGTAATAACTGACCAACTCAAAGTTGAGGATGATGCCTTGCGTACAACGGTTGAGGACATTGACAACCAGGAGGAGATCTATTGGAAACAGAGAGCAAGAACCTCCTGGTTATTAGAAGGGGATAGAAATACAAAATTCTTTCATCGGACTGCTTGTGCTCGAAGACAGATGAATAAGATGGAGACCCTTCAAGATGAGAACGGTCATTCCTTTGATACTCTTCCAGGTATACATTCCCATGCTATGGATTATTTTTCTAAGCTTTTTAAGGAAAGTGTGGTTCAAGATGTAGAGGCCCAAAATGAAGTTATTTCTGTCATACCTGCTATTATTTCGGAGGATGAAAATCAGGCCCTCCTCAAACCCATTGATAGGGATGAATTGAAAACTGTGGTCTTTGGAATGAGCACTGGTAAAACTCCTGGTCCAGATGGCTTCCCAATTGAGTTCTTTCAGGCTTTCTGGGACTGCTTAGAGGAAGATGTAAGGGTTGTTGTTGAAGAGTCCAGAGAAAATAAGAGAATGCTTAAAGCTATAAACCACACGTTCATTACCTTGATTCCAAAAGGGGAGGAGGGGGTTCATATTTCAGATTATAGGCCTATTGCCTTATGTAATGTGGTGTACAAAATAATCACAAAGGTAATGGTTGAGCGCCTAAAACCTCTTCTTCACAACATTATCTCCTCTGAGCAAGGGGGCTTTGTTGAGGGACGACAGATTCTGGATGGGGTGGTTGTGGCCCAGGAAGCAATCCATTCAATGCACACTTCTGGTAATAAAGGGATGTTCATTAAATTGGACATGTCAAAGGCTTATGACAGGGTTGAATGGAGTCTCCTGGCTAAAATGATGGCAGCCTTCGGCTTCTCTCAGGGCTGGATTGAGTGGATCATGAGCTGTGTCTCTTCCCCGACTTACTCTGTGCTTATCAAGGGCCTTCCTTCGCAACCTTTTGGAGCTTCTCGGGGTCTGCGCCAGGGGGATCCCTGTTCCCCTTATCTTTTTCTCATTCTGGCTGAAGGTCTTGGCAGACTTTTCTTGAGGAGAAGACAGCAAGGCAGATTATTGGGTATTAGGGTGGGGGATGAAGTTGTATCGCACCTGCAGTTTGTGGATGACACTGGTTTGATGGGAGTGGCCAGCATCAGGGAAGCTAGAACGATTAGGGATACTCTTAATGTCTATCTCAGGGCTACTCAACAGGTCATTAATGACAAGAAATCCAAAGTGGTCTTTTTTAATCTGGAGCAAAGGCTTCAGAACAGAATTTTAGAAATCCTGGGATTCACTAGGACTTCTCTCCCTGTGGTTTACTTGGGTATCCCCTTGCACTTCAAGAAGCTAAAATTAGACACTTGGAGGAATTTTCTGGAGTGTATCAAGGACAAAATTAATCACTGGTCTCACAAGTGGTTAAGTTATGGTGGCAGATTAACGTTCTTACAATCAATCATTCAAGCCATGCCAATCTACAAATTTTCTATCCTGGCTGCCCCGCTTACAATATGGAAAGAGTTGGACAGGATGGCTAGGAAGTTTTTGTGGGAAGGAGCTAAAGGAAAAAGAAAGTGGGCCTTAGTGGGTTGGGATAAAGTCACCCAACCCAAGGTAAAAGGTGGGTTGGGACTGAGAGGATCCAAGTTAAATAATCAAGCCTTGGCTGGAAAGTTGTACTGGAGGTGGATTTCCCAACCAACTTCCTTATTCGATTAGAATCCTAACAAGTAAATATTTGGGTCAAGTTAACCCCAATGAGGTGGGCCGTTTCCCTCTGGATGGTACTGGATCCTTAGTGTGGCAGGCTCTCAAGCTAGGATCTCAGGTTATTAAAGACCAACTATTTTGGAAAGTGGGGAGAGGGGAGAAGGCCCGTTTTTGGACTGATTCTTGGGATCAGTACCCACCCATCATTGTTGAATTCCCCGAGTTACTTCCAATAAAATCTGCCATAGAAACCAAGGGTTGGGTCCAAATTGAAAGTTATTTCAACACTTCTCAGCTGGGGGAGTATAAGTTTAAGAAGTTTAAGAGGTTGGAGGAGTGGCCAATTCCAATCCCCCCGGAGTTGGCACCCATCTTGACCAAAATCTTGACAGAAAGGTTTCTCACAGGGAGAGACGAGGAGGATGAATTAGCTTGGGGCTATGGGAGCCTTGGTGTTTATACAGTGAAGGACGGGTATGACAAGATCCTCCCAGAGCCTCCCCCCATTCTTTTTCGGTTGAGGATTGGAGAAAGATTTGGCACTCTAAGGGCTGGCCGAAAGTAAACTTTTTTGCTTGGCAGTTTATGCACAATGGTATTCTCACTTTTGACAATCTCAGATGTAGAGGAATCATCGGCCCTTCTCAATGTGTTTTATGCCACAAGAACGAGGAAACAACTGATCACCTGATGTTTGAGTGTCCTTTCACGCGTCAGATTTGGAAGCGATGGCTCTCTCATTATAAAATCCAGGTTAATGGTGACATGAATCGGACTAATATTTGGGAAATATGGAAGCGGGGTAGATTTAAATCCAAAGCTCTTCAAATTGGGTGGGAGCTTGGTTTATACTTCATTTGGTGGCAAGTGTGGTTGGAGAGAAATGCTAGAATTTTTAGAGAAACCTTTTCCTCGCTAGATGGAGTTTGGCAGGTCATCTGGAGCAAAGTCACAGAAACTGTTGCCGTCTACGCTAAAGAGGAAACTCAGGTTGGTCCTGGGCCAATGGAAGAGGGAGTTGAAAAGCGAGAGGGACAGAATAGAACCAGTTGGAAACCACCCCCAGAAGGCTGGATTAAAATCAATACTGATGGAGCTGCAAAGGGCAATCCGGGTAGCACCGAAATTGGCATGGTCTGCCGGAATCATGAGGGATCAGTGCTCTATTGGGAACTGCAGGGCTTGGGTAGAGCCACAAATAATGAAGCAGAAGCCATTGCTATCAAATCTGCTTCTATTTGGGCAGTTACTCAGGGCCACAGGAGGATAATTCTTGAATCTGATTCTCAAATTCTGGTTGGAGCTCTAGACTGCATGAGGAACTTTTCGTTGAACGCTTGGAGGTTGAGGATTCTGGTCTCTCAAATCAAGGAATTATGGAGGGAATTAGATGATGTGATTCCAGTATATGTGAGCAGAGATTTAAACAAAGCGACCGATTTCCTGGCTAAGATGGGTGCTGCGAAAGAGGTAGGAGTGCAGTTGCACAGTGACATGCCTATTGAAGATGAGGTGATTAGGCAGGGCCTTGAAAGATCCTTGAGCCAATGATCAATGAAAAAGCTAAGGGTGGTTTTTGTCACGATTTCGTGACCTGTTGCGCCATCGCGGCCATTTGAGGTAAGCTGTCACGATATCGCGACATGTTGCGCCATCGCGGCCGCTGGAGGAAAGTTGTCACGATATCGCGACATGTTGCACCGTCGCGATCATTGGAGGAAAGTTGTCACGATATCATGACATGTTGCGCCATCACGGCCGCTGGAGGAAAGTTGTCACGATATCGCGACATGTTGCGTCGTCGCGATCGTTGGAGGAAAGTTGTCGCGATATCGCGACATGTTGCACCGTCGCGATCGCTGGAGGAAAGTTGTCACGATATCGCGACATGTTGCGTCATCGCAGTCGCTGGAGGAAAGTTGTCACGATATCGTGACATGTTGCGTCGTCGCGACCGAAGGAGGAAAGTTGTCGTGATATCGCGACATGTTGCGCTATCACGGTCATTGGAGGAAAGTTGTCGCGATATCGCGACATGTTGCGCCGTCGCGGCCGTCGAGGGAAAGTTGTCACGATATCGCGACATGTTGCGTCGTCATGGCCAAAGGAGGAAAGTTGTCGCGATATCGCGACATGTTGCACCGTCGCGGCCGTCGAGGTCGTGACATGTTGCGCCGTCACGGCCAAAGGAGGAAAGTTGTCGCGATATCGCGACATGTTGCGCCGTCGCGGCCAAGGGAGGAAAGTTGTCACGATATCGCGACATGTTGCACCGTCGCGGCCAAGGGAGGAAAGTTGTCACGATATCGCGACATGTTGCGCCGTCGCGGCCGCTGGAGGAAAGATGTCACGATTTCGCGACATGTTGCGTCGTTGCGGCCGCTGGCGAAAAGTTGTCGCGATATCGCGACATGTTGCTCCGTCGCGGCCAAGGGTGGATTATTGTCACGATTTCGTGACATGTTGATGACAGGTTGACTTTTTGCGGTCAGAGGAGTCTTGTGTCACGATTTCGTGACTTGTAGCTTTTTCGCGGCCAGAGGTGAAGTTGGTGTTTGCTGCACGTTTTCACGATAAGTTGTTGTAACAGATCTATCAGCTCTCTCAGCTAGCTTGGTTTTGGTTCAAGAGATTTGGATCCATTGCAAATCTTCCTCTTCTCTTGTAATCATGTGCTTTCATTGTTTTCGGTTGGGATGTGTCTTCTCCCAATTGTAACTGATCTTTGTTTTAATACAAGTTTTTTTCAATTTTTTCAAAAAAAAAAAAAATTAGTATTGTATTATAGGAGGTATAAAAAGGATATTGTTTCATTTTTTTTGTTTTTATATAATATTTAAAGTTTATGTATATAATATAGTTATATTATAAGATCATATTATATTTTATTGTTATAATTGAAAGATTTAATATGAATTAATTTAATTTATTAAATAGAATTTATGAGTAAGATGAATATTATTTTGCAATTTAAATTTAATTCATTTGTTTTTATTTTAATTTTATAAAACACTTAAAATGTTCAAATATTGATTTATAAATGATATAATACAAATAAATATCATTTTCATTCATATTTAAATATTGTATTTTAAAATTCAATCATGTCTTGGAGTTCAAGTAAAGGAATATCCTTTCATTTTTTGTCTACATGCATATGCCTTGTATTTTAATAATAATTGCATTATGCTTTATTATCTCTTTCTTAAGGTCATAACTGGTGTTAACCAATTTAATTGGATGTATGTAATCTTACAAACTATAACTAGTCGTAATCATTCATAGAAGATTATTCTATGTTTCCAATATTGCTTTACTTTTATACCTGATTCTCTTAACCACAACTTCCACATGCTCTAAAATCCATTGATAGGGAATGGATCTCCCACATTTTAAGGACTCAACATGGCAATCACACAAACTATAAGTGGTATTAACCTATTTGACTGGATGTATAACTAGTCTTAACCTTTTTAACTAGATGTATAAAAGGATATTGTTTCATTTTTTATTTTTATATAATATCTAATATATATATAATTTAGTTATACTATAAGGTCATATTCTATGCTAATGTTATAATTGAAAGATTTAGTATGAATTAATTTAGTTTATTAAATAGAATTTATTAGTAAGATGAATATTATTTTGTAATTTAAATTTAATTTATTTGCTTTATTTTAATTTTATAAAACACTTAAAAAATAATCTTCAAATATTGATATATAAATGACATAAAAGAAATAAATATCATTTTTATTCATTTTCAAATATTATATTTTAAAACTCAATCATGTCTTCAAGTTCAAGTAAAGGATTATCTTTCATCTTTTTGTCCACATGCATATGCCTTGTAATTTATTTTAAAGTAATGTTAAATCCACACAAACTTAACTTATAAAGCTCTACTCTCATACCACAACTTCTGCATGCTCTAAAATCCTTTCACATTGAATGGACCTCCCATATTTTAAGGACTCAACATGGCAATCACAAAAACTATAACTAATCTTAGCCTGTTTAACTGGATGTATAACTGGTCTTAACCTATTTAACTGGATGTATGTGATGGATGTAATCTTACAAACTATAACTGATCTTAACTAGTTACTAAAGATTATTCTATGTTTCCAAGATTGCTCTAATCTTATACCCAATTCTCTTAACCACAACTTATGCATGCTATGAAATCAACTTTTGTATGTGTTTGAGCTTTCCTTCTTCGCCCTCCATCTTAAACGCCTGCTCTATATAATTCATACTTCTATCTATTCCTCTATCACACTTGGACATAAGCATCTCTTAGTTAACAAGTTTTTAAGATGAAGAACAATAGGAAAATTCTTGCGCTAGCAGCTATTACGATTGCCATGATGATGTATGTTTCTTCTCAAGGTGTTGAAGCTGTTTACAGTCCTGCAAGTATACAGTCCAAGCCAGGTAAAATATTGATTTAGATTGCTACCAAACTTCTATTTTTTCTAACTTCTATATTTTTTATATCATTGAATTCGACTCACGTTTGTGTGTAATGAATTTGTTGATATTACAGTAGGAGGTGGCACTGGGAATGAAGACACTGGAATCTCTGGACTCGTATTCTCTGTGCCATGCATAGCGACCCGGTGGATTCCATTTCCTTGCACAAAAGCAGAAGATACTGACACATTCTGCACATGTCATCTTACGACTTAATAATAATCCCTTTGTGTAGTCAATTATCTGACTCCGAGGCTTTCCTCATGGTAGACCTAAAGCTTAAGATTTAGGCTTCATAAATAAAGCATACTATATTCTTAAATGTTTGTGAGTGTTTTTTTGAATGTAGTGCCTCGTCTTTTATAATGAATAAAATCAAATGATGTTTAAAATCGTATCTTTCAATATGGATATTTATGGGCAAGGAGGCTTAAGGAGAATTAAATTTGTATTTTTAAAGTATAGTTAGTAAAGGAGAACTAATTATTATTTTAGATTGTTTAGTGTTTATACTTGGAGGTTGTTTACTAGAGGAAAGGTTGTACACATCACCATAATCAATATTAAAAATATTATTATTTAAGAATTTTATTTAAATTCATAATTTAAAAATATTTATAGACATAGATAGCAAGTAATTATAAACATTAAAATTTGTATATTTAATTGATTTTTTTGAATTTGAAATGGTTATATGATCATATAATCTTATTAGAACAATATTATCATGTATAATATATATTCGTGGGTGTTCAGAATGTAGTGCTTCATCTTTTATAATGTATAAAATTTAAATCCGTATCTTTCCATGTGGATACTCATGAGTAAATTTGTAACTTGGAGGTTGTTTAGTAGATATAGTAGAGGAAAGGTTGCATAAAGACCTTAGATCACAATAATTAATATTAAAATTATAATTATTTAAGAATCTTTAATTAAATTTATAGTTCAAAGTCTTAGATTTATTTTTATTTGTACATATTAAAATCCTTAAGTTTATTTTAAAATAACATGTATAAGCTTATGTCTCACCATATTTCTTTGAATGATAGGGTCTGTTGACTTTGTCTTTCTCCAACAAGCTAGGGTTTATAGGGGACAGTCTGGTCTCAGTATGATTCCTTGTTCGAGGTCTTGTTGATTTCATCTTTCTATGGTGGATTAAGGTTTTGGCTCTAATTGTTTCCTTGAATGTTTATCTTTCTTCAATAGGCTAGTGTTTATAGTGGACAATTTGGTCTCGCTATGATTCCTTGGACCTTTGTTAACTTTGTATTTATTTGGTGGGTTAAGGTTTATAGTGAGAGTCTTTATTTGGTGGGCTAGGGTTTATAGTGTAAGTCTCGTCTTCATGGTTGGTCGCGTGATGAAATTAATGTTTAGAGGTAATGGACATAGGTGGGATTATAATATCCAACTTATTTTTGTCTTAATGCAAGATGAAAAACTGGACATAATTATAGACCTATAATTTTGATTGGGATGCAATAAAAATTGACTTGTAATTCAATAAATATGGACCTACAACTCATATTGGGATGTGCATGAATGACTTGTCATTATTTTTAATACTTTTCTCAATAGTGTGTGTATTAATTTATAATATTTCTTACATTGGAGTCATGGCAAATACAAAATAAATCCAAAATAAGGAGCCTTTTTCCTTAGTGAGAACTAGAATCTAATGCCTTGCAATTATGTGGTGGGCGAAAACCAAAATAAATGTAACAAAATATCTTTATTTTTGGATTGCATAATTACATGTATTTTTTTACAAGAAAAAAATCATAATTTTTTTTCAAGAGTGAAAGAAAATTACACTTCTCAGGTGCCTTAGCACAAACAAAAATCTAGATAGCATATTACTGTGATTTAAATCAGTGAAAAAGAAACCAAAGGAATAGAAAAGAAACAGTTAGAAATTGTCATAAAGATGACCCACAATAAAAGCAAATTACTAGGATTCAAGTCGAACAAATCAAA
Source organism: Wollemia nobilis (assembly GCA_028583015.1). Classification (NCBI taxonomy): domain Eukaryota; kingdom Viridiplantae; phylum Streptophyta; class Pinopsida; order Araucariales; family Araucariaceae; genus Wollemia; species Wollemia nobilis. The sequence continues at coordinate 489,585 of JAQPPZ010003595.1, read as the reverse complement.
TCAGTAAAACACAGTAAAAAAAACCAGAGCTAGCATAGAAACTAGGGATAAGATATGTGGGTGAAAGAAGAAACTCCATCCTTGTTCTCTTCCATTTGCAAGAAACCTTCTAGAACCTGTTGATTTTATTTTGATAACCTAACTGCTTCTTGATTTAATTCCCTATAAACATGTGTAAAAGAGATATTTTTAAAAATAGAAATCACCTCTAGTAGTTCATATTTCATTGGTTTAAGTATTTTAATTTTTAATTGAGTATATCTATTTATCCAATTTATGACTAGAGTGAAATCTCCAAAAATTTGTAATTTTTTCACATTTCTCTCCACAACATACTTCATTAGCAATCTTAATGCCTAAAACTCAACAAAATTACTGGAACTTGTCCCAAAACCTGCTTTAAATTTGATATAGTGGGTATTTGAGAAGTACAAAATACCTCCTCCACTACTAAAATATGATTATCTCTGACTAGCCCCATTAAAAAAGCCCATGGCCGAGTTATTTCAATGACAAATTGTCTACTTGTCGAGGTTTCTTATGTTTACCAGGCCCTTTATAGATTGAGACCAAAGTCTCACCTGAAATATGAATTGAAACGAGGGAATTAAATTTCCATCAAAAATAGCTTTATTCCATGCCAACCATTTACCCCAACATATAAGACATGGTAAGGAAAGAATAATTTCAACTCTGTTTTCAAAAAACACTATTGTAAGCATACCTCCACTTGTTTCTCCTTCTTAAATATTTTGTACTCTAGTTATCTGTTTATCTTCTAACAAAATATATTGAGAAAGAGGGTATTTGATTAACTTATGGTTTATCTTAAATTAATCATCTAATATTTCGAGTGGCAATATAAGTAGGGTCATGGGTCCTTCCTTTGTCCGATTTGAATAAGGTTGAAGGAAATTGGTTTTAGTGTATGGGTTGGGGTGTTTTCTTTTAAACTAGGGTGTGAGAGGGACTTTCATGTATGTTTCTTATGGACCTTTGATCCCAAAGGCCCAACTATAAATAAATGGTTTTGATGTTAGGAAGCCCCATAACCTGTTACTTCAACACAAGAAAAGTTATATCTTTGAAGCTTGGTGCTTGAATTAACGAAACTACAACAAAAATCAAATATAGAAATTTCTTTGTGTTAATTTAAGGGACCAGTTGAACATGAAATAGGTAGGGTGATTTCTAAAGGCTAGAATAGAGACTCCTCTTGAAAATCAATATCAATTTTACGAATTTTAAGAATTTTTCTTATATCTCCTACATGCACTATATTTTAACCTTCCTAATTAAATATGTTTTATTTTTATTAGGTTCTACATATCTATTATCTATATGATATTTTAAGATTTTTATTAATATTAAATAAATTGCCTGCATTGATCTTATATATGGAAAATATTATCTTAATAACATATTCTCATGTATTGTACCTCGAGGTGTAGCGCAACGGTTTGGGCTTTAACTCTTCTTTGGGACGTCCAAGGTTCAAACCGTTGCGTGCGTGAGCATGTAAGGGGGTGTGTGTGTGTCTCCCTGGTGCAGTTGTTGTAATAGGTTGGGGGATTCCTACTCAAAAACCCCCATCTCATAATATTACCAAAAAAAAAAAAACATGTTCTCATGTATTTTTAAATAAAATATGCATTTTATATTAAAAACACAAATAATAATATCAAATGATATGAATATTATCAAGATATTATTTATTTGTTTTTTATTGAGACAAAAAGGTTTTACTCTAATCCCCATCCTTAACAAATCACAACTCTTTCCTTGAAAACTTGAAATTTTCAATTTTGATCTCCATTTAAAATAGAAGAGGTTTTTGTGCGGGATGACTCTTACAAATGCTATTCATGCGCCTTGAAATCCCTAGGTAAATAAATAAATAGCTAGGATTGGATGTCATATTCAATTGCTTTATGGAGTGCAATTAGCACCATGAGGGTGGGTTCAATTGTTTTCAAGAGTACAAATGATATTCATGCGCCTTGAAAACCCTAGGTAAATAAATAATTAGCTAGGGTTGGATGTCATCTTCAATTGCTTTATGGAGTACAATTAGCACCATGAGGGTGGGTTCAATTGCTTTCAAGAGTACAATTAACACCATTTTCTTTTCTTATTCATATATAAGACTATTATTAAGATGTTATAGTATTGTTATATAACTACAGTGAATATTTTTTTATATATAATTAATTAAAAAATACAAATATTAATATAAAATAAATATATCAAAGTTAAAAAAAAAAAAAAATTATTATCAACTATTCATAAAAATTACCTTCAAATTTTTAATAAGTTCATCTTGTCAAGGGATCCAGAGTGAGAGAACTACTGCTACCCTTGTTGTAATAACTCGTCTTAACCAATTTAATTGGATGTATGTAATCTTACAAACTATGACTGGTCTTAACCAATCATAGAAGATTGTTCTATATTTCCAATATTGCTCTACTCTTATACCCGATTCTCTTAACCACAACTTCTACATGATCTAAAATTCTTTCACACGGAATGGACCTCCCAAATTTTAAGGACTCAATATGGCAATCACATAAACTAAAACTGGTCTTAACCTATTTATCTGGATGTATAATTGGTCTTAACCTATTTAATTGGATGTATGTGATGGATTTAATCTTACAAACTAATTACATTCAGCACAGAGTCTCGCCCCAAGCCACGAAAAAGCTGAAAACCTACCACCAAACCAACATATGGAAACCCAAATAGCAGCACCACAGGAATATTGTTGTGTTTTTCAAAGTTGTCATCCTCTTCTAGATCCTTGAAGCTGCTTGTTGGTGGTGTTGAAGGTTGCTTTGGAGATCTTGTTGTATTTTTTTGGCTTGAGGGCAACCATGTGCTTATTGTTGGTAGCTTGTGCTTCATGGCTCCTTCTGTTGAGACCTCCCCACCTCTTTCTCATGGCCTGTTATTCTACACTATTTTTCTTTCTGTTTCGTTTGGCTCCTGGATAGTTATCCTTGCTGAATCAGATTTTCTAGGCTTGGTGATGTTTCTTCTCTAGTTTTCTAGCTAGTTTTTGAACCGTGCTGTTGCATCCTCCTTCTTGGTCTGCATCTTCCTGCTGCGTCCACGGTTGTCCTCGATGGGAATATTTCATTTTGAATTAAAATTTTAAATATTATTAGTGGGCGGGATGTCCCTACTTTATTCATTCCTTCCTTTAAGCAAGATTGGTTTGTATTTTTCCCACTTTTAGTGCTTCAAATCACGTGTAAGGATTTTAATATGTACAAATAAAAAATAAATCTAAGACTTTGAACTATGAATTTAATTAAAGATTCTTAAAAAATTATATTTTTAATATTAATTATTGTGATCTAAGGTCTTTATGCAACCTTTCCTCTACTATATCTACTAAACAACCTCCAAGTTACAAATTTACTCATAAGTATCCACATGGAAAGATACGAATTTAAATTTTATACATTATAAAATATGAAGCACTACATTCAGAACACCCACGAATATATATTATACATGACAATATTGTTCTAATAAGATTATATGATCATATAACCATTTCAAATTCAAAAAAATCAATTAAATATACAAATTTTAATGTTTCTAATTACTTGCTATCTATGCTTATAAATATTTTTAAATTATGAATTTAAATAAAATTCTTAAATAATAATATTTTTAATATTGATTATGGTGATGTGTACAACCTTTCCTCTAGTAAACAACCTCCAAGTAAAAACACTAAACAATCTAAAATAATAATTAGTTCTCCTTTACTAACTATACTTTAAAAATACAAATTTAATTCTCCTTAAGCCTCCTTGCTCATAAATATCCATATTGAAAGATACGATTTTAAACATCATTTGATTTTATTCATTATAAAATACGAGGCACTACATTCAAAAAACACTCACAAACATTTAAGAATGTAGTATGCTTTATTTATGAAGCCGAAATCTTAAGCTTTACGTCTACCATGAGGGAAGCCTCTGATTCAGATAATTGACTACACAAAGGGATTACTATTAAGTTGTAAGATGACATGTGCAAAATGTGTCAGTATCTTCTGCTTTTGTGCAAGGAAATGGAACCCATCGGGTCGCTGTGCATGGCACAGAGAATACGAGTCCAAAGATTCCAATGTCTTCATTCCCAGTGCCACCTCCTATTGTAATATCAACAAATTCATTACACACAAATGTGAGTCGAATTCAATGATATAAAAAATATAGAAGTTAAAAATAATAGAAGTTTGGTAGCAATATGAATCAATATTTTACCTGGCTTGGACTGTATACTTGCAGGAATGTAAACAGCTTCAACACCTTGAGAGGAAATATACATCATCATGGCAATTGTAATAGCTGCTATCACAAGAATTTCCCTATTGTTCATCTTAAAAACTTGTTAACTAAGATATGCTTATCTCCAAGTGTGATAGAGGAATAGATAGAAGTATGAATTATATAGAGCAGCCGTTTAATATGGAAGGCGAAGAAGGAAAGCTCAAACACATACAAAAGTTGATTTCATAGCATGCAGAAGTTGTGGTTAAGAGAATTGGGTATAAGATTAGAGAAATATTGGAAACATAGAATAATATTTAGTAATTAGTTAAGATCAGTTATAGTTTATAAGATTACATCCATCACATACATCCAGTTAAATAGGTTAATTTTTTTGATTTGTACTCTTATATCAGAGAACATGCAACAAAATATGAACAGGTTGAACCAATCACAGATTGGGCAAAGAAGCTTCCAAAGAAACAACCTGAGAAGATAGAGAAGATTTTGGACCAAAGGACATCCAGGAAAACTAGGAACAAAGAATACAAGGAATTCCTTGTAAGGTGGAAAAACAAAGGTTCAGAAGAAGACTCATGGATACCTGAAGCCGAGCTTGCTCACTTCACACCATCCACTTTTCCAAAAAATCTATGAGCAGGAGATCACAATGTTTCTTACCTAGGGAGACTAATGCAGGGGCATCCATTTTAAAATCCACATGTCAGCCCTTTAGGTATTGCTAGCTTGATTTATTTATATAGGTTTAAAAATTTCCACCATTGTTGCGGGCATCTTCTCTTTGACACGGTCAAACAGTGCAGTGGAGTTGTTCATGATAACTACAAAAGCTACCAGTCTTTATTGAAGATGTGCTATACTAGGGGACGCATTTTTATGTTCTGCAAGTTCCTGTTAATGTTGTCGTTAGTTCTTATTGCCACATGGAGCCTCTTGGAGCACCCCATTTGGGTTTTCCGCCATCACGCTAAGTGGAGATTCCATCATTCCTCAATATTCGATGGAGCCACCTAACAACATGGAACTGCATTCCCGTGGATGCTGATGGAAAACAATAATGGCATCTAAGTGGGGAAAAATATGGTAAACAATAATGGCATCTAAGATGGTTTTCAACTTCCAAAAAATAGGTCTAGATAGATGAAAGTAAATAAATAATGGAGACCAGTAAGGAAAGATATTGAAAGAAATATCAATTCTTTTAAGTCTTTAGCCTACGAAGAAAAAGCAAATTAGAGCTTAGAGGACATGATACAACACGATCATAATATTAACAAGGAATCATCTATTCAATATGATCCTAATTTAGGGATGAGCATTCTCATTGAACCTAAGGAATGTGCCTCATCATCTTTTGGATACTCTTGTGAAGTACCATGCACCATTCAAGAGAAGAAAAGTGGTACATAAAACATAGTGTTAGATGTTAATACCTCTACCATTAATAAGTACCAAAAAATTACCAGGACAAGTCAAAAGCTTCCGTAGCAGAACCAAGAGAGGATAAATCAAACGAAAATGAAAGTTGTGATAGAAAATTGAGGAATAGAATAATAAGACCTACTCTTGATACTGGCAAGGCAAAAAGAGGAAAACCTTCAAATTATCAAGTGAGAGCCAAGGAAGTAAGAGCAAACATAGAGAAAGGAACACAATCTAAGTTGGTTGAACTTCTCTTTACCAAACAACAAAATGATATTGGTAATTCGCAAGTAGGGCTAGCAACTCCTAATGAGACATGATTACCATATTATGAAATATAAGGGGTGCTAATGCCTCCTCAAAGCAAAGGTGTATCAAGGACCTATGTTTAAATTTTTTTCTAATATTCTTTGTATCCAGGAAAAATGACAAAGGAAGAAGTTTCCAAAACTATGAAAGTAGTATGAGCAAGAGGTGAATGGTATGCTTTAGATTCTAAATGAGCAACAAGGGGAATTCTAACATGTTGGAATCTTGTTAGAATCTTCTGTGCAACCATTCATAAAACTAGGCATTGGGTAGTCTCATTAGTCACTTGTTACTTTGTAAATATTTATTTCATCCTTATCAATGTCTATGGATGTATAAATCAGTTAGGCATATTAGAAGTATGGAGTGGGATTGAAGCCTTTATGAGAAGTAAAGACTAAGAAACATGATTCATGACCATGGAATATTTAATGCCATAACCAAGTTGGATGAAAATTTTGGGGGAATTAGAAAAATAACCCAAATTATGAGAGATTTCTTAGCTTTTATTCAAAACAATAATCCATGGGAGGTTGAGTGTGAAGAGAAAAACTATACACGAGCCAACAATAGGAGAGGTTAGAACCTAATAGAAAAAAAATTAGACAGATGCATACTCTCAGATCATTGGCTAGATGAAGGGATTTGTGCTAAAATTAATACCTTAACAAGGATTGGTTCAAATCACTAGCCAATAAGAGTTAAAATGGTGGTAAGTGAACTAAAAAAAATATCATATTTTAAATGAGTAGATGTGGGAAGACCATCCTCAATTTGTTGATATGATAGACCAAACATGAAATTCTTAAGGAAATGGTGGGATGTATACACGTCCAAAAAAAATTAAATTAATGACATCTAGATTAAATAATGGAACAAGAACACTTTTGGAAATGTTTTTGAGAAGAATGAAGAAATAAAAGAGAAAATTTCAAAATTATAAAAACGTGAGCATAATAATTTAATCTTGGAGAAAATGGAGTTGCTTAGTAAATATCATAATATTTCGAGTGAGGAGAAATTTTGGAGATTAAAATTGAGACAGAATTGGTTAAAAGGAGATAAAAGCACAAAGCTTTTTCAAGGATAGCAATAGTACAAAGATCAACATACAAAATTAGTAGAAGGGGTTTGGATTAAAGCCCTAAGTGAAATCAGAAAGGAGGCAAGGTATTTTTACCTGAATATTCTAGGATTAGAGGAGTTTGAAGTTCTTAATAATAAAATACTACAAGTACCTTCAATTATAACAAATGAAGACAATAACAAAATTGATAGATCCTATTACTCTAGAATAATTTCATTTAACTCTTTTCGCTTTTGATAAGGATAAGTCCCTAGGTACGAATGGGCTATCTACATCATTCTATTGACATAATTAGAAAATAGTGAAGGATTATTTATTGGTGGTATTAGAACTTTCTAGGGTAAAACAATACACACCTTATAAAATAAATGTAACATATCTTGCCCTAATTTCCAAAAATAAAGTTGTAGAATTGTTTGATTCATTTAGGCCCATAAGCCTATGTAATATGACATATAAGATAATCTTCAAAGTAAAGAAAAATTGGTTGAGACCACTGTTAGATAAAATTATTGTAGAAGAGCAAGGAGGATTTGTGAAAGGGAGACAAATTCTAGATAGGATCATAGTAGCTCATGAAGTTATGCATTCAACAACTTCAAGAAAAGAGAGAGCAACGATCTTAAAACTTGATGAGTAAAGCTTATGATAGGGTTAAATGGAATTTTTATTTTTGTAGTATTAGAAAAGTTTAGATTTGGGAAGAAATGGATCAAATAGATTAAAGCTTGTGTCTCTATAGTATCATATTCAGTGTTGGTCAATGTGTTAGTAACATAATCATTTAGAGCCAAGAGAGGTCTTAGATAGGGAGATCCTTTATCACCATATCTATTCATTATTATGGCATAGGTATTGGATAGGAACTTGAATAATGCTAACAAAGATTGACTTATAAGTGGATTTAAGGGTAGTAGTAACATTGACAACATCACCCATCAATAGTTTGTATATGATATCACCATTTTTGGGAGGACAAGAATAAACAAGGTCAAAACTTTGAAAAACTTGTTACAAGAATATGAAAGAGTGACAAGGCAAAAATTTAATAGGACAAAATCCAAAATTTACTTCTTAAACACTCCAACTAGAATCAAAGCAGGGATATGCGAGTTACTTCAAATGGAGGAGGTAAATTTACCAACAAATTATATAGGGATATATTTATTTGAGGGGAGAAAGAGGATATAATTATGGAATAAGTAAAGTTTAAAATAAACTCCCAACATGGAAAGGTTGATGGCTATCATGAGCAGGAAGAGTTTAGCTAATTAAATTAGTATTACAAGCCATCCCAACTTATTATGTCCTTGTATACTATGTCAAAATCTATAAAAAAAATTTAATCTATATTATATAGTCATTTTTGTGGTTAGAATTACATGATAAAAGGAAATTTCCTTTGGTGAAATGGAGCAAAGTGTATGATGATAAAACTAGGGGATGTCTTAGTTTAAGAGTTATTATGGATGCAAACTTAGCAGTTAGGGGAAAATAATTTGGATATTGAACAAAGAGAGTCGAAGACAATTGGTAAGAATTCTTCTAAGTACATTGAGCTCAATGACCCAAGATTAATATTTATTGAATTCTCACTACCAAATAGTTTTGCACTATGGAATGGTTTAAAAATTTGATTGGTCTAGTGATTAAAGGTCTAAGATGGTTGCTGGGAATTGGAGAGAAATTTTCTATTTGGATGGATACTTGGTGTGATAAAAAACCACTCAATATAGATCCAATTTTGAAACCATGGATGAGATTACTTCAAGATAAATATGGTTATAGGGTTTCAAACATTATGTACAAGGATCAAGAAGGAACATACAAATGGAAAGGATCATTTTTTACAAGTATACAAGATATTGATGCTAGGAGGCAATTGAGTAGAAAGATAAAAATAATGATTATTTCGAGGGAAGACAAGGATGAGCTGATTTGGGAGTTGAATAGATCAGGAGAATACACAACACGAAGCTGATATAATGTAAAGCACTAAAAAATAGGAATACCGTGAGAATATGAGGAGATATTTGGGATAGCATGAGCATTCCTAAAGTCAAAATGTTTGTTTGGCTAAGAGGTCATAGAAGAAATTTACCCTGGGATAACCTTATGAAAAGGGGTTTTCATGGTCCCTCACAATGTGTTCTATATAAAAAGGAGGAGAGTATAGACCATCTCTTGGGACACTACTTAATAGTCTAGAAACTACGTCCATGGATTCTTAATATGTTTGGTAAAAGCACTTTTAAAAGTGAGGCTTTATAGACAATCTAGGATATATCAAAAGATACAATACTTTGGACTATAGGGTTAGAAATGAATAGAATAATATTTAAAGGAAAGGAAAGTAGTTTAGAGATAATTGAAAAGAAGACTTGTTTAGCCATAGAGGAGTCTAAACCAACCCTATCAACTCACCCAATCCCTAATATTGAAGCAAAGAGCCTTGATAGATAGAATCAAGTCATCAAATAGAATTATGATGTTGGGTACATGAGAAACAAAAAGAAGGCAAATAATATAAAGTGGAAACCATCGAAAGTGGAGTTGGTCAAATTGAATTTTGATGGAGCATCTAAAGGAAACCTAGGACCAATAGGAGGAGGAATAATTAGAAATAATAGGGGGGATATTTTGTCTCTTTACGCTTTCAATAGTGAATTTAAGACAAATAATGAAGCTAAAGCTTGGGCAGCTTTAGAAGGGTTAAAAATATGCGAACAAATGAAATGGAACAAATTATGGATGAAAGTTGATCCACTAATAGTAATAAATGTAACTTTGAAAAAATCAAAGGATCCATGGAGCATAAAAGAGATAATTTTGGAAATACAAGACCTTGCTACAAAGTTGAAGAAATTAGGTTTACACATACGTTAAGGGAAGAATACAAATGTACAAATAGGCTAGCCAATAGAGGGGTTTTAGTTGAGGATCATGAAGTTAAATAGTCTTTTCAATGATTAGAGGAAGTTATTGAGAAATATTACATTATTTGGTACATGCTAGTGTATCCACATGGTACCTTCATGGTACAATTGTAAATATGTAATAGATTAGGGTTGAGTCTTTAGTTTAGATGCGTGATTTATATTTTCCCTTTTATGTAAGTGTCAATGTATAGGAAATGCACAAGTGTCATGTAAGAGTGCAATGTGCAGAAAATGCACAAGTGTCATGTAAGAGTGCAATGTGCAGAAAATGCACAAGTGTCATGTAAGTTAGAGTGCAAGTGTATATTGAGAGAATGTGCACAAGTGTCATGTATGTAAGTGTGTAAATATGTAATGTGAGGATGTGCACAAGTGTCTTATATTAGGAGTGCATTTAGAAGTGTAAGAGTCATGTAAGTGTCATGGAGTTGTGCATGCAAGAAGAAAATAAAGAATCTAGTATGCAAGTGGCAATATGATAAGCCAAAGGTCATGGAACTTGTCATATGGAGAGCAATAGTCAATTACTTGAAGAGTCACATTACTATGGCTATATTATGGAGATAATACTCCATAATAAATGGATCAAATTCTATCTAATGAGTATCTAAATATACAATTGTAAGAGGAAGAAAGTGAATAAAGCTTGTATATAGATTTAAGCAATTAATATTGTAATTTTTCTTCATGCATAGTTCACGAATGATTTAGGTCATTTACATTCATATATATATATATATATATATATATATTTGGTGTTAATAAAAAAGGGGTTGAAGGGCCTCAACCCTTTATAAAGATCTCAAAATATGTACAGGTAAAAACAAGAGAAGATCAGACAAATGCAAGATAGCCCTATATTAGTAAAACAAATAAATCTGAACTAAACTTGCTAATGGAGAAGCTGAAATAATATCCCTCCCGCTATCCTTCTATTTTACAAGGCTTATGCAATGCTCAATGCTTTACATAACTGATAAAGAAATCGTTGATGACAGTGTAATTTAGTGTGCTCAAATCCTTCATCGCATAATCTCAATAAATATTTTGCTTTGCTCTGCCCTCTTTATTTACATTCATATTTGATTATATAAGTGAATATTATTTTCAATATTATATTGACCTTGATATACATATTAATTTGCTCATATATATTCTACTATTCATTATTGATATTTTGACCTTTAAATATTATGGGTTTTTTTTTTATATTGGCACCTTTGATATTTTGTGGTAGTAAGGCTTAAAAATCCAACAAAATAGCAAGTTTAGCTGAAGCTAACAAGAAAATATTGACTGCCTAAATCAAATAAAGATTAAAATTTACTTTAATGTTTTCCATTTATAATATTGTTGTATATTAAAATGTTAATGTGTTTTCATATAAACTATGTATCACAATTCTTGTAGTTGCATTTATGCTTTAGGATGGAAACTTGCAATCTAGATGTGTAAAGCAGACTATGATAGCAAGAAGTTGTAGAAATATTAATGTACTAAGTGCAATGCGTGATAGTAGAGGTGTTCTAGTATTGTGAAGGATGCTAAAAACAAATTTCAAGAAAAAGGGTACTAAAATTTATAATATTTGTATTCACACATAAAATTGAAGAAGATCCATAAAATGAAAATTAAGAATTTAGACTTTTTTATGAAAAATGATGTAGGTATCTAGCTATAGCAACTCAATTGAGATAAGAAATAAATTTGTTTGTAAACTCTCAATCTCTAAAGGAGATAATTATGATTTTTCAAGGGCGGGGCACCCGAGTACAACCCCTTGTTCTCTAGGAAATAAAAAAACTTTCCATTTATTTCTTGATTATTTTTACTTTGCAATCTCTTGTCATGTGTCTAGTCTCATAACATTTGTAGTATCGAGAATTAATTTTTTTCATATTCCAATAGTTGATTCTATTCTATTGAAATATCCATGTAAACTAATATTTAAGTATATATAATACATGTTTTTCCTTAGTAGTTGAACCTTTCTAGATGAACTTCCCTATAATATTTACCAATATTCTTCAAAACCTTCTCAATGGCATATTCCTATGATATTTTTTTATTCCACATTAATACCTCCTCCTCCTCTCCTATCATTAATAAGTTGATAGTAAAGTAGTAAATGACATTAGCTCAACTAGATAATTTTCTTAACTCTTAAGAGACCCAAGTATGAATCTTGCCAAGTGACACATGCATAATTGCCAAGCTATTATAATACCACTATATTATCATGACATAATACATGTGGGATTTGTTTCAATATCATATAACTAATTTAAAAAGAAAATAATATTGAAGTCCAAAAATTCTAAGCTCCACTAGAAGTCTTTTAAAATTTTGTCTCCATAAAAAATTCTCAGTCCATGGTATTAAATTTAAATTATCTCTCCCCTTGAACCATGGGTTGTCACCCATTATTTTATCTATGACTTCAAAATAAGATAAAATGATAAGAAAAACCCTTTCAAAAAGAATTTTAATGAATAATATGAACTCAATTCCCACTTGTCTTTAATTCCCACTTGTCTTTAATTCACTTTTGAATCTTTGAATAAGTTGACCAACATCCATTGAACATACATGTTAACCTTCTATTTCTAAGAACCATTATATGATGCTCAATCATATCATCCTTAATACTTGCTTATGGTAAAACATTGCTACCTAGATAGGGATTATCATAGATTTGATTTTCTTTTTTTTCTCAACTAGAGCATATTTATTTTTAACTGGGACATCCTTGTTTCATCATTGGTTCCAATTAAGATTTCCATAAGTTGCTTTCCTTATTACCTAGCTTTTCCTCGTAAGAATCCTTCATCTTTTGAATCTCAATAAACATTTGAATTAAAAGTTGTAAAGGTAAAGCTCATTTCTTGTTGGCATTGCTCACTCTTTACTTACACTCTACCTATATACATCGAAATGTCTAACTATATACATCTAAATGTTAAGCTTCACTGATAAAATTGAAGTGTTTCAATATATAATTTAAAACTTCTAAGATTACTTTATTTTATCCACTATATGCTAGGTTCTCATCTTTTTTTCTAAATATTGCATACTAAGTTTTCTTAATGAGAATTAATTAACGAGTCATTTTTGCGATAGTATTAAAGAGATGATAATTGTGTAAGCTTGTTTTCTGGAAAAAAAATTCTTTAGATCAAATGACTATTACTTATGTTTTTTTAAGATACTTTTTAATAATTATGAAAAATTATTATTAATAAGGTTATTCTAAAATGATTAGCCTATATATATATATTTTGCGTTTAAACCAATAACTTTTAACTTAAAACATTAAGTTAAAAGCTGGTTCAAACCATAAAATCCTAGTGGAGTGGTGATGGAGGTTAAGGTTTCTTCAAAACCTTGTCTTCGTACCTTATGGTCTCCTATTCCATGTACTGTCTTCAATGAAAATAAATATAAATTTGGTTGATAGAGAAGTTTATTTATGTATAGTTGGTAAGATCGAAAATAAAACAAGAGCCCAATGAATCTTATATGTTTTAATTTCTTATATATATATATATATATATATATATATATATATATATATATATATATATATATTTATTTATTTATTTATTTATTTATTTATTTAAGCGAAAAACCCCTTGCGGGGCCGCCTTGGTTTAAGAGACCACGAACAGGGGGTTCTACATCATCAAAGTCACCCGGGAGTCGCACCCGACCCTGCCCGCACCAACATTATCAATTGCTCGCACCAACATTATCAATTGGATTTTGGATACCCAATTCAGCTTTTTGGTAGGGTGGAGATTTGAACCTGGGACCTCTCTTGGAGGATTTCCCTCTCCTCTCCAACTCACCTACAACACCTGGGTATTCTTATATTTATATTAAATTAAATTAAATAATAATTAATATGTAATTAAAATTAATATAAATATAATAATATATAAATTAAAATTTAAGATTATATTTAATGAAAATAAGATTTAAGTAATAAATTTTAATAATTAATTTTCTTTTAGTTAATAATATTTAAAATATACGTTGAGCAATAAATTTGGTTATAGTTTTTGTGAAAGGGGTGTAAACTCGAGGTGCAATCAAGTGAAGCGATGAAACAAAGCGAAAAATTTAACAATAGTTTTCACGAAAGGGATGCAAATATTAGGTGTAGTCAAGCGTTGAAGGAAGAGGGTTGTTCACAGACTATCGTTTTAGTATGTGAGAAAGTCTATTTGATCAGAAGAAATATCTCTCAAGGATCTTTGGGTTTGTGGGTTGATGAATCTCTGCCCTTTATCAAGATTTTAAAGGATGAATTTGGGTTGGATTTGATTGATCATGAATCTCGGACAATTATCTACAAAGCCGTAACAATTATCTACAAACTCAAGGGCAAAAGACCAGGCTCGGAGGAGCTCAAAGGATACATTAAATATTGATGGACCAATACAAAATTCCAAGTAACTCTCCTACCCAACAATTTATTTTTTTTTCCTTTTCTAATTTAGCGGATAGAGATAAGGTAATAGATTATAGATATAATTGGTTTTTCAGACAAAGGGGTTTTTATATAAGACCTTGGATTCCTACTTTCAACCCCTTTACAGAAGAAGTTAATGGCTTCCCAATCTGAGTGAATCTTTATGCTCTCCATGTGGAGTATTGGGGAGAGAAGATATTCACCAAGATCAGTAATGCCATTGGTGCATTCCAGTATATGGATACCCAAATAGAGAAAACTTTATCCAGTAAAATTAATATGAGTAAAGCAAGATTGAATTTTTGGATGGATGTTTCAGTTCTTGGGCCTCAATCCATTACTATCTCCTTAAGCTAAGGGGAATGGATCCAAAATAATGAATATGAAAACTTCTCCCTAAGATGTTATGATTGTTAGAAATATGGCCACCTGAAGAAGATATGTCCAGTCATACGATCATGCTTTGATTCCTCTTTGGTGGAAGAGAAGGCGTTGCATGCAAATGATTTTCAAATGTCCCAGTTCAAAAGAAAGAAGCTCATCCTCCAGATGCATCAATTGTCCAACAAAAATCATGCGAGCAATAGAACACTCAAACCCAAAAGGAGAATTTGAATCGGATCATTGATAAAAGCCAAATGGTTACTAGAGACCATCCAGATGGTTCCATCGAAATATATTAGCACCTCATATGGTATTCTTGAAGCTAATTATAAAACAATCAATGACAGTCAATTTTTTGAAAATAAAGATCCTACAAGATATGTTACAACTAGATATTACCTTAGGAGTTTGAAGTGCAAAAATGCATTCTCAGATCTTGCCACTCTAAAGGAGGAAGAACCTTTGCTACAGAAGAAAAATAATCGAACTAATTTTCCTTTTGATGGATGAATGTTATGTTTGTTTTCCTTCTATTTGTTGGAGTTGTGTCATGTAAGGATTGTTATTCTTGTTAGTTCCTTAAAAAAGAAAAAAGAAAAAAAAGTTGATTATGGAAACTTAGCAATTTGAGGAAGATGGAGAATATCTTTGATAAAAAGGCAAAGATGGGTATGCTTTAATAACTTGTTAGAAATGTAATGAAAGCAATATAACATTTTGTTTTTTTAATAGGAGTGTACATCATAAAAGTCACTTGGCTTATTTATATATATATTAAGAATATATGTTACCTTTCAATATAAGGCTTTATAATTTTTTTCCCCTTAAAATAAATAGAACTGGTAAAATAGGGTGCCCCTAATATATATATACTGGGAGATTTTATTTATATTAATTATGAATATAAATCATACATCAGGTCTCTCTAGACTAAGTTTTATTTGAACAAACTATGGTAAGAGATGCCCATTAATGGCCATCTCTGTATAACAATAGATAAAGCTAAATTTAGAATCAAATCTATTACTGTTAGAGTTTCTGGAAGGTTGGTGTTTTCGTGTATATTGGATTACAATGAAAATTAAATACTAGATTAATAAATATAATAACAAAAATTTCAAATTTGTTGTTGTGGTAAGGATTTTGGCCTCTTTTTGAGAGGTCCAAGGTTTAAATCCCATTCAATATGAGGGGACCAAGACCCCTCATAAAAATCTCTGTAAATTCATTGAAAAAAATAAGTACAATAACAAGAATTTAAATTAAAAAAAATCTTAAACAACCTTATACTACATTGGTCTTCTAGAGAAAAGAGTTCCATATCAAAAGAGTGATTAGTTATCCTTCTTCTAAGTAGCCTTTTGCAAGCAATGGATGATTTGATATATTTCCAACAAGTCATCCAAAAATCTCTAGGCTAAGATGGTTAGAATCGCGGAGAGTAGAATTAACATCATTCAAGCATGGAAAACCAAGAGTTCTGTTAGGACCCCATCCTAACACTATTTTTGTAATACTTATATGATTATGTAATGATCCCTTTCCAACATGGGGACTCATTTATAATACTTTATCATGGTATGTGGCACTTAAGGTGCCTAGACAAGTCAGGCCATTTCATGTAACTGTTATCAAGAATGTAACCGATGTTTGGTAGAAGATTCTAGCTCGAGTGATATTTGCATGTAATCCAACTCTTGAACATTAGGTTAGGGTTGCATGACGTGTATCTTTAAAAGACATGGATCTATGAAAGAATTCATCCTTTTGCAAATTAATGAAAGTATTGAAGGAGGTTTCTCCCTTGAATAGGCCTACGATTTTATGTTGTTTTATGAGTGTTTTAATTTTACATTTACATTTCGTATTGCAATATACTGCTATTTCATGAATGTCTATTTTAATTGCAATGTTATGCGAGTGAGTTTATTTTTAATAGAAGGTTCCTAACAAGTGGTATTAGAGCGCTTTCTAGGACTAAGTTTTGCTACGATTGCTATATTTCTTGCCCTTCCATTATGACTTATGTTAGCATAGGTTCATGCTTTGTTTATTACATTATATATTCTATTAATATTAGCACATTTTCCAATAGCGCTTTATTAATTTAGTGTATAGCATAAGTTGGTTATATAGGAGTTGAGGTATTTCTACGAACTACTTGTTCGTTGAACCACCATAGGCACGTATTATTAATTCATTATCTTATGAATTAATTTCTAATGCTTCTAATTCTATTATGGTATCAAAGCATTGTTGATCTGGGTGCAACGAAGGTAGCAAGAAGAGCGTGGTTTTTGCATGTTTATAGAGATGACATTAGGGCACAACTCTCAAGCATAGTACCCTTGAACTGAATGCTTTTGAACATAGATCGAGATGGAAGTCACACATAGATCGAGGAATCATTGCATGCATGTAAACCAAGGAATATTTGCACGTAGACCAATATGGTAGGCTGACATGGAATCCAACTATGCAGGGTGGCTGACATGGCATTCAATTGTGCAGGGCGGATGACATGGCAAACGATAGGGTGATGATGTGGCATCTATTGGATGGCTGACGTGACATCCATCGTACATACACGACATATTTTCATTTGTTGTGGCAAAGCGGCAAAAGGTTAGAGAAGGGGCTTGATTTCCCGAAGGCAATCGATAAACTATCTGCGTCAAACTATTTTTAAACCATCCCAAAGCACTCACATAATGCATGTGGGACAAATAGTCCCACATTTTTTTTGTCTTATCCTTCGACCCCAACAAGGATAAGATGAAGGGTTTGTAATTCCCTTCATGACTCAACTGACTAGTTGGCTTGCGATAGAGCGCTACCCGGGACATTGCAAGGTCAAATCCCACGTAGGGACATAAAGCAACAAAGTTTTTTTTGTTTCGCCAGGCGCTCCACATTTTTTTTAATACAAATGTTTGACCTTTTGTCTCGTCTGATGGTGTAGCCGAGATGGTCGAGTGCTTCGTGGAAAGGTGCTAGGACTTTGGTAGGGGGTTCAAACCTCCTCAAGACAATTTTTTTTGCTTATTGCTCCAAATAGGCAGTGTAAATGTATTTTTTTTAATATCATTATTTTTTTTTGTAAATATCACTTTTATTTGACAACTATCACCAAACCAAAGAAGCTAGCGGCATCATTTTTTTGCCACATTTCAACAAGAACAAGTAAATTTCTTTTGTGCCATGGAGGGATAAGTCAAGATTTGCACTTAGATTCTTTTGATAACTGAAAGGACACTTAGGTTTTTCATCCTTGTTTATTTTACAATTCCAAAAGGGGGGGATAAAATCATTCTTTCTCTTGCAAAATTCTAAGACAAAAGGGGGGAAAATTGTAGACAAAAAGGGGACAAATTATAGAATTGAATATAATTTTTTTTTTGCAAACCAAAACCTCTCATATTTTGCAAAAGTCATTGTAACAAAGATGCATTTTCTGTGGAGACCGACATCTTAAACAAAAACTAACATTTTAAATAGGTGCATTTTCGATGGAAACCGACACCTATAGTTAAAATTTGTGGGCACTTGTGATTGTATTTTCATTTAATTTCCTATTTTTTACATTTCAATCATAAGTTAAAATTAAAAAGCAAGCAAAGAGAAGACCCTACAATTTACACCTATTTGTGCAATTTATTGCACTGCAGTGTTCGGTATATGTGATACCTTTTGCCCACACTTATAGATAATGTTGTCATGCTTTGGGCTACTATATCTGTTAGAATAATAAATTATATCTTATCGAGATAAATTGTGTGGTTGAGATTAGCTCAGTTAGTTATGATCCAATGGATCAGATTGTATGCCTTTGCTATTTAAGCAAGGCTCCTTTCATTCAATAATATAAAGTCATTTCATTTTATAATATTGTATCAGAGCAGGCCTTCCCTACCCTATGAACCTGAGGAGATTTTCTTCATGGGGGGATTTCCCTCACCTTTTTTTTTCCCTAATTTTTTACCGAGGGAGTATGCTCTCCATATTTTTTATGGATTAGAAACCAGATGGTTTAATTTTTAGTTTGGAAGGACATTTTTAGTATTTTAAAGTTTTTAGGGTTTGCAGGCTTGAATGTTCTAGCTCGTCTTGCTTACCCCTCTCTTGCAGCTAAAATGGCAGATCCAAATTTTCTGTGTGATTTAAGTTTTTTTCATGCGAACTCATCGAAGAGTTCTTTGGCATTTTGCTCTACTATTTCAGAGCCTATAAAATACTCTTCGAGGGATTTGATGTGATTTTCGACAAGTATTTCCCGTTGTTGTCATTGTTTTGTAGCTATTTGGATGCTCATGATTTTTTTTATTATGGTTCCCGTTGGTGAGCGCGGTGTTCGCATGGAGAGCTAGCAGTTTTGGCATATGTTACATTTGTGGAGTTGCGTTGGTTAGACCATTAAAATCCAGTCCTAATGCTATTTTCAAGCATAATATTCTATTTCAACAGTGATGAAAAAGGTGCACTGTATTCCTATCGGATTGTCCTTCTCAGCTGGAGATTGGACAGTGGAGATCATGAAGCACCGTGCCTCTAATTTGGTGATGCGTTGTTGATTATGATCCTTGACACATGCTCTGATGATGCATTTATTTCAACTCCGCGCAGATGGAGGAGTTTCCTGCCCGTGACGACGAGTGGCAAATACTAGAGTTTCTTCGCTGTGCATAAGTGACAAAAATGGGTTTGACGCTCCATGATGCCCATAATTGTCCCTCGTCGACGAGTTGATATTTTGATTTTCTCTCCATATTTTTGGAGTGAATTTGGCTTGGAAGGATGTTTTTTTTAACGGTCGTCTGTGGATTTGAGGTTCAAATTTCTCCTACTACGGGTGAAGAGCGTGGCCATTATATTTCTCTCTAATGCGGCCCTAACAACTTTTTACTATATTCGCATCACCCGTTACGCCCGCACAGATGGCCCATGATTGGTGATTGCAACAGTCCAGTCCCACTCCCCGCGACGACATCAACACCTACTTCTTGAGTTAAACAAAGTGTACACTCCCATTCAAATTATGATGAGCCTGATGGCTATTTTGTCGCCATGGTCTATGAGTTCCCACAATAATGGATGTGACGTTATTGCCATTCGTTCTCGGGCGCCAACATCAGCCGTTAAAAAAAAATAGCCTCCATGAGCTCATCCCCAGCTTGGATTTGGTTCACAGTCATTCTCCACTTCAGTCAGTTAGACGACGATTCCCTTTACCTGCGCGAATCATGGGAGGTACACCTGTCAGAATCCTCTCAGTATCGTTGGAAGTGATGCACAACTGCAATGGATGTGTACTTTTTGCTCCTGTATAAGCAACACGATAGAAGGTGATGTCGTGTGTTGAACTATCCATTGCCGAGGGAGATCGTAAGATGAGTTATTTATGTTTCAATTATGAGGCTGATGAACATTGATTTACCCGTAAAAACAACCCGTGTCGATTGTTGATGTTATTGAATTTTGGATTAGACGTTGGGAATAAAAAGATGGCAGCCCGAGTGATGAGACCCCATCAGCGAAGTTTTGTCACGCTCTTTTTTTTTTTTTAATCATTTTTTAGATATTGTGTGGCTGAGAGCGATCAACCCAGCGTCGCCGTCTGTTTGATGGCGTGGTTTGGTTGCAATGAAGACCGTGCCTATTTTTAGTTTGCTTCAGCGACTTGTTTGAAGGCACTAGTTTTTTTAAAAACTTTCATATGGGCTTTAAATAAAGCATTTTTTTTTGTGGAAAGCAACATTTGCGCGAATCAAAAACCACCAAAGGAGAACAATGACTACACAATAGACTTTGTAGACACTGGTTCATCGCGCTGAGCACGTGTGATTGTTTGATAGACTTGTCAACATTTATTGCACCTCAAATTCTGTCGTATGGGATAGTGGAGTGTACTATTCGATAGCTCTTGCTATTGTGAAGAGTTTTTGAGAAAACGATTACCCAAATACTGATATGTTCTGCATAACCAATACTTCCTCAAATCACATTGGAGCTTGTATGCAGTTTGGAGGACAACGTTTCAAACTTGTGTGTCCCTTGGGCGGTGTCGTTGCTCGAAGTCATGGAGGAGGCACGTCGGCCCAAAACCCGATGCTTTTGTTGCCCGATCAAGCCACCATGAAATATGCTATGATATTGAACCATGATTCACTTTTGTTACTACTATTTTTCTTTTGCTGTTACGGTAGCAATGGCGTCCTCCATGTACTAGGCTTGCTGAGAGATCTGGTCATCGTCATCAAATGATTTTCGATGGTGGTGATATTTTGAGCATTGGCCATCATTTACAACACTCTATGTGTGGAAATGGCGTATTTCTATTTGAAATGACGATAAATGAAGTTTTTTCTAGTCATTTATTTGCTTGCAGTCGTCGATGCTATTGATGCGATTACTGTTGTGATGCTGGATGTGGTGATTTGATCTATTGATAAGGGCTATGTGACGTGCCAGTTATGGTGTTGTTCGAGCACTACAATGGAGAGATCATCCATTTTTGGCTAATTGCACTGTAGCACCCTAAAATTGGCACAGTTAAACCCTCAGTAAAAGATAAAAATTTGAATTTTAACCTCGAAACCGCCCGTTAACCGCTCACCTCATTTTTCGTGCCATTTTTAGAATTTGTTTTGACCGTTGGACGATATCATCGCCGATCTGACGATATCATCCCAAATCGGACGAATTCATCTGGAACAGAACGTCCGGACGATTTCGTCCCAAAACCAAATTTTCATAATTAGCTTCTGTTTCAACAACCTCTCCAACTCGGGCAGAAGCGTGTCTGCACGGTTGGAGATTCCTACGTTGGAGATCTCCCAGATTGGGATGATCCCCAACCTCCTAACCTTCCCCTAATCCTATATAAACTAGGATTTTCTCAGTTTATCCCCCTGCCTGGCTCCCTGGCTGATCATTTCCCTGCAATCTTAGTTTTTGTTGTGTTAGAACATCCTATTCCCCATCATTTGCATTTGTGTTTTCAAGTTTTATTGCAGGATCTCATTGTGTTTCAGCCGGAGGAAGCTCGGATCGTCGTAGGCGATTCAACCACAATTTTGGATGATCCTGACGAGATCGGCGATGATCTCGTACGATTGCAGATGATTTTGACTGCAGTTCAGATTGGGGGCAATCAGAGCCCTGAGTTTGCATTTTCTATCCCTTTTCTTATTTAAATTGTGCATTATATTAATTTACTTCTGTTCTGCATCTTGGAGTTCACCCCATTTAGCATATTTGCATGATAAAATTCAAAATTAATTATTAAAACATTGCATCCCATTTGATTAGATATCTGGATTTATCATTTAAGCATTTATACTCTTATTTCTATCATTTTGTATCATTCTTGCAATTGTATTTTTGGTTTTTGGTGTCTGTTTTCATGATTGCAGGTTTCTGACGAATTCGTCAGGTCGTTGACGATCTTGACTGATCTCAGATGATCTCATGTGATCTGGATGATTCTGTACAATTACAGATGATCCTGTCATATCCGGGATGATCTGGACTCCTACAAGCTTCAGAATCTTCATCAGACATCAAAAATCAGGTGCACTCTTCTCCACTTTAGATATTCTCTGTATTTAGGATTCATTTATGTTTGTTGTCTTCATATAAACCAGAAATTTCATATAGAATAGCTTAGATTCATTTTGGCCAACCTAGGAATCTGAATGATTGAACATAAAATGAACACATCAAACCCATTCTCGACCTAGGCGTGGAAACGCCACTCAAAGTTTCCTGGTGAACCCCACCATCCGTCAAAAATTCACCCTTATACCCCTCCCCCGAGAGGCGCGACCTTCAAAGGGCCTCTCCATCCGAGGTATTGTCCCATCCTTCTCGCATCCCCCTTTCGGGCACGGATCCTTTAGCTTGAAGGTAAGGGTGCAAAAAATTTGGGCGATACATTTTTGGTGAACCCGACGTGAACTAAAACACCTTTTGAAAACAAACAAAAACAAAAAAAACACATTATTAAGAACATCTAGAATCATTAGACAAACAGTTAAATTTGCATATCATATTTAGATGGTAGATTATAATAGAAGACGAGTTGTCGCCATAAATGTTGAAAATCAATTAACGGCCATAGAGATTACTTCTGTACTTAGAGTACCTCAAACAAATAGAGCCCAACCTTTGTGGGATGAACTTGATAGGAGATTAGGTATTATCGAATCCAGATCTGTAGAACTTAGGCAAATTAAGAGGTTTGTCCTAGATAGAATCCTGGATCTTGATCAGGTAACCTTGTATCATGAACTTCAGAGAGCTTGCCATAGGTGGTTAGCAGATAAAAGAGCACTTGTGTCTTCAGAATTATACACCTTTGAGGAATACCTTGAGAACGCAGTTGTAGTACATAAGTTTCTATCTCGTATAGAGGATCAAGAAGTCATTCTTACGGATAGAAAAATATGGAATAGAGTTCCTAGAGCTATGTTGTATCGAGAGTATTGCCATGAACTTTATTTTTACAAGTCAGAGTCTGAAGTAGATCATATTACCATAGCACACTTTGTCAAATTCTTGAAAAACCACTTCCAATTTGAAGAGGAGCATTTCATGACTCCTGATGAACTTGACCCTATCAATGATATCCATAAACTATTCATAGAAAACTAAGTCATTCTTTTTACTATTGTTATTTCTTGCAACTAGCATGTTGTTTGTTATTTTTATTCTCGCACAATAATAAAATAATCACACAAAATAATCAAACAAAAAAACAAAGTAAAAACAAATAAAAACAAAACATTTTCCTTTTAAAAGTATTATAGTAGGTATATAGTTAAAATATATACCTCTCAACCCTACCATATATATATATATAAGTATATATATTCGCTAAAACCTAAAGTTTAGCACAATGCCTAGACTTAGGAATGGAAAACAAATCGAAGAAGATGAAGATTGGTTAGGAAGACCATTAATTGACCAAAATGTCCCTCCTGAGGACCAAGTTCAGGAAGAAGAAATCCTAGACCAGCAAGAAGAAGAGCTTGTTGTAGCAAATGAACAAGAAGAAACTAATAGAGAGGAAGGATCCTCATCCCCTAAAATGTCTCCGGGAGGAGCTATCACTTTTGAAAACATGGAACAATTTTGGAAGTTCATTAACACAAATATTGGTGTTTTTAATAGAGCAGTCCATATGGACAAGGATCGAATTAGTGACACTCAAGCAACTCTAGAAGACGTATTTCACACATGCACTAATCCCTTGTCCTTTATTGAACAAGAGAGTGATCAAGCTGGACCATCCAATTTGGATATAGTAGTTGCGATCCGGAACATGCAACAACAACAGGTTACCCAACCACCTAAAGTGCCTGTTAACAAGCCTAGGGTCATTCCCGCACAAAAGAAACCCTCATTTACTACTCTATTTCGCCAAGCTCTTGATCAACATACCTCAAATCAACAAAAACCCAAAACAAAACCAAACACCAATTACCAACAATCTGGGGTACAACATAATACTATTACAAATCCTCTTCATAATACTCTTCCTACCAACACTTTGCATAATAGCAATATAGCATCTAATCCTTATGTTACACCATCATACACTCATAGATCCCATACCTATGTCCCACCGAACCAATATGGTGGACAAACTAGTAATCTTGAAACCATGGTGAAACAGCTAGTTTCCCGCATGGACCAGATAGATCCCTATCGTCCCTCGTACAACTATCGAGAGATGTGTAGTCAGCCTTTAGATCCTATAGTCGTAGCACAGTCGTATCCTAAACATTTTCCTATGCCTGTTCTTCCCATATATAAAGGAACCGAAGATCCCATAGAGCATCTTCGTATGTTTAGGATAGCTTGTCATGATATATCACATGATGACTTGTTATTACTAAAAATGTTCCCGAAAAGCTTGGGAGGAATGGCATTAGAGTGGTATTATCAATTACCCACTAATTCTTTGAGGAATTTCGAAGAAACTGCCGAGTCTTTTGTCCATCAATTTAGTGCCTACATCGAAAGACATGTGACCATTAAAGATTTGTATAACTTAAAACAAGACAAAGATGAATGCTTTGCTGATTTCCTAGCTAGGTGGAGACAGTTGATAGGAAAATTGCACTTTGTGTTACCTTATAGGGAGATGTTGGACATCTTTATTAATAATTTGCAAGAGCAACTATCTTACGAATTATCAATTGCTACCTTGACCACCTTCGATCAGGCTATAGACTTAGCCCGAAGAGTGGAAGATGCTCTCATTAGGAGAGGCCAGCTTAAAAAGAAAGACGATGAGAAAACATCCAAAAATCAATATAAGAATAAACAAGTTGTGGGTGATGGAGTCATTGATAGCAGAAATATTGCTAATGTTAATGCTGCAAAGACAATAGAGAAGTTTGTACTGAAACCTCTTGATAGACCTCCTCGAGAATTTACTAGGTTAAATCAACCTTTATCAACTATTCTATCACAATTATTAGAACGAGGCTTGATTCAATTACCAAATATCCGGGAACCTGATCCAACTATACCCGGATACAGAGCAGATTTACATTGTGACTTCCATAGAGGACCTGGACACACTACCAACTCTTGCAAAATATTAAAACATAAAATACAGGACTTGATTGATAACAATGAGATGGAGGTGCAAGCCTTTCAACCTAAGCAAAATCCTCCTAATAATGCTCAACAGAACACCACACAAAACCAGAATCAGAATGCCAATCAGTCATTAGACATCTTTCAACATCCCTTACCAAAACATGGTAAGGAGGTGGCTAATCAAATTGAACATCATAATGTCCCTCCTCCTGCCCGATATGTAGGAACTATTAGTGGGCATTTACCTATTCATGATCTGGAAACCTTTGACACAACTTTATCCATGGTTACAACCAGGCCTCTATATAATATTCAGATACCTGATCTTAGTGATACAGAATACGAGACTGAGAGTGATATGGAAATCACATCAAATCAATCGAATAGTTCTGAAGATGAATCAGATACTATTCACCCTATCACAAGTCATATGGTTCCAGAAGAACCATTTCCAAGAAGAGTCACTACTAGACCATCGTCTCATCGATTACTTTCTAATGAGCTAGCTATAAATGCTAGACCAAGACCCATTCATCATCCATAGAATAATATTGTGGGTACCATCGGAGTTGTTACTAGACAACAGGCTCAAAATTCTCAACAAGATCAAATTCAGAATGGTGGATCAACTCCATTTGTTTTGAAGGTTCCTAATAAAGGGAACCATGCACCTAATGTTCAACCTAAACCTCCTTATAATATTAATGAACAATTATCAAATATTACAACTAGAATTTCCCTCTTGGACCTTTTAAGATCTTCTCCTACACATAGAGATGAATTAATGCTCACATTAAGCCAGATGATGGTACCACAAGACATTCAACCTGAAGCCATGGCCAATACTATAATAACTCGTGAAGTTGATTGTATTGACTTTCGGGATAGAGACATACCTCAACATAGTTTACATAAAGATAACCCCTTGTATATTACTTGCTTTAATTGGAGATGTAGCAGTCAAACGAGTTTTGATTGATAATGGTTCATCTTTAAATATTTGCACTTTTGACTTCTACCAAATATTTGGGTTTAGAAGTGAGGAAATGAAAAGAACTGATATGATCATAAAAGCTTTCAATGACGAAACACAAGAAACGTGTGGAGTTATTACCATTCCATTGCAGGTTGGTCCGAGAACCTTGGATATGATTGTGTTTATTGTACATTGCCCTGCATCGTACAATATACTCTTGGGTCATCCTTGGATCAATGCAATGCGAGTTGTTCCCTCAACCTTACATCAATGTGTTAAGTTTGAATTTAAGAATCAGTTGGTTACCATTCATGGTGATCCAAGACCCTTTGATATGTGTGCTTTGGCAGAACCTATTGGAGTTCAATTTTGCCCTGCTTTGTCATCCACACATCCTAATTCTCATTACCCATCTAAACGTGTGAAACTTGCACCCACAAAGTCATCTACTTCTTCTCCATCAGTTGCACCTTTACATATAGCTCAACCATCTTCTGAACAAACCGCATTAGGACCTAAGAAAGATCCTAATCCCACAACCAATGTCTCTTGTTCTACTCCTATAACTTCCATACCTATAATAGACCCATCTATCGACACCTCTACACCGTCTACATCCACCAAAGTCATATTTTCCACATCAGAAGACGTAGGGAATGTTCCTTCTACCTCTTATGCTCTTACTGATGAACTCTTACCTGATCTATCTAAAATCCTTATATCAGAAGAAACGAATGCTTCTATGCAAGATTCCCTTATTTTAAATAATTTGCCACCATCTCCTCGTACCTTGGGCCTCCCATAGCCTATGGGAAGTATTTACCAAGTCGGGAGTTGTGCCTTTATTTATAAGGGATATGATTAGGGTAGAATACCCAGAAACATCAGAACTCATTATGATGGATATGCTCGATGTTACTTTACTAATGAGTATATTAAAGCCAAACCTATAATGCTGAAATTGGGATATAAAGGGAAAGGTTTGGGACCTTTCCAGAATGGTATGAAAGAACCTTTTGAGGTAGAAGCGTGGCCCGCCCGATGTGGTGTGGGCCTATTTCCTAGTAAGGGTCAGCCATTCCCATTTGAGGATGATGACCATCTTATATGTTACCAAGATTATTTAGATGAACGTGATGCCTTGCGTTTAATGAATAAGACATTCACATGTAATATGCTATCTATAGCTTATCCTGAGATGATCGTTGAATCCGACGATGAGTTGGAGGGAGATATCTTTCATGATGTCTCCGTTGAGGAATTATTACATAATGGATTTTATTTTGATGGCTCTATACCTAGTATAGCCCGGCTTGAGGCCATGACTCCTCAAGATGAATTATCCAAGCTAACCTTGGAAGAATTACAAGAATTGGGCGTTTCACCCGCCCCACCTAATTTTGAGAGAGATCTACATATGGAAGTAGAAAATGTCATAAAAATTAACATTGGAACCGAGGATAACCCCCACATAATCAACATTGGATCAGAATTGAGTCAAGAAAAATAGGATAAATACATTGCATTTCTTAAAGAATATGAAGATGTCTTTGCTTGGACATATGAAGATATGCCAGGATTAGACCCTTCTGTAGTTATGCATCACCTAGTAGTACACCCGGATGCTAAACCTGTTAAACAAAAACTTAGAAAAATGCATCCTAAAGTGGCCTTACTAGTCAAAGGGGAGTTAGAAAAACTCCTGAATGTTATTTTTATACAAGCTATTGATTATGCTTGAATGGATCTCGAATGTAGTTCCAGTAACTAAGAAAGAAGCTACTAAGGTTAGGGTTTGTACAGACTTTAGAGATATTAATGTTGCATGCCCTAAAGATGATTTTCCCCTTCCCAATATGGATCAGATCATTGATTTTACTATTGGGAGTGGAATGATATCCTTAATGGATGGATTTTTTGGTTATAATCAGATCAGGATAGCTCTTGAAGATCAGGCTAAAACAACCTTTATTACCCCTTGGGGGACTTTCTGTTGGAAAGTGATGCCATTCGGGTTGAAGAATGCAGGTGCAACCTATCAACGAGCCATGACTTATATCTTTCATGATATGATGCATGATATACTACATGATTATGTAGATGACATTATAGCTCGTTCTACTGAAGAAGATGACCATTTAGATGACTTGAGGAAAGTATTTGATCGGTTAAGGGAATATCTTATCCGATTGAATCTAGCCAAATGTATATTCGAAGTTAAGTCAGGTAAATTATTAGGGGTTATAGTTTCTTTACGTGGCATCAAAATTGACCCTCTCAAGATTACGGCTATCACTGATATGCCCGCACCTACAAATATATCTGAATTACGGAGTCTACAAGGTAAGCTTCAAGCTATCCATCGCTTCATCGATAAGTTGGCGGATAAAACTGGACCCTTTCTTAAGCTTCTTAAGAAGGATGTCTCTTTCCATTGGGACGACGAATGCCAGGAAGCATTTGAACTCCTCAAACAATATCTTCTTAACCCACCTATACTTTCACCACCTAAACTTGATCGCCCATTTATCTTGTATATTTTTGCTTCAGATTTTGCTTTAGGAGCTATGTTAGCTCAACTTGATGATGAGAAAAGAGAGCATGCTAATTATTACATTAGCAGAACATTAATTAGTTATGAAACCCGCTACACAACATTAGAGAAGTTATGTCTAGCAGTCATATTTTCTACATAGAAACTACGCCATTATATGCTCAGTCAAAAAACATACGTTATTGCTAAATCCGATCCCTTGCGGTATCTCATGAGTCGACCTTATTTATCTGGTCGCACAACAAAGTGGGTTCTTGCGCTAAGCGAGTTTGAACTCACGTTTATAGGACAAAAGTCTGTTAAGGGTCAAATCATAGCAGATCAATTAGTTGTTGCACCCTTAGAGTCCACCCATCCCCTCGTCATTGAGTTTCCTGACGAATGCCTTAAATTAGAGGTAGATCATTCAGAGCAATGGTCCTTATACTTTGATGGAGCCCGATGCATGAGTGGGGCTAGTGCAGGTATTATTTTGATATCTCCATAGAAACATCTCATACCTCTATCCTTTAAATTAATGTTTGCCTGTACTAATAACACTTCTGAATATGAGGCTCTCATCCTTGGATTACGAGCAGCCATGGCACTAAAAATTAAAAATCTATTAGTTTTCGATGATTCTCAACTTGTTATAAATCAAATTAATGATGTTTATCAGACCAGAGATGATAAATTGCGCCCATATAAAGCATATGTATTACAATTAATATCTTTATTTGATCAAGTTACCTTGGAAGCTATTCCTAGAACTAGCAATCGTGCGGTTGACGCTATGGCCGTAGCTGCATCTCTTTTACCCTTGGAGTTAGATGACGAATATGCTACCATCATTATTCATCGACTCCAGGAACCCACTTCAATTAAATCATGCTTGGAACCTTTGGACGTGTTTCTAATCAATGAAACTACTCCCAAACTTTGGTACACTAATATCCTCAATTTTCTTCAAAATGGGACCTTCCCTGAAGGTTTTAATAGAAACCAACATCGGTTATTACGTAGACGAGCAAGTCGCTTCGTCATAATTGGCAATACCTTATATAGGAGATCTTTTGAAGGTATCCTACTGAGATGTTTGAATCTAGAAGAGTCTAGATCAGCTTTGAGTGAAGCCCATGATGGATCTTGTGGGGGACACTTTAGTGGTAGCGCCATTGCTAAGAAGCTCCTTAGGATAGGATATTTTTGGCCTACCATGGAGAATGATGCACATGATTACGTGTGCCATTGCGACAAGTGCCAGAAACACGCTGACCTTGTCCATGCGCCTGCACAAGAACTACAGGCTATTTCATCTCCTTGGCCCTTTTCAAAATGGGGCTTAGACATCATCGAAAAAATCAATCTTGTGTCATCTGATGGACACAAATTCATCATAACCGCCATCGAGTATTTTACGAAGTGGGTTGAAGCTATGCCCTTAGCTTCTTGCACTGGAACTCAAGTTTCCAAATTTATTTTTAATCAAATTATTTGTAGGTTCAAAATTCCTGCAAATCTCATCTCAGATAATGGAACTTGTTTCAAAAATAAATATGTAAAGAAACTATGTCACAAATATAAAATTCAACATCGTTGGTCCACTCCCTATTATCCTCAGGGTAATGGCCAAGCAGAAGCATCTAATAAAACATTAATTAAAATCCTCAAAATATTGGTCAATAAATCTGGCCGTGATTGGCACATTCAATTATATCCTGCTTTGTGGGCTTATCGAACTAGCATTCGTACTCCCACGGGCACTTCACCTTTTGTTTTGGTTTATGGCACTGAAGCTATTTTTCCCTTTGAATTAGAAGTTCCTTCTTTGGCTCTGCTACTTCAAGATACTTGAAGTAGGAGATGAATATCGTGTTGGCAGATTTAGTCAGCTGGAACTCCTAGATGAGAAGCGCATTAATGCTTTGGAGCATCTTCGTGCCTACCAGAACAAGCTCAAACGAGCATATCTCAAGAAAGTTCATCACCGATCCTTTGAGATCGGCGACCTCGTCTTAAAAGAAAATAAAAAAAATACTAATGCAACTAAAGACCTTAAAGGTAAATTTGAGCCTAATTGGCTTGGGCCATATATTATCACTGCTAAATTTGGATCGGGAGCATACATATTAGCTACCTTAGATGGTAAAGATCTTAAAGAACCTATGAACATTATGCATCTTAAGCGCTATTATGCATAAATCTGGTAATTTCATCACTGTATATATTATACATATTGTCTTCTTTTAGTAATTCATATAAAAATTTCAAAAATAGTAATATTATGTATTATCTCAATTCATAAATTCAAATCAAAATCTAAACAAAATCAAAATCATCAAAATCCTCAAAAACATCTTCTATTTTTGCACCTGTCAATTCTTGAAGTATTGCAGTTATATTTTCAGTTATTTTGGATAAATTAGCATTTATTTGGAATCCCTCACTTTCACACTCACATGAATAAATATCTTGATCTTATTTGGTATGATTATTAATCTCTCTTATATCGAAGTCCACAGTTGAATTAAATAAAGTTTTGAGCATAGAGAACTGATCTTGTTATTTACTTGAACCAAGTACACCTTTTCACATTAAAATGATTTCATTGCAAATTCAAAATGATGCTACATAGTAGAAGTGGTCTTTTGAGCGAAAAGTTTCCCCTGCTATCCTATCATGCACATGGTCTAGAATCTTTGAGAATTGACAAAAGGACAAGCTCACCCCTGCCTAGAATAAAAATCCCTTGCTCTACAGCCAATCCGAGCAAGTATCCCTAGTATAGCAAGAAAAAGAAAAAGAAAATCAAGAAAAATCATGAGAAAAAGAGAAAATTATTCAGAAGCATTATCATCTTGTACCATCTCAGCAATATTTCAGCATTATCTCAGTGTCAAGCAAAAATACAAAAAAAAAAAAAGAAAAAGAAAAGAAGAAGCAAAAAGCAATAAATCCTTTCCCCTACCCTTTGAAAGAAAAGAAGGGTGAATGAGCTTGAATCCCTGGAATTCTCAATTATTCGAAAACTGTGAGGTAAGCCCCATAACAGGTGGTTTGTGCCCAACCCGCTTGGCCTTGGGTAACTCCTAGCGTGGTGATATGTCTGTCACATTAGCGACCTTCTTTTGTACAGACCTATGTCCGCTCATGGATCAGCTAGCTCTTGATGACCCGACTTACATAGTAGTCTGGTACGGTTACATGCATATAAATCATGGTCAACGAACACTCATTTGGTTAATTCAAATTACTTGTATCAAATTATCTTGCTCAAAATTGGTAAATGAACAATACAATTGCACACACATTTGTGTTTGAGAGATTTTGTATCATTATGATAGATCAAGATCGGCAATGAACTCACATATGCACATGGGGTTCCTTATAAATGTCAAATTTGTCTTTGAGATAATTTAAAATATTTATGCAAATCTTCTGGAATAATTTGATTTTCTTACTTGAGAATAACTGCTTAGCGTAAAAACAATTAAATACATTTTTTCAAAAATCCAAAAATTTTCTTTCAAAACATGTTCAAAAATCTAGCAATAAAATCACATTTATATATTTTCAACTTTTGCAACGATGGTATAGTTCCTAAACCTAAATTGGAATGTTATGCCTAGTGCAAGTCCTCATTTTTATATTTTCTGTTTATCTCAAAATCAAAAATCAACTATGCAATAAAACTATTACATCAATTTCTTCTTTGGATTTCGTGATGATGGTATAAGTCTATACCTAAAATTCTATGCCTAGCGCAAGCCATCGTTCTAATTTTATTTTCCATTTATTTAATCCATAAAAGCATATGGCTTAAATCATTATGTTACACAATTGTGCTTTAAAAAGAACGAAAACTTTTTTATTTTTCATTTCATTATGTCAACATTCAGTTTTGCGACGATGGTATAATTCCTAGGCAATTGTTCAAATTTCTATCACACTTAGGAATTTTATGCCTAGCAAAAATCATATTTTTAATATTTCATGCATAATATTTTCATGGAAATCTGAAAACAAATCATCACCATCATCAATTTTCATCATCACAACACAAAGTCTTAAGAAAGTCTCTTAAGCACCCTTTTACTTTTAGCAATATTTCTCTCATAACGGGATTAGCTTAATGACCTAGCGAGCGGCGACTCCATGAAATGGTCATGTAACAACGACAATGTCCTTTGAAATTATTGTTAGAAGTCCCTTTATTTTTCATCAAATCACACCACCACAACCAATTTGTTTACATCAGATTATTTCATTTAATTTTATAGCATGACATAAAATTATAATATTTTCAATGACATAATTACATGAATAATCAATCAACAATTCAAATATTAAAGCATCATAAAACATATGCACAAGTCATATCACAAAAAGAATATATATATATATATATATATATCAAAAAAGTATATACATCATATCAAAATGGATTGGTATGCCACAATCTATACCCTGGCATACTCAATCCTCTCAAACATATATGGTCTATGTACAATGAGCAGCTAGTCTCGAGAAGCCCTCGAGCTCTCAGCCTCATCTCCTCTCTCACCCTGAGGTGGAGGAGGTGGTCCCATCGAGGTCCATGTTGTATCGTGGGTCCTCGACGTCGATCGTGATGATGTCCTCGATGACCCCATCTTGATCGGCTTCGCAATGTTGGCTGGCAGCGGTATCCTCTGCCCCTCTGGAACCACATGGTAGTACAACCCCTGGTAGAATGTGGTCTATGCAATAGCCCGTGCCAGCTCCAGAATGCTCGCCCCTCCGCTCCGAGCCCTGAGCCGTGAAGCCTCATCCTGGAGAGTCTACACCTCAGCTCGTAGGCGGGCATTCTCCACTCGAAGAGCCACCATCTCGTTGCTCTCCCCCACCTCGACACCCTTGCCCTTATCGGGTGATGGTGGCCTATCCCTCTGCTGAGAAGGGAGTCTCTCCCTCCTCTCCGGCTGCTGTTGTCTCTCTAGAGCCTATGGTACTCTCCGACGTCTCTCCTGAGGAGGCCATCGCTGATCCCTCCCTCCGTGACCCCTCGTTGCATCGATGGTAGCCTGGCATCGCCTCTCCATCCGTTGCACTACAGCGTGCATCGGACCCTATGCCCTCGTCATCCGAGGAGGGTGGATGCCTACATACCAGGCATCATACCCGTCTGCTACCCCTACGTCATCCCCATCCACTAGCTGAATGGGGGCATCATCAGCGTCCTGACTCCAGAACCGCTGCATGTCTGGAGCCCCGCTCAATGTGGTACTATCCCGAATAGTCTGGGAGTACTCATAATCCCTGAGAGAAGGGATCCCCTGCTGTAGACCGAACTACCTCAAAACTTGGTCATAGCGGTGGAGCTCTACCTCTCCCCGCTCTGTCCTCAACCAGATGACTCGCCTAATGCGAGCCAACTCCTGTCCATCCTCTGCCCACCCTGGATGCTCTCTCCATGGTCTCCAGGTGATCTGATCTAGGGTGAGGTCGTCTAGCAACCTCCGGGACATCGACAGATCTATCCATCGTTGTGACCCTCTCTGGAGCCACCAATAGAAAACTCGGGGTCTCTCCCGGTCAACTCCTATCAGTGGAAGCCCTACCGGCCTCCGCACCGCAATGTGCTCCCAGCACCAAACCTGTAGCAGCGATGTCAGCACCAGACATCGACCTCCCTTGTATACGACCCCGTAGAGGATCCTATACAAGCGGCATAGTACAAAGCTACCCCAAGCAAACCTGTATCCGTGGTCTCTCATGTCGTAGACCACATCTGAGAGGAGCCACGGTAACCTGCATCCGCTCTGGTGGCATAGAAGAAGGCCACCCACCACCCCTACCAAAACTTGGGTCAACCGAGATGCCCCAGGCATCTGCCTCAAAGACTCGATGTTCACTCCGCCCTTCTCCAGGGTGAAGCTCGGGTCCGTGCACAGTCTCATCATAGCATGGCCCTGATTGGCCGCAGGAGTCATGAACCGCCCATGTATGGGGATCCTCAAGATCCTCCATACATCCTCTAGAGTGGGAGTCATCTCCCCTATCGGTAGCCGAAAGCGGGACGACCCCGGATACCATCTCTCTGCTAGGGCTATCAGTAGCCCCATGTCCGTAGGAATCTGTGGCATTTCTGCCACATGCTGCAGTCCGACCTCCGCTAGCCTGTCTCGCTCGGCCTGATCGAGCGTGGCTAAGTCATCCCTTAGACCCCCGTATTTCCACTCTCGACTCTTTAGCAATCCCCTCTGCAAAATAAACAATAAAACAACAAAAATCATTAGTACCTAATCATTAAAATCAATTAAAATCAATTTCATCTCATAAAAAAAATGATATCGCCCATTATTGGATGATATCGTACCAAATTTAGCAAAATCGTCCTTAATAGGATGAAATCGTCTCCGATTCTTCAATTTGGGAATCGCCCCTTATTGGACGGGATCGCCCCTATTTCTTCGATTTCGTCCTCAGACGAAATCGACGATATAGGGACGATTTCGGCAAAATTGGGACGATTTCGTCCCGACGTCGTCGACGGCCTAAAAATGGCCGCGACGCCCAAAAACAATTAAAATTCAACTAAAAAATTAAACAAATCAAGCTAAAAACATAATACACTAGGTTTAGATCCTTACCCGCAACCCGCGTCGGACCTCTGTCGATCTGTGTGTCGTTTCCACCATTTCGCCTACAGAGCTCTAAAACAGTGAAAGTGAACAGTAAAAATGAATTAGGGTTTTACCCTATTTTTCCTATTTTTATTTAAAAACAAACATTTTTTTAATTTTTGCTTTTCCGCGCTTTTACCTCAAACGTTCGATTTGGGTAAAAACTCGGAGGGGGCACCATAGCAAACAGTTGTACGATTCGACCTAGAATCGTCGTCTAAAAAATGGAATAAATTTTTGCTTTCTCGTAAAGCGTGAAGAACTCGTCTTTAACGCATTTTCTTCAAAAAATTTGCTAAAGAGGGGGCAAAATGTAGCACCCTAAAATTGGCACAGTTAAACCCTCAGTAAAAGATAAAAATTTGAATTTTAACCCCGAAACCGCCCGTTAACCGCTCACCTCATTTTTCGTGCCATTTTTAGAATTTGTTTTGACCGTTGGACGATATCGTCGCCGATCTGACGATATCGTCCCAAATCGGACGAATTCATCTGGAACAGAACGTCCAGACGATTTCGTCCCAAAACCAAATTTTCATAATTAGCTTCTGTTTCAACAACCTCTCCAACTCGGGCAGAAGCGTGTCTGCACGGTTGGAGATTCCTACGTTGGAGATCTCCCAGATTGGGATGATCCCCAACCTCCTAACCTTCCCCTAATCCTATATAAACTAGGATTTTCTCAGTTTATCCCCCTGCCTGGCTCCCTGGCTGATCATTTCCCTACAATCTTAGCTTTTGTTGTGTTAGAACATCCTATTCCCCATCATTTGCATTTGTGTTTTCAAGTTTTATTGCAGGATCTCATTGTGTTTCAGTCGGAGGAAGCTCGGATCGTCGCAGGCGATTCAACCACAATTTTGGATGATCCTGACGAGATCGGCGATGATCTCGTACGATTGCGAGATGATTTTGACTGCAGTTCAGATTGGGGGCAATCGAGCCCTGAGTTTGCATTTTCTATCCCTTTTCTTATTTAAATTGTGCATTATATTAATTTACTTCTGTTCTGCATCTTGGAGTTCACCCCATTTAGCATATTTGCATGATAAAATTCAAAATTAATTATTAAAACATTGCATCCCATTTGATTAGATATCTGGATTTATCATTTAAGCATTTATACTCTTATTTCTATCATTTTGTATCATTCTTGCAATTGTATTTTTGGTTTTTGGTGTCTATTTTCATGATTGCAGGTTTCTGACGAATTCGTCAGGTCATTGACGATCTTGACTGATCTCAGATGATCTCATGTGATCTGGATGATTCTGTACAATTACAGATGATCCTGTCATATCCGGGACGATCTGGACTCCTACAAGCTTCAGAATCTTCATCAGACATCAGAAATCAGGTGCACTCTTCTCCACTTTAGATATTCTCTATATTTAGGATTCATTTATGTTTGTTGTCTGCATATAAACCAGAAATTTCATATAGAATAGCTTAGATTCATTTTGGCCAACCTAGGAATCTGAATGATTGAACATAAAATGAACACATCAAACCCATTCTCGACCTAGGCGTGGAAACTGCCACTCAAAGTTTCCTGGTGAACCCCACCATCCGTCAAAAATTCACCCTTATACCCCTCCCCCGAGAGGCGCGACCTTCAAAGGGCCTCTCCGTCCGAGGTATTGTCCCATCCTTCTCGCATCCCCCTTTCGGGCATGGATCCTTTAGCCTGAAGGTAAGGGTGCAAAAAATTTGGGCGATACATGCACCATCGCGACGATGATGTGAGCTTGTTTGGCTGCGTATCTATCGAATCTCAAAGTAGCAACTGATGTATTTTTAAGACCAGTGAGAAGCATGGAAGAATCACGATGGTGGTAAAAATCAGGAGTGGAACTCATAATTAAGAGGTTGTGATCTGCACGATTTGTGATACTGAGAGTGGACGACGTCTTAGAATCTGAGAGCTATAGGACTTGAGCTTTTCTATTCTAGACTTGGAACAAAGTGGTGTTGATTTACTTTCTAAAATGTTGGTTTAAGAACATTCCAAGAGAATCTCTACAAAGAAGCTATCGTGGACATCATGTTGCAATGAGGAGCAATGTGGATCGAGCCCTCGTTTGATGTGCGATGACTGATTATGAAGCTTGGTCGTTAGATTTGTAACAGTAACCCACTACTTATTTTTTATTATCCATGGAAATTGAAGTCAGATCATGCCAACATGTGTGAGAGTGCAAATTTACCAGATCAATCCACATGTGCTGTGATGTTGATGTCATTGGACGATGGTACAAATATATTGAAAGGAATGAACCTGTTTGGTAGTATTGGCTAAAGTGAATTGCTGCAATATTTTTTTGATGATAGCCCTTGGGAGCGGGTTCCTATTTGTTTCTACTGTGCTAGGAGGAGATTCAATGTAGGGCACTTGTATTTTTCGATCTCTGGTGAATCCGTCATTGTCTCCATCATGGAGAATATTAGATCATCAAATGGAGACCTTGTCATCGGTGCCATGCAGTTATTTTTCATGGCTGAAACTGAAGTTGAAACATGGAAACACGACGGACCAAAGGCAGAGACGCGAGAGTAATGAAGGTATTTGTGGACCGTGTGGCCGTTGAGGAAAATATTAGTTGGAGTTGTGAGCTATTTTTTGGGTTAAAGGGAAGTTTTTTTTAACATGTATAATGGGGCCCACATGCCAAAATAAAATTTAACCTTTATTTTAATGAAGGGGGAAAACTTTTAGAGCATGTAATGTTTTTTCAAAAAAACATTTAATACGGAGGCTTGGCCTTTGTATTGGCCATTTTATAATGTTTCTTTTACATTGAAATTGGAAGGCCACATTACCATTCTTTATTCCACTATTTCAGAATATTATAGAAGCCTACTATTGTTTTTCTTGCAAATGAAGGCCAATATGTTACCTGTATATAGGGGTATTTATAGTCGTCGAAAATATTTTTTCGATACGAACACAATGGAGGTGTCCATTTTTAGTTTTGAAATTGCTTTCCACACTTTTTTGTGGATTGAATATTAGTGTATCATTGAGTGCATTCTCGATTGAACCCGACACTCCCAGAAATTTGTTAATGTGATCCTAGTATCTAGTCATCTCCTCTATATCACCTAGTAGTTGCAGTGGTTGGTTACCCATGCATTATGATAGGATGAGGAGGTCACCATAAGGACATGTTCGAGAGCTACATTGGTGCCCCTTATTCCCTTGAAGTAAGTTGTTTGTCCACTCTTTTTGGACCTTGTTATCAGCCCATTGTGTTCATATAGGTGGAAACCACTACTTATGCTTGTGGAGTAGATTTGGACATCCCTTACGATTATTGTGGTTCTTCCTATATCTTCACAATATTCTTTTTGTGAGACACTTTGGTTTCAAGATTTTTTTTTTTCAGTGACATTTTTTGGCTCAAAGCCTTGATTTGTGTCACAGGAACCAGTCTGAGAGTATGGTTTTATTCTTTCGACGATGAGTCTCTACTTTTTTGAGATATATGATGGATCTTTTGCAGGCTTCTTGATGGAATTTATCCTAGTAGGGGTTGAATAGGACATCTTCCTTCCTCTCCATCCTCCTTCCACATCTTCCTTCTTCTTCTTCTATTCTGGTAGGTTAATCTTCTTCTATTATGGTAGGTGTTTTTCTCCCATGTAATTTTTGATCACCTTTTTATGCACATATTGTACATGAGTACCTTATCAGGACTTATTTCTAGAACTCATACTTGTGGATGTGTCACTTGTTATGGTTTTATTGCTTTTCACTACCTCCTACTATCTCTTAAGGGAGGGTGTTAGTATATCCTAGTACCACTTAAGGGGGGGTGTTAGAATAATAAATTATATCCTAATTTGTTACTAGGATAAATTGTGTGGCTAAGATTAGCTCAGTTAGTTATGATCCAATGTTTCAGATTGTATGTCTTTGCTATTTAAGCAAGGCTTCTTTCATTCAATAATATAAAGTCATTTCT
Source organism: Wollemia nobilis (assembly GCA_028583015.1). NCBI lineage: Eukaryota > Viridiplantae > Streptophyta > Pinopsida > Araucariales > Araucariaceae > Wollemia > Wollemia nobilis. Next base: position 449,904 of record JAQPPZ010003595.1, on the reverse strand, counting down.
TTTTGTAACAGTATCTGCCACCTAATATAGTTACAACAACAATGTCTAAGCTATTGTTCTCTATAAATCATCAGGGAGAAATAAGGACAACCAATTTTTACTGATATTCACTCCATTTTATACCCTAATTCATTTTTATTGTTTGGATTAAACTCCTCCAACTCATTATCCTTTTTTGAAAGGGTTTTGAGGCAGGTGCAATCAATTTGATTGAATTCCCTTTCACGTATTCTTTGTAAGTATAAATAAAGGGGGACCATTTGGTGATATAAGGAACCTTCACAATGGCCACTATTCACAAATATTTGTCAGATTCACAATTGCTCAAAGGTTCTAATTTTACACCATGGAAAACAAATATGAGAGCTATCCTTCAGGTTGAATATTTATGGGATGTAGTGACTGGCACTACAAAATGTCCTACTTCACCAGGACTGGATCAAGAGGTATTTGATAAGAAAGACAAAAGGTCTCTCATGTTTATTTTGCTTGCTACTATATATGAGGTACAAACTCATATTTGTGATGCTACAACTGGTAAAAAAGCATGGGATGCTTTGGTTACCATTTATGAAGGTAAGAATTAGTCCATTATTCTTAACCTTCAATCTCAACTACATACACTCAGTATAAAATCTGGTGAGACAGTTCAAATGTTTCTATGTAGAGTGGCAGAATTGAAAGCCAAATTGAATGCTATGGGAGAAGCAGTGGAATATAAGATCTTGACTTCAGTCATTTTGAGAGCTTTTGCATAATCCTATAAGGTGTTGATCACATATTTTCAAGTGTCTAGTAGATAAGTTACCTTTGTGGAGTTGGTCAATTTGCTTCAAACTGTGGAGGCAAATCAACTTCAAAGAGATGAAGTGATATATAATGCACTTTACTCCAAACAAGGGGGAAATAAGCAAGGTAACTTTTATAAGGGAGGATCTTCATCCAAAGGAAAATAGAAACAACCTCAAAAAAATAAAAGAAATATTGCAAAATCTACGATATGGATAACCATGACACCAATAGGTGTTGGTTCGAGAATAAACAACCCAATGACCAAGATCACAAGAAAAAGGGAAAGGGGAAATACAAACCACAAAAGAAGACTAAGAAACCTAAGGGATATGTTGCTTATGAGGAATTAGACTCAAACTCTGAGAGATCATACAAAGTGCTCATGACCCACACATCTTCTTAGTAGAAGGATCTTGTGTGGTATATTGATTTCAGTGCTAGTAAACACATGACTAGAGATAGATCATGGTTTGAGACTTTTGAGACAAAGGTAGGCAAACCAATAACAATTTTTGATGATAAGACCTACCGAGTCCAGGGTGAAGGAGATGTTTTAGTCACTCTTCCATATGGACATTGTTAGATTGAGAAAGTTCTGTATGTTCCTAGCTTAGCAAGCAATTTGTTGTCAGTTCCACAAATCTTGGATAACAACATGGATGTTGTTTTCAGATTTGAGGATGGTAGGAAGTGATGCTTCATCACCAGAAAGCAAAAGCATGTTGTAACAGGTTCATACAAGTATGGCTTGTGAAGTATGGGAAAAACAATACACCTAATAATGCTAAACAAGATGCATCTATCGTTAGTGTCGAATAAACATTACAAAGGAAGCATTCAAGTAAGCATGATAATATAAAAAAATATGGGAAATAAAAATTTATTTTATTATATGATGGATCAAACCATGATTACATAAATGTACCCTTGATGACTCTAGATTGATACACTTGTTACAAAATGGGGCCAAAGGACCAAATCCTTTCAATGACTTTGGTGTGCTTCCAATATTCTTCCTCGTACCCACAATCGAAGTGGGCGGCCCTATGATACCACCATTTTTTCTTTGATCATCTGATCCTATGCTCCTTCCTTATGCGTTGTAAAACCTGCACCTACACACAAGGAAACCGGATTTTGTCAATAGCAAGTGCAAATTGTGAAATATGCAAAAGCAATACATGCAATGAAAGGCTAGAAAGTGTAAATATGCAATGCGACCATCCAAAACAACTCCAAATGATTCCAAATTTTAGAGGCATGCATAAAATATGATTTTGGGAAGATATAATTAAAAATAGAATAGAAATTGCATCTGAATCCGTGTCGCATTCGCGGTGTACCTACAAAGCCTGCAAAACCTAAAATGAGAAATTTCTAGCCCTAAATATATCCAAATCAAACCAAACTTGTAAAATATATATAAAATAATATTTAAAGAGAACCCATGTGAATGGATTAGCAAAATTGATCACATATTCACGTGCACTCTCTGATGAGCCCTATAAGCCTACAAAATACTAAAAATGCAATAACTCACTCGATATAACTCCAAATTGCATGAACATTGGATAGTATGTTCCTAGACTATCCTAGAATATGCCTATTAAAAAATAATAGAAAAATTCGGCTTAAATATATCACCGTACCTTGTAGGGACGGTGGTGACAGTCATAGAATGGGGACCGTCCTAGGGTCGGACGACCACCAATTTTGCTCTTTATTTGCCACAAATTCCTCTGTGAATTGGTCAAAAATCCTCTCAATAGTGTTGTTATCAAATTTGGTGGTGAAATTCACTCAATTGATTATGTTTTGCAAATAAATTGTGTCTCTTGAATCACTTAGGAACCTCCTTCGCTAGGTAGAGATTTTGAGGGAAAAAGGCACAAAAGGGTGAGGGGAAATCTTGGTAGCACTTCGTTGCTATATCTAAAAACTCCTCTCTATGTTTTGGGTGGAAAATGAATCCACTTTATAGCCAAAGGAAGCCTATGACCAAATGGGCATGCGAGGACATGTAGGGTAGGAGGTGCCATTTGTCCAAAAGTTGGCATGCATTGGAAGGAGAAGATAATATCCATTTTTGGCCTCCATTCTATAGCATTTCATAAGGATTCTACACCCTCAGGTCTGCATGCTTGAATAGGAAAGATAAATGGTAGTTTATGGGTGCCATTTGTCCAAAATTTGACTTTTTTGAAGTCAAAGCTTATGGTCGTCCCACCAAGGTATGACCACTTGCCACTATCCCTAGGTGGGATGATCATGAACTGTGACCATCCTAGGGTGGGATGTTCATGCCTATGTGGCCCAAAATCTCCCAAAAGGGGGGTAGAGCCTTCCAAGAGTGGTTAGGACCATTGTGTAACCTTTGAGGATTGCCCAAGGGGGCCATATGATGTCAATTAGCCAATGCTTTTGGTCACTTAATTGGATTGACATGATTTTAGTGTCTACAACTTGTTTATCTTAGATGCCATTTCTACGCCTCATGTTGCCATGGCGGAAAACACAAATAAGACCACTTCTTTTTGGCACAAGAGCTATGGATATATGATTTTAGGATATTTGCTTGAGTTGAGAAAATATGATATGGTGAAAGATCTTCCCAACCTTTCATCCACTTTGCCAGTATTCTCGGATTGCTTAGCAGGGAAGCAACATCGAGTACCATTTAAGGTGAGCTCTTCACAAGCTACGAAACCTTTGGAGTTGGTACACACCAATCTGTGCGGGCCTATGCCTAACAATTATGGTGGAAAGAGGTATTTTTAGTTGTTTGTTGATGATTACTCATAGAATATGTGGGTTTTATTTTTACAATTGAAATTAGAGGTATTTCTATACTTTTAGCAGTTCAAGAAGAGTGTTGAGAAGGAGTCAGGATGATTTATAAAGACTCTTCACTCAGATCAAGGGGAGGAATATACCTCCAAATAATTTTCATCATTTCTAAATTCACATGGGATTAAGAGATAGCTAACAACAACCTATACTCCATAGAAAAATGGAGGTGCTGAGAGGAGGAACCATTCCATCATGAAAATGGTTTATTGTATGCTTAAGGAACCACATCTTGACCAGTAGTATTGGGCAGAAGTAGTGAATACAACAATGTATCTCTTGAATAGAGCACCCACAATAGCTCTACAGGGCATGACTCCACAAGAAGCATGGAGTGGTAGAAAACCCTCCATTTCTCATCTAAGGGTTTTTGGGTGTAAGGCATTCATGCACATTTCAAAATAGAAGAGAAAGAAGTTAGATGAGAAAACCTTACAGTGTATTTTTCTTGGTTATGATGAGCATTCAAAGGGATATCGATTGATAGATCCGAAAACCAAGAAAACTCACTTAAGTAGAGATGTTGTATTTGATGAAGCTTTCACATCATATGATACATCTAAAACTGTATACCTGGATGAAGAGGAGCCTAAAAAAGAGAAATAGGCTCCACCTACTCATAATAAGGTTCCAAAATTGTATACTAGCACATTGAGAGATTCAATGTTGACTTCACTTCCAAATCTAACTCTAGATCAACCTTGTACTCTTAGTATGACCCAACCATAAGGATTCATGGTTGAAGGTCAAGAGCATAAAGTTTCCAAGTTGGTTAAATTCTTGTATGGGTTAAAAAAAGCTCCACAAGCTTGGTACGTCAAAATGGATAGTCACTTATTGCAGCATGGATTCAAAAGAAATCCTTCAAATGCTAATATATATATCAACAACAATGGTTTTGATATAGTGATTTTGGTACTCTATGTGGATGATCTGATCATCACTGGAAGTTTAGAGAACATGATCTATGTAGTGAAATATGACTTGAAATAATATTTTGAGATGATAGATCTAGGACTTATTCAATATTTGCCTTATTTTAGAAGTGGCTTAAAAAAAGAATCATATCAGAGTGACACAAAAGAAGTATACCAAGACATTGATTGAAAAATATCACATGACTAAATGCAATCCAAAAGCAACTCCAATAGAACCAGGGTTTCGGTTATCATGATATGATGCTTCTCCATAGGTAGATGGTACTCTCTATCGCCAACTAATTGGGAGTCTCATATATCTGATAAACACCAAGCTAGATCTCATTTTTGCTATGGGTTATCTTTCAAGGTTCATGTAGGACCCTAAGGTGAGTCATTGGAAAGTAGTAAAATGGGTTCTTCATTATGTCCATGGTAGTACAAAATATGGCTTGGAGTACAAGAAGAATGATAATTTCTTCTTACAGGGATACACAAACTCAGATTATACCGGATTCATTGATGATCGATAATCAACTTCTGGATATATTTTCTATCTTGGATCTAGAATTATCTCTTGGCACAGTAAGAAGCATCAGGTGGTTGCTTTATATTTTACAAAGGTATAATATCATGCAACATGTGGAGCAGTCTGTGAGGTGATATGGTTGAGTCACATTATTTCAATTATGGGTCTTCCAAAGAAAGTTCCAATTCACTTGTTTTACGAAAACCAAGGTTTTTTGAAGCTTGTCAAGATTCTAATGTTTCATGAATGTACCAAACACATTAACACTCAATATCATTTAATTCGAAAAGAAGTTCCAAGACATAAGATACATCTCCAGTACATTCCCACCAATAAACAGGTTGTAGATATTTTCACTAAGGTACTTGCACGTGTCAAATTTGAATTGTTTCGCAACAGTCTTTGTATCTCCAAATAATGTAATAAGGGGGGATGTTAGCATAGGTTCATGCTTAGTTTATTACATTATATGTTCTATTAATATTAGCGCATTTTATAATAGTGCTTTATTAAATTAGACAATAACATAAGTTGATTATATGGGAGTTGAGGTAGTTCCACGAACTACTTGTTTTTTGAACCACCATAGGCATGTATTATTAATTCACCATATTATGAATCAATTGCTAATGATTCTAATTCTATTATTTTAAGTATAAATTTCCTATGTTTTTCATTTTATATTTGTCCTTTTATTTAAAAATAATAATAAAAAAAGAAGAAAAAAAACCCAACAAAACCACAGTCCATTTTTTTCTTACAATAGTTTTTTAGGTTAGAAATATTGTGTTGAGGGTTTTAAAATATTGTGGAGGATTTATCGTTATTGGCTAAGCTAGATTACCCATAAAGCATCTAGTGAAGTGAGGGATAATCAGGCTCCAATACCCAAGCCTTAGACAACACCCGTCTATGAATTTGAGCTTCCATGTATCTTTGGGTATATTGGGAGACCACCTAGAATTAAGAGAAAAATTTAGCCCTAGGAAGATTTTTTGACCTTGTATTATCCATAGTACACCAAACACAAAATCTAAAAATAATGCCCTCCCATACCGTTAGAGAGGCAAGTAGTGTGTTCAAGGATATGCATGGAATTCTCCTTGAGTAGTGGCCTAAAATATGGGTCTGAGCACTATCATTTGTTACTATGACATAATAGAGGGCCTATGGGTATTACTTACACCTTGGCTTAGCATACCCTAGTTTTATTAAAAGTTTACAATGCAAAAACCTTCCTGTTTTGTTGAATGTTTAACCTGCAACCAAAACTCCTTCCACAAAAATTGAGCATACAGAGGAAACTTCCCTATCACCATAATACTATTTGCAATGGTTGAAAAAGTGGGTGAACATAACATAAATAGTCATGACAAAGTCTTCTAGTATCAATAACAATTGGCTATAATTTCAGTTTAAGAACAATAATAGTCAAGTTAGGATTGTCAGTTGTTAGTGTCACTAAGAGTTTCCTGTGATAGTCAAAATTTATAGCAAGCAAAGAATTGTTAGTGATAGAGTCAAAATAAACCGTAGTCAGTACATAGAACCATAGTGTCAATGATTGAACAATGTCAGTAATAGCTAGTGTAGATATAGTGTCAATAATCAATAGGACAAGGATTGTGTCATAAGGGTTTGGTTTACAAAAAAAAACCTAACTTTTGAACCAAACCTCGAGAAGAAAGACTAACAACAAAAGAGAAAAAATATTGGGGTGTCCAAAACTAGTGTTGTGATATATAGATCATTGCAACTATATTTTTGAGTTGATCATTTTGATATATAGCACCCAAGCACTTTTTTGTGTCCTTACTAAAAATAGTAACTCCTAGAACCATACTTCTATTTTTAGTAATTCAATGGTAGTGGTTCAAATCACACCAAAATGGCTAGTGGTACTCGAGGACACCAAAAAGAGATAAAACAAACCACACTTACCTCTCTAGAGAAAATACACACCACACTTAGTACCCTTCTCAATGGCACTAACTTGATGAGGGATGAAATACAATGTTTGAAAAGTGACTACGTAACCTCCAAAGCCATATTTGAAGAACACTTCCTTGAGGTTGAGGAAAATCTCAAGGATGGTACAACGGTGTTTGGGTATTGTGACACTGACCACGCCGATTGAGGAAAAGGAATCCATAGGGATAAGGAAGGTGAAGAACATAAGCTTAACTAAGATGGGGGGTGAACAATATGAGATAAAAAAATATACTTTTCCAAAGCAATAATATCTAATATCATCAATTGTAATAATGAAATAATGTATAGATCATCACACACATAAGAGACAAATTTAACATGGTTCAACCAATATGGGCTACATCCACCACAGAATATTTTTTATAAATTTTCTCAAAAAATATCTTAGGAATAAATTCCCTATTACAATGTTTATGGGCACCAACCCAAAAGAGATACCAATCCCCTCTCAAGTTTGTGGACACCACTCCACAGGAGACACCAATCCCCTATGCTTCAATTTTTGTGGACACCACTACACAGGATACACCAATCCCCTATGCTTCAAATTTTGTGGACCTCTATCCACAAGAGACACCAATCTTCTTTGCTCTGGTTCGTGGACCTCTATCCACAAGAAACACCAATCTCCTTTGATCTGATTCGTGGACCTCTATCCATAAGAGACCTCAATCCCCTCTACTCTTGTCTACTCCAACCTTTACATAAAGCTTTATCAAACCTGCTCCAAGCCTACACAAGGCTTGCTCAACATTACTCCTAACCCTGCTCTCAACTCTGCTCAAATCTACTCTAAACCTACACACGAGGCTTGCTCAAACCTTCTCCAATACTACACAAGGCTTGCTCAAACCTGCTCCAATCCTACACAAGGCTTGCTCAACTCTGCTCCTAAACCTGCTCTCAACTCTTCTTAAATCTGCTCTAAACATACACACAAGGCTTGCTCAAATTTGCTCATCAAAACCTGCTCAAATCTGCTTCAAGCCTTCACACAAGGCTTGCTCAAATATGCTCCAAGCCTACTCACAAGGCTTACTCAAATCTACTCCAAGCCTAAACAAGGCTTGCTCAAACCTGCTCTAAGACTACACACAAGGCTTGCTCAAATCTGCTCCAATCACAACTCAAATAACATATTCAAAACAACTCACCAACCTTGCTCAAATAAACCTGCTCAAAATAGTTCACCAAACCTACTAAAAAAAACTCATCAAACTTGATCAAAACTTTGCTCAAACCTGCTCATAAATCTGCTCAAACCTACTCACAAATATGCTCAAAGATCCTCCTCAACTTGCTCATAAAACCTGCTCAAACCTGTTCCAAACCTTGTATACAAATTTTTTTTATCTATCTTGCATAATGATGTCATTAAGTGCTTTATCTATTCTTCAATGTGCTTTCCTCAAATAAAGAAGTTTAGACATATTCTATCCAGAATTCGTTTAACCTCTTGAACATATAGAGAATGATATGCACTAACAAATGCTTAATATGTTCTTCACATTCATTAAGTTTGTTTCTTTCACATATCTCACATTTATTACATTTTAAAGGTAGCTCTAGTCTAGCACTTGACAACTGATCTGATATTTGCTAATTTGTAACTTCACTCCAAAACCAATCACAATGCACAAATACTTCTCATCTCATAAAATCAATCATGAACAATGCACAAGTTTGTCCTTTTTATATACTCCCAAAATCAATCATGATGATGCACAAATTGGCTTCATAAATATGATCTATAACTCTTGCATTTTCATTTCCAATATCACTCAAAATTATGTACACTTATGTTCTCAAACACTTTGCACTTTTATTCCCAATTTCATTCAACACTAATGAAGAACTTGTTCTCTATCCCTAGCACATGTGTTTCCAATTTCATTCAACAATGATGCACAACTTTTTTCTCAAACCCTAGCACATGTGTTTCCAATTTCATTCAACAATGATGCATAACTTTGTTCTCAATCCCTAGCACATGTCTCCAATTTCATTCGATAATAAAGCACAACTTAGCTTTCACACTCTAACACAAATATTTTCAACAATGTACATAAATTAATCCTTATATCTCCACCTTATGACTTAAAACTATTTCCTTCAAACAACACCACTTTGAGTAGGATTTAAAACACCATACCTCTAAAACTGCCTTGATGAAGATGACCCTCAAAAACCTATCTCAAAATAACTACCTTTCTTTGGCCACTTCAAAACAAATTAGCAAAACTCCTTTTCAAACAATCCAAATGAGATCCTTTCAAAAATATGTGCACAAGAATACCTAAAAATAATGCTCTATAACTCCTTTTTAGTTTCACAAGTTAAAACCCTTAATAATGAACCAAAACCCTTAAAATATCAAGCAAAAATACAATCAACAAAAAGACCACAATACACATTATGTCTCCTTTCTAATGTGTCAAATACAATATGATCAAATAATACTTAGAAAAACACGACAATATTCCTGTGGTGCTGCTCTTTGGGTTTCCAGATGTTGGTTTGGTGGTAGGTTTTAAGCTTTTTCGTGGCTTGGGGCGAGCCTTTGTGCTGAATGTAATTAATACTGGATGTCTTAATTACATGTATTTTTTTACAAGAAAAAATCATAATTTTATTTCAAGAGTGAAAGAAAATTACACTTCTCTGGTGCGTTAGCACAAACAAAAATCTAGATAAAAGCGTATTACTGTGATTCAAATTAGTGAAAAAAGAAACCAACGGAACATAAAAGAAATAGGTAGAAATTGTCATAAAGATGACCCACAATAACAATAGATTACTAGGATTCAATTCGAACAAATCAAAGAGGAAAAAAGTCTATATTTGAAATAACATGGGGATAATAAGGACAAATATCCTTATATATCAATACTTAATCATCCAAACAACCTCTATGACTAAAACCTGGATAGAAATCAGTAAAAAATAAACCAATGAAATAGAAAAGAAATAGTTAGAAATTGCCTTAAAGCTAACTCACATAAATAAAATTTAGAGCTAGCATAGAAACTAGGGATATGATATGTGGGTGAAAGAAGAAACTCCATCCTTGTTCTCTTCCATTTGCAAGAAACCTTCTAGAACCTGTTGATTTTCTTTTGATAACCTAATTGCTTCTTGATTTAACTCCCTATAAACATGTGTAAAAGATATATTTTTAAAAATAGAAATCACCTCTAGTAGTTCATATTTCATTGGTCTAAGTAGTTTATTTTTTAATTGAGTAATCTATTCATCCAATTGATGACTAGAGTGAAATCTCAAAAAAATTGTAATTTTTTTCAAATTTCTCTCCACAACATACTTCATTAGCAATCTTAACGCCTAAAAATCAGCAAAATTATTGGAACTTATCCCAAAACTTGCTTTAAATTTGATATAGTGGGTATCTGAGAAGTACATAGTACCTCCTGCACTACTAAAAGATGAGTATCCTTGAATAGCCCCATCAAAAAAGCCCATGGCCGAGTCATTTCAATGAACAAATTATCTACTTGTCGAGGTTTCTTATGTTTTTCAAACCCTTTATTGATTGAGACCAAAGTCCTCACCTGAAATATGACTTGAAATGGGGGAATTAACTTCCCATCAAAAATAGCTTTATTCCGTGCCAACCATTTACCCCAACATATAAGACATGGTAAAGAAAGAACCGTTTCAACTTTTTTTTCAAAAAACACTATCGTAAGCATACCTCCACTGTTTCTCCTTCCTAAATATTTTGTACTCTAGTTATCTATTTAGCTTCTAAAAAAATCTATTGAGAAAGAAGGTATTTGATTAACATCCTAGATAATCACTTATGGTTTATCTTAAATACTTGGATAAAGATGATTATGTATTTGTTTTTCCTTTGTCCCTCGTTAAGGCATCCTTACTTTTTGTTAAGGCTTCCATATATGACTTTTCTTCCTTGTTACCTAGCCTTCCATTATAAAAATCCTTAGACTCTTTAAATTTATTCAAATAATTGGAATAACATCTCTAAAGGTAAGGCTTGACTAGTTCATATGTATATAAAAAATTAATGATAGTCCTCTAAATACACCTTTGTAAAACATATATATATAGGTGAAATCCTTATGTTGGGAATTTATCTAATAGTAAATTAATTTTCTAATCTTCCAAGTGGCAATATAAGTAGGGTCATGAGTCCTTCCTTTGTAATAAGGTTGAAGGGAATTGGTGTTAGTGTATGGGTTGGAATATTTTCTTTTAAACTAGGGTGTGAAAGGGACTTTCATGTATGTCTCTTATGGATCTTTGATCCCAAAGGCCCAACTATAAATAAATTATTTTGATGTTGCGAAGCCCCATAACCTCTTACTTCAATACAAGAAAAGTTATATCTTTGAAACTTAGTGTTGGAATTAATGAAACTACAACAAAAATCAAATATAGAAATTTCTTTGTGTTAATTTAAGGGACTAGTTGAACATGAAATAGGTAGGGTGATTTCTAAAGGCTAGAATAGAGACTCCTCTTGAAAATCAATATCAATTTTACGAATTTTAAGAGTTTTTTTTATATCTCCTACTTGCACTATATTTTAAACTTCCTAATTAAATATGTTTTATTTTTATTAGGTTCTACACATCTATTATCTATATGATATTTTTAATATTTTTATTAATATTAAATAAATTACCTGTATTGATCTTATATATGGAAAATATTTTCTTAATAACATATTCTCATGTATTTTTAAATAAAATATGCATTTTATATTAAAAACACAAATAATAATATCAAATGATATGAATATTATCAAGATATTATTTATTTGTTTTTGCTTGAGAAAAAAAGGTTGTACTCTAATCCCCATCCTTAAAAAATCACAACTCTTTCCTTTAAAACTTGAAATTTTCAATTTTCATCTCCATTTAAAATAGAAGAGGTTTTTGTGGGGGATAACTCTTACAAATGCTATTCATGCACTTGAAATCCCAAGGTAAATAGCTAGGATTGGATGTCATCTTCAATTGCTTTATGGAGTGCAATTAGCACCATGAGGGTGGGTTCAATTGCTTTCAAGAGTACAAATGATATTCATGCACCTTGAAAACCTTAGGTAAATAAATAATTAGCTAGGGTTGGATGTCATCTTCAATTGCTTTATGGAGTACAATTAGCACCATGAGGGTGGGTTCAATTGCTTTCAAGAGTACAATCAACAACATTTTCTTTTCTTATTCATCTCTAAGACTATTATTAAGATGTTATAGTATTGTTATATAATTACAATGATTTTTTTTTAATTTTATATAATTAATTAAAAAATACAAAAAATAATATAAAATAAATATATCAAACTTAATTAAAAATAAATTAAATTATTATCAACTATTCATAAAAATTATCTTCAAATTTTTAATAAGTTCATATTAACCAATTTAATTTGATGTATGTAATCTTACAAACTATGACTGGTCTTAACCAATCACATAATATTATTCTATGTTTCCAATATTGCTCTACTCTTATATCTGATTCTCTTAACCACAACTTCTACATGATCTAAAATCCTTTCACAGGGAATGTACCTCCCACATTTTAAGGACTCAACATGGCAATCACATAAACTATAACTGGTCTTAACCTATTTAGCTGGATGTATAACTGGTCTTAACCTATTTAATTGGATGTATGTGATAGATGTAATATTACAAACTATAACTGGTTTTAACCTAGTTTATATCTCTAAAGAAAAAATCTCACTCCTTAATCTTAAATACAAGTTCTCCCTCTTCCAAAACCATGGGCCATTTACCATTACTTTAAACTTGAATTTCAAACTTTTGAATATGATGAGAAAAAAATCATTTTTAAGGAAATCCATTAAATAATTTGAACTTAATCTCCATTTCTTTTATTCCTAATTTCTAATTTAATTTAAATCTACTAATAAAAATTCAAAACTTGAATATTTATTAAACTCTGCATATTAATAATCTCATTTGCAAGATTATATTATGCTTTATTATCTCATCCTAATCCTAGATAATCACTTATAATTTATCTTGAATACTGCTTTAAAATAAAATACAAGGCATATGCATGTGGACAAAAGATGTGGAATCTGTTTACAACTTTAAATATTGACTTTGTAGGTTGTGACTTGCAATAGCTAATTGCCCCTCCTCGAATTTTAAAATATATTTTTTAATATCCTATGTTATGATTTAAACTTGGATAAGAATCTAAAAACCATTTTAGTTGTGTATCTCACAAGGGAAGTCGTATACTTTGGTTAAGGACCGACATATACGCAATAGCAACCGATTAGTCTCTCCATTAAGAACCCCTATTTATATTTTTACTTACAATTTTTTTTTCCCAAAATACAAATGAATCAATAACTTTAGTATTGTATTATAGGAGGTATAAAAGGATATTGTTTCATTTTTTGTTGTTATATAATATTTAAAGTTTATATATATAATTTAGTTATATTATAAGGTCATATTATATTTTATTGTTATAATTGAAAGATTTAGTATGAATTAATTTAATTTATTAAATAAAATTTATGAGTAAGATGAATATTATTTTGTAATTTAAATTTAATTCATTTGTTTTTATTTTAATTTTATAAAACACTTTAATACGTAATTTTCAAATATTGATTTATAAATGATATAATACAAATAAATATCATTTTCATTCGTTTTTAAATATTATATTTTACAACTCAATACAATAATGTCTTGGAGTTCAAGTAAAGGAATATCCTTTCAATTTTTGTCTACATGCATATGCCTTGTATTTTAAGAATAATTACATTATGCTTTATTATCTCTTTGTTAAGGTCATAACTGGTGTTAACCAATTTAACTGGATGTATGTAATCTTGCAAACTATAACTGGTCTAAACCATTCATAGAATATTATTCTATGTTTTCAATATTGCTCTACTTTTATATCCGATTCTCTTAATCACAACTTCCACATGCTCTAAAATCCTTTGACAGGGAATGGATCTCCCACATTTTAAGGACTCAATATGGCAATCACACAAACTATAACTGTTCTTAACCTATTTAATTGGATGTATTTCGGGTCTTAACCTTTTTAACTGGATGTATAAAAGGATATTGTTTCATTTTTTGGTTTTATATAATATTTAAAGTTTTTTTATATATATTTTTAATTATATTATAAGGTCATATTATGTTATAATTGAAATATTTAGTATGAATTAATTTAGTTTATTAAATAGAATTTATGAGTAAGATGAATATTATTTTGTAATTTAAATTTAATTCATTTGCTTTTATTTTAATTTTATAAAACATTTAAAAAATAATCTTCAAATATTGATATATAAATGATATAAAACAAATAAATCATTTTTATTCATTTTCAAATATTATATTTTAAAACTCAATCATGTCTTCAAGTTCAAGTAAAGGAATATATTTCATATTTTGTCCACATGCATATGCCTTGTAATTTATTTTAAAGTAATGTTAAATCCACAAAAAGTTAACCGATAAAGCTCTACCCTCATACCGATTCTCTTAACCACAACTTATGCATGCTCTAAAATCCTTTCACACTGAATGGACCTCCCACATTTTAAGGACTCAACATGGCAATCACACAAACTATAACTAGTCTTAGCTTGTTTAACTGGATGTATAACTGGTCTTAACCTATTTAACTGGATGTATGTAATGGATGCAATCTTACAAACTATAACCGATCTTAACTAATTACTAAAGATTATTCTATGTATCCAAGATTACTCTACTCTTATATCGAATTATCTTAACCACAACTTTTGCATGCGTTTGAGATCTCCTTCTTCATCCTCCATCTTAAATGAATGCTCTATATAATCCATACTTCTATCCATTCCTCTATCACACTTGAACATAAGCATATCTTTGTTAACAAGTTTTCACGTTTTCAAGATGAAGAACAATAGGGAAATTCTTGCCCTAGCAGCTGTTACGATTGCCATGATGATGTATGTTTCCTCTCAAGGTGTTGAAGCTGTTTACAGTCCTGTAGGCATACAGTCCAATCCAGGTAAAATATTGATTCAAATTGCTATCAAAATTCTATTTTTTCTAACTTCTATTTTTTGTATATCATTGAATTCAACTCATGTTTGTGTGTAATGAATTTGTTGATACTATACCAGGAGTTGGCGTTGGGAATGAAGATACTGGAATCTCTGGACTTGTATTCTCTGTGCCATGCACAGCGACCCGATGGATTCCATTTCCTTGCACAAAAGCAGAAAGTACTGACACATTCTGCACATGTCATATTACTACTTAATTGTAATCCATTTTCATAGTCAATTATCAGACTTTGAGGCTTCCCTTCCCTCATGGTAGACGTAAAGCTTAATATTTAGGCTTCATAAATAAATCACACTATATTCTTAAATATTTGTGAGTGTTTTCTGAATGTAGTGGCTCATATTTTCTTTAATAATGAATAAAATCAAAAGATGTTTAAAATGGTATCTTTTCATATGGATATTTATGAGCAAGGATGCTTAAGGAGAATTAAATTTATATTTTTAAAGTGGAGAACTAATTATTATTTTAGATTGTTTAGTTTTTTTACTTGAGGTTGTTTAGTAGAGGAAAGGTTGCATACATCACCATAATTAATATTAAAAATATTATTATTTAAGAATTTTATTTAAATTCATAATTTAAAAATATTTATAGATATAGATAGCAAGTAATTATAAACATTAAAATTTGTATATTTAATTGATTTTTTTGAATTTGAAATGGTTATATGATCACATAATCCTATTAGAACAATATTATCATGTATAATTTATATTTATGGGTGTTATGTAGTGCTTCATCTTTTATAATGTATAAAATTTAAAATCACATCTTTCTTTTGTAATGTATAAAATTTAAAATCTTATCTTTCCATATGGATACTTATGAGCAACAAGGCTTAAGGAGAATTAAATTTGTATTTCTTAAATACAGTTAGTAAAGGAGAACTAATTATTATTTTAGATTGTTTAGTGTTTTTACTTGGAGGTTGTTTAGTAGATATAGTAGAGGAAAGGTTGCATATAGACCTTAGATCACAATAATTAATATTAAAAATATAATTATTTAAAAATTTTTAATTAAATTCATAGTTCAAATTCTTAGATTTATTTTTTATTTGTACATATTAAAATCCTTAAGTTTAGCTTAAAATAACATGTATAAGCTTATGTCTCACCATATTTCAGTATGATTCCTTTTCCGAGGTCTTGTTGATTTCATCTTTATATGGTGGATTAAGATTTTGGCTCTAATTATTTTCCTGAATGTTTGTCTTTCTTCAATAGACTAGTGTTTATAGTGGACAATTTGGTCTCGCTATGATTCCTTGGATCTTTGTTAACTTTGTATTTATTTGGTGGGTTAAGGTTTATAGTGAGAGTCTTTATTTGGTGGGCTATGGTTTATAGTGTAGAGTCTTGTCTTCATGGATGGTCACCTAATGAAATTAATGTTTAATGGTAATGGACATAGGTGGGATTATAATATCCAATTTATTTTTGTCTTAATGCAAGATGAAAAATTGGCAATAATTATAGACCTATAATTTTTATTGGGATGCAACAAACATAGACTTGTAATTCAATAAATATGGACCTACAACTCATATTGGGATGTGCATGAATGACGTGTCATTATTTTTAATACTTTTCTAAATAGTGTGTGTATAATATTTCTTACACTGCAGTCATGGCAAATACAAAATAAATCCAAAATAAGGAGCTTTTTTCCTTCTTGGGAACTAGAATCAATGCCTTGCAATTATGTGGTGGGTGGAAACCAAAATAAATGTAACAAAATGTCTTTATTTTTTTTTTTTGAAAAAATTTGAAAAAACTTGTATTAAAACAAAGATCATTTACAAGTTGGGAAGAGACTTTTCCCAGCCTTAGTCAGAGAGAACACATGCTTACAACAGTAAAAGAAGATTTGCAATGGAGCCAAATCTCTTAAACCATTAACTAGCTAACAGGGGGATCGGTTTGGTCTGTTGATGCAACTTGTCGCGATATCGCGACACTTTTTCCTTCTTCTCCTTTGGCCGCGAAAATGCAACATGTCGCGATATCGCGACACTTTTCTCCTTTGGCCGTGAAAATGCAACATGTCGCGATATCGCGACACTTTTTCCTCTTATGGCCGCGACGTTGCAACATGTCGCGATATCGTGACACTTTTTCCTCCTTTGGCCGTGACGAAGCAACATGTCGCGATATCGCGACACTTTTTCTCCTTTGGCTGCGACGTTGCAACATGTCGCGATATCGCGACACCTTTTCCTCCTTTGGCTGCGATGAAGCAACATGTCGCGATATCGCGACACTTTTTCTCTCTTGGCCATGATGTTGCAACATGTCGTGATATCGTGACACTTTTTCTCTTTCGATCGCGATGAAGCAACATGTCGCGATATCGTGACACTTTTTCTCTCTTGGCCGCGATGAAGCAACATGTCACGATATCGTGACACTTTTCTCTCTTGGCCGCGATGTTGCAACATGTCGCGATATCGTGACACTTTTTCTCTTTCGGCCATGACGATGCAACATGTCACGATATCGCGACACTTTTCTCCTTTGGTCGCGATGAAGCAACATGTCGCGATATCGTGACACTTTTCTCCTTTGGCCGCGACGATGCAACATGTCGCGATATCGCGACACTTTTCTCTTGGCGCGATGATGAAACATGTCGCGATATCGCGACACTTTTTCTCTCTTGGCCGCGACGATGCAACATGTCACGATATCGTGACACTTTTTCTCTCTTGGCCGCGATGATGCAACATGTCGCGATATCGCGACACTTTTCTCCTTTGGCCGCGACGATGCAACATGTCGCGATATCATGACACTTTTTCTCCTTTGGCTGCGATGATGCAACATGTCGCGATATCGTGACACCTTTCCTCCCTTGGCCGCGATGAAGCAACATGTCGCGAAATCGTGACACCTTTCCTCCCTTGGCCGCGACGATGCAACATGTCGCGATATCGCGACACCTTTCCTCCCTTGGCATGAGGATAGCAACATGTCACGATATCATGACACCTTTCCTCCCTTGGCCACGACGATGCAACATGTCGCGATATCGCGACACCTTTCCTCCCTTGGCCGCGACGATGCAACATGTCACGATATCGCGACACCTTTCCTCCCTTGGCCGCGATGAAGCAACATGTCACGAAATCATGACACCTTTCCTCTCTTGGCTGCGACGAAGCAACATGTCACGATATCGTGACACCTTTCCTCCTGTGGCCGCGACGGTGCAACATGTCGCGATATCGTGACACCTTTCCTCCCTTGGCCGCGACGAAGCAACATGTCATGAAATCGTGACACCTTTCCTCCCTTGGCCATGACGAAGCAACATGTCACGATATCGCGACACCTTTCCTCCCTTTGCTTTTTCTTTGATCATTAGCTCAGGGACCTTTCAAGACCCTGCCTAATCACCTCATCCTCAATAGCCATGTCACTGTGCAACTGAACCCCTACCTCCTTCTCAGCACCCATCTTAGCCAGGAAGTCAGCCACTTTGTTTAAATCTCTACTCACATAAACTGGAATCACATCATCTAATTCCCTCCATAATTCCTTAATTTGAGTGACAAGAATCCTCAACCTCCATGCTTTCAAAGCAAAGTTCCTCATGCAATCTAGAGCTCCAACCATTATTTGAGAATCCGATTCAAGTATTATCCTCCTGTGGCCCTGTTTAACTTGCCCAAATAGAAGCAGATTTGATAGCTATGGCTTCTACTTCATTGTTTGTGGCTCTTCCCAAGCCTTACGAGTTCCCAATAGAAGCACTTGTTCCAACATGATTTCGACAAACCACTCCAATTTCGGCTCTACCCGGATTGCCTTTTGCAGCTCCATCAGTATTAATTTTAATCCAACCTTCTAGGGGTGGTTTCCAACTAGCTCTGTCCTGTCCCTCTTGCACTTCAACTTCCTCTTCCATTGCCCCAATAACAACTCTGAGTTTCCTCTTTAGCATAGACGGCCACTATTTTCGTGACTTTGCTCCAAATGACCTGCCAAACTCCATCTAAAGAAGAAAAAGTTTCTCTAAAAATTCTAGCATTTCTCTCCAACCACACTTGCCACCAAATAAAGTTTAATCCAAGCTCCCAACCAATACAAAGAGCTTTAGATTTAAATCTACCCCTCTTCCATCTTTCCCGAGATATTAATCCGATTCAAGTCACCATTAACTTGAATTTTATAATATAAAAACCATCTCTCCCAAATCTGGCGCGTGAATGGGCACTCAAACATCAAGTGATCAGTTGTTTCCTCGCTCTTGTAGCATAAGACACATTGAGATGGACCGATGATTCCTTTACATCTGAGATTATCAAAAGTGAGAATTCCATTATGCATGAACTGCCAGGCAAAAAAGTTTACTTTCGGCCAACCCTTGGGCTGCCAAATCTTTCTCCAATCCTCAACTTTGATATGTATGAGGGGGAGGCTCTGGAAGGATCTTATCATATCCGTCCTTCACTGTGTAGACACCAAGGCTCCCATAGCCCCAAGCTAATTCATCCTCCTCGTCTCTACCTGTGAGAAATCTTTCTGTCAAGATTTTAGTCATGATGGGTGCCAAATCCGGAGGGATTGAAATTGGCCACTCATCCAACTTCTTAAACTGCTTAAACTTATAATCCCCCAGCTGACTAGTGGTGAAATAACTTTCAATTTGGACCCATCCCTTGGTTTCTATGGCTATTTTTATTGGTTGCAATTCAGGAAATTCAACAATGATAGGTGGGTATTGATCCCATGAATCTGTCCAAAATCGTGCCTTCTCCCCTCTCCCCACTTTCCAAAATAATCGATCTTTTACTACCTGAGATCCTAACTTGAGAGCCTGCCACACTAAGGATCCATTACCATCCAAAGGGAAATGACCCACCTCATTTGGGTTTACATGTCCCAAATATTTACTAGTTAGGATTCTCTTGAATAAGGAAGTTGGTTGGGAAATCCACCTCCAGTAAAGCTTTCCGACCAAAGCTTTATTATTTAACTTGGATCTTCTCAGTCCCAAACCTCCTTTTACCTTGGCTTGGGTTACTTTGTCCCAACCTACTAAGGCCCATTTCCTCTCTCCTTTTACTCCTTCCCATAAAAATTTTCTAGCCATCTTGTCCAACTCTTTCCATATAGTATGTGGGGCAGCCAGGATAGAGAATTTATAAATTGGCATGGCTTGAATGAATGACTATAAAAAAGTTAATCTACCCCCATAGCTTAACCATTTGTGAGACCAATGATTAATTCTATCCTTGATACAATCCAAAATATTCCTCCAGATATCTATTTTTAGTTTTTTAAAATGCAAAGGGACCCCCAAGTAAACCATTGGGAGAGAAGTCCTTGTGAATCCCAAGATCTCTAAAACTCTACCCTGAAGCCTTTGATCAAGATTGAAAAAGACCACTTTGGATTTTTTATCATTGATGACTTGGTTTGTAGCCCTAAGGTAGACATTAAGAGTATCTCTGATCATTCTTGCTTCCACTGAAGCTGGCCACTCCCACCAATCCTGTGTCATCCACAAACTGTAGGTGAGTCAAAACTTCCTCACCCACCTTGATACCTGTTAGCAAACCTTGTTGTCTTCTCCTCAAGAAAAGTCTACCTAATCCTTCAGCCAATATGAGAAAAAGATAGGGAGAGCAAGGATCTCCTTGACGAAGGCCTCGAGTGGCTCCAAACGGTTGCGAGGGAAGACCCTTGATTAACACTGAGTATGTCGGAGTAGAAACACAACTCATGACCCATTCTATCCAATCTGAGAGAAACCAAAGGCTGCCATCATCTTTGACAAGAAGCTCCACTCCACCCTATCATAAGCCTTTGACATATCTAATTTTATGAACATTCCTCTATTACCGGATGTTTGCATTGAATGGATTGCCTCCTGAGCTAGAACCACACCATCCAAGATCTGCCTACCCTCTACAAAACCCCCTTGCTCTGAGGAGATAATGTTATGTAAAAGAGGTTTTAGCCGCTCAACCATTACCTTTGTGATTATTTTATATATAACATTGCATAAGGCAATAGGTCTATAATCTGAAATATGTACCCCCTCCTCCCCTTTTGGAATTAAGGTAATGAAAGTATGATTTAATGCTTTAAGCATTCTTTTACTACCTCTGGACTCCTCTATAACAACCATTACATCCTCCTCCAAGTTATCCCAAAAGGCCTGAAAAAACTCAATTGGAAAGCCATCTGGACCTGGAGTTTTTTTGGTGCTCATTCCAAAGACCACATTCTTCGAGTTCCTCTCTATCAATGGGTTTAAGGAGGGTCTGATTTTCTTCTTCAGAGATAACGGAAGGTATGACAACAATAACGTCATTTTGAGCCTCTTCATCTTGCACCATACTTTCCTTAAATAGTTTAGAAAAATAATCCATTGAATGGGAATGCATACCTGGAAGTGTATCAAAGGAGTGTCCGTTCTCATCTTGAAGAGCTTCCATGTTGTTCATCTGTCTCCTAGCACAGGAAGTCCGATGGAAAAATTTGGTATTTCTATCACCTTCTAATAACCAAGTGGTTCTTGCTCTCTGTTTCCAGTAGGTCTCCTCTTGGTTGTCAATGTCCTCAACCGCTTTACGCAAGGCATCATCCTCGACTTTGAGCTGCTCTGTAATTGTTCCTTCCCTAAAGTGTTTTTGAACCTCATCCCATCTGGCCACCAAAGGAGCTCTTTGGACCTGGAAGTCTGTCTTGTTAGCTCGCCTCCATTGTTTCAGTTGATCTTTGACATAATGAAGTTGTTTGTGGAATCTAAACATTGTTGTCCCATATGTTTGGGCGACCTTCTTCCCACCACTGTGGAATTTTCTTTCGAAGTTCCTCTTTTTGTAACCAAAAATTTTCAAATTTAAATGGTTTGTGATGTTGCCTCTGTCTTAATCCCTCCTTCCAACAAAATGGGAAAGTGATCTGAAACTGGACCCTCCAAAATCTGAAATTTTGTATTCCATTTTACAAATGCCTCCTCTGAAACCAAAAAATGGTCTAACTTTACCTTCCTGCTATGTGGCTCCCTCCTCTTATTAGTCCAAGTATAGTTGGTTCCAGGGCATTTAATATCCACCAAGTGTAAAGCCTGGACTTGGGCAATCATAAGTCGATCCCCTGGGTCCAAAATTGGGGTTCCCCCTTCCTGATCTCTAGAGGATAATTTAGCATTAAAATCCCCAGCAATAATCCAGTCTAAATCTTCCCTTGAGACTCTCATGTTATGCACAACTTTCCATTGAAGCCTCTGACCATCTAGGTTTTGAGCCCCATAAAAATTTGTGATTAAAACATGTTCAGATGTGACATTATTTCTAAAATGTGATGTGAGAACACCCCTCCAAGCTATATGTTCTATTGCAGTCCATTCAAGAGAGTTCCAAAGAGTAACTATCCCCCCTGAGGCACCTTGGGCAGCCACTTCCATATGACCAGCACCCCTCCAAATTATGTTAACTGTTTTACACATAAGATCTAACGACATTTTTGTCTCCTGGATAAGCAAAAAATCTGTTTTACATTTTTCTAAGAGTCTTCGAACAACAGATTGATGGGTTCTATTGTTTAAACCCCTAACATTCCATGATTGTATAATCATTGGTTACCTTGAGAGCAGTAAGAATCTATTGGCCTCACCGATCCTCCAGTGATCAGTTTGTCTCCTTGAACTGCTAGCAATTCCTTATTTGATTTTCTACCCACTCCTTGAGAGTTGCTATTTTTTTATCTCTTTTCCACCTGAGTTATCCCTAAAGTTGGCCTTTCTCTGTTCTTTTCTGCTATTCCCATGTTGACATCCTTAATTATTGGTTGCTCTTGGTTATGCACTATCAATGCCCCTGCACTCTCTGACTGCGGTAACTCACTGTGCTCAATTACCTGCTCTATGATGGGGGGAGATGAAAGAGGAGCTTGAACGTGGATGTTATTATTTTCACTATTCCCATCCACTCCTTCCATGAATTGTTCTTCTTGGTCCATTAGTGTCTTAAATATCTCATACCTATTGGCGGGCTTGAGTTGGGTTTGCTCTTTACCATATTTTTTCTTTTGCCTTCTCCTTCTTTTGGGTTGTTCAAAACCATCTCTCTGTGCTTCTTTACCCTGAGAAATATTGGTTGGTTCTTTGTTTATTGTTGACTTACCCTCCTTAGGAAGATTTGACATTCCTAGAGGAGCCTCCATTTTTGTGTTCATATTATTTGGGCAAGATCGGGCCAAATGCCCATATTTGTGGCAAACTCTGCATCTGAAGGGCAGAGCCTCATAATCCAGCTGTTGAATCCAAGATAGTCCTGCAAGTTCAAGTTCCACCTCTATCGGTAGAGGTTGGCTAAGATCCATTTCCACACATACTCTTGCATAAACAGTTGTGTTTCCTTCTATTGTGTCTTTGGAGACACCCAAATGTCTTCCAAGGGAATTACCGATAATTTCCAAAACCTGCTCACTCCAAAACTCCATTGGAAGTGCATACAAACGGATCCAAACCGGGACAGCAGTGGGTTCAATTCGAGGATCAAATCCCACTCTCCAGGGTTGAACAAATAATCCTGTCGGACCATGATTCCTCTTTTTTGATTCGAAAGCCCTATTTCTATCGGCCAGTGAAGAAAAACTAACAATAAAATACCCATTGCTAATAAACCATAAAGAGTACTCACCAAGAGGCTCCCAGTTTTTCCGGACCCAGGAATGCAAAAAATTTAGGGTAGGGCGAATACCCATGAATTTATAGATCAAATCGTGATTGGCTCTATATAAGACTGTTTCTTCGACCATCCTTGGCTCAATGACAATCTTTGGCCTTGATTCTGACTGTGGCAAGCATCCATTAACTCGTTGAGATGTTGATCTATTTCCAGCAGCCGTGAAGAGCATTTTAAATGCAGTTCTTTGTGCTTCGTCAGTCTTGGATGGAGATTTATCTTTTAACAAATCTGCATAAGAGCTATTTCTCTCTA
The DNA here is from genome assembly GCA_028583015.1 of Wollemia nobilis. Lineage (NCBI taxonomy): Eukaryota > Viridiplantae > Streptophyta > Pinopsida > Araucariales > Araucariaceae > Wollemia > Wollemia nobilis. The sequence continues at coordinate 425,754 of JAQPPZ010003595.1, read as the reverse complement.
GAAGAGGATCCGGAGGTGTCCCCATTGGACCCTCCTGGGGCAGCAATCTTGCCTTCAAATCCACAGTAACCAGAAATCTCTTCGGCAACCCAACTGATGCCCTAGTTTTTCCCTAGCTCCAAAAACCCTAGTTCATGCGCTTCGCTCCAGTCGGTCCATCCCCAAATTGTCTCTATTTTTGGATTGCATAATTACATGTATTTTTTTACAAGAAAAAAATCATAATTTTATTTCTAGAGTGAAAGAAAATTACACTTCTCAGGTTCCTTAGCACAAACAAAAATCTAGATAAAAGCATAGTATTGTGATTCAAATCATTCAAACAACCTCTATGACTAAAACCTGGATAGAAATCAGTAAAACGTAGTAAAAAAACCCAGAGCTAGCATAGAAAATAGGGATAAGATATGTGGGTAAAAAGAAGAAACTCCATCCTTGTTCTCTTCCATTTGCAAGAAACCTTCTAGAACCTATTGATTTTCTTTTGATAACCTAAGCTGCTTCTTGATTTAATTCCCTATAAACATGTGTAAAAGAGATATTTTTAAAAATAGAAATCACCTCTAGTAGTTCATATTTCATTGGTCTAAGTAGTTTATTTTTTAATTGAGTATATCTATTCATCCAATTGATGACTAGAGTGAAATCTCCAAAAATTTGTAATTTTTTCACATTTCTCTCCACAACATACTTCATTAGCAATTATAACGCCTAAAACTCAACAAAATTATTGGAACTTGTCCCAAAACCTGCTTTAAATTTGATATAGTGGGTATCCGAGAAGTACAAAATACCTCCTGCACTACTAAAATATGAGTATCTCCGACTAGCCCCATCAAAAAAACCCATGGTCGAGTCATTTCAATGAACAAATTATCTACTTGTCGAGGTTTCTTATGTTTACCAGGCCCTTTATAGATTGAGACCAAAGTCCTCACCTGAAATATAACTTAAAACGGGAGAATTAACTTTCCATAAAAAATAGCTTTATTCCGTGCCAACCATTTACCCCAACATATAAGACATGGTAAGGAAAGAATCGTTTCAACTCTTTTTTCAAAAAACACTATTGTAAGCATACCTCCACTTGTTTCTCCTTCCTAAATATTTTGTACTCTAGTTATCTGTTTAGCTTCTAACAAAATATATTGAGAAATAGGGTATTTGATTAAAATCCTAGATAATCACTTATGGTTTATCTTAAATACTTCTTGGATAAGGATGATTATGTATTTTTTTTTCCTTTGTCCCTCATTAAGGCATCCTTACTTTTAGTTAAGGCTTCCATATATGACTTTTCTTCCAAGTTACCTAGCCTTCCCTTATAAAAATCCTTAGTCTCTTTAAATTTATTCAAATAATTGGAATAACATATCTAAAGGTAAGGCTTGACTAGTCCATATGTATATAAAACATTAATGATAGTCCTCTAAATACACCTTTGTAATATATATATATATATATATATATGCGAAAATCCTTATGTTGGGAATTTCCCTAATAGTAAATTAATCTTCTAATCTTCCAAGTGGCAATATAAGTAGGGTCATGGGTCCTTCCTTTGTCTGATTTGAATAAGGTTGAAGGGAATTGGTGTTAGTGTATGGGTTGGGGTGTTTTCTTTTAAACTAGGGTGTGAGAGGGACTTTCATGTATGTTTCTTATGGACCTTTGATCCCAAAGGCCCAACTATAAATAAATGATTTTGATGTTGGGAAGCCCCATAACCTCTTACTTCAACACAAGAAAAGTTATATCTTTGAAGCTTGGTGCTCGAATTAACGAAACTACAACAAAAATCAAATATAGAAATTTCTTTGTGTTAATTTAAGGGACCAGTTGAACATGAAATAGGTAGGGTGATTTCTAAAGGCTATAATAGAGACTCCTCTTAAAAATCAATATCAATTTTACGAATTTTAAGAATTTTTCTTATATCTCCTACATGCACTATATTTTAACCTTCCTAATTAAATATGTTTTATTTTTATTAGGTTCTACATATCTATTATCTATATGATATTTTAATATTTTTATTAATATTAAATAAATTACCTGCATTGATCTTATATATGGAAAATATTATCTTAATAACATATTCTCATGTATTGCACCTCGGGGTGTAGCGCAACGGTTTGGGCTTTGGACTCTTCTTTGGGAGGTCCAAGGTTCAAACCGTTGCATGGGTGAGCGTGTGAGGGGGTGGGTGTGTGTCTCCCTGGTGGAGTTGTTGTAACAAGGTTGGGGGATTCTTAGTCAAAAACCTCCATCTCTTAATATTACCGACAAAAAAAACATGTTCTCATGTATTTTTAAATAAAATATGCATTTTATATTAAAAACACAAATAATAATATCAAATGATATGAATATTATCAAGATATTATTTATTTGTTTTTTCTTGAGACAAAAAGGTTTTACTCTAATCCCCATCCTTAACAAATCACAACTCTTTCCTTTAAAAATTGAAATTTTCAATTTTGATCTCCATTTAAAATAGAAGAGGTTTTTGTGTGGGATAACTCTTACAAATGCTATTCATGCGCCTTGAAATCCCTAGGTAAATAAATAAATATCTAGGATTGGATGTCATCTTCAATTGCTTTATGGAGTGCAATTAGCACCATGAGGGTGGGTTCAATTGCTTTCAAGAGTACAAATGATATTCATGCGCCTTGAAAACCCTAGGTAAATAAATAATTAGCTAGGGTTGGATGTCATCTTCAATTGCTTTATGGAGTACAATTAGCACCATGAGGGTGGGTTCAATTGCTTTCAAGAGTACAATTAACACCATTTTCTTTTCTTATTCATATCTAAGACTATTATTAAGATGTTATAGTATTGTTATATAACTACGAGTGTATATTTTTTTTATATAATTAATTAAAAAATACAAATAATAATATAAAATAAATATATCAAAGTTAAAAATAAATTAAATTATTATCAACTATTCATAAAAATTACCTTCAAATTTTTAATAAGTTCATCTTGTCAAGGGATCGAGAGTGAGAGACCACTACTGCTACCCTTGTTGTAATAACTCGTTTTAACCAATTTAATTGGATGTATGTAATCTTACAAACTATGACTGGTCTTAACCAATCATAGAAGATTGTTCTATGTTTCTAATATTGCTCTACTCTTATACCCGATTCTCTTAACCACGACTTCTACATGATCTAAAATCCTTTCACACGGAATGGACCTCCCAAATTTTAAGGACTCAATATGGCAATCACATAAACTAAAACTGGTCTTAACCTATTTAGCTGGATGTATAATTGGTCTTAACCTATTTAATTGGATGTATGTGATGGATTTAATCTTACAAACTAATTACATTCAGCACACAGTCTCGCCCCAAGCCACGAAAAAGCTGAAAACCTACCACCAAACCAACATATGGAAACCCAAAGAGCAACACCACAGGAATATTGTTGTGTTTTTCAAAGTTGTCATCCTCTTCTAGATCCCTGAAGCTGCTTGTTGGTGGTGTTGAAGGTTGCTTTGGAGTTCTTGTTGTATTTTTTTGGCTTGAGGGCAACCATGTGCTTATTGTTGGTAGCTTGTGCTTCATGGCTCCTTCTATTGAGGTTTTATGGGACCTCCCCACCTCTTTCCCATGGCCTGTTATTCTACACTATTTTTCTCTCTGTCTCCTTTGGCTCCTGGATAGTTATCCTTGTTGCATCAGATTTTCTAGGCTTGGTGATGTTTCTTCTCTGGTTTTTTAGCTAGTTTTTGAACCGTGTTGTTGCATCCTCCTTCTTGGTCTGCATCTTCCTGCTGCGTCCATGGTTGTCCTCGATGGGAATATTTCATTTTGAATTAAAATTTTAAATATTATTAGTGGGCGGGATGGCCCTATTTTATTCATTCCTTCCTTTAGGCAGGATTGGTTTGTATTTTTACCGCTTTTAGTGCTTCAAATCACGTGTATTATTTTTCAAAATTTTCCAGGTAGGTGAGCCCTACTTTTGTTTAGGCGGATGTCCCTGTCCCTCTTCTTCTTTCTTCATGCCGTTAGGTTGTAATTTTGCTTGTGTATTATTGGGCTTTCTAGGCGGGATGGTGATATCCCTATCTTCAATGCAATGTTTAAAAAAAAAAGATTATTTTTATCCTTTAAGGCTATCCTCTAGCCTTTCTGTAAGGTTGTCCTTAGCCTGAAAGGCTTATGTCTTTCCTTTGGTTTTTGGGGTTCTTTTTCTTTGGCCTTGGGGCCTTGTCTTTAGTCTTATGACTTTTTGTAATCAGGTTTTGGGATCCTTGATAAAAACCCATTTTTAATTATTAACTAACCAAAAAAATTATTCCCTTAATTTCTTTTTTCACAAAATGTATGATAATATACTCTCTGCCCTTATACTTCCTAGAAATAATAATTCATAATAAAACCACACAAAAACCTTATGCCTCCCTAATTTTAATTTAATTTAAACAAAAATTTATTTGCCCTTACCAACTTCTGCTACCGAAGAGAGTCAAACGTATGATCTCATGTAGCCCACGCTCTAGAGCAAGCGAGACTACTAGCTGGACCTCAACTATTCATAAAAATTACCTTCAAATTTTTAATAAGTTCATCTTAACCAATCATAGAAGATTGTTCTATGTTTCCAATATTGCTCTACTCTTATACTCGATTCTCTTAACCACAACTTCTACATGATCTAAAATCCTTTCACACGAAATGGACCTCCCACATTTTAAGGACTCAATATGGCAATCACATAAACTAAAACTGGTCTTAACCTATTTAGCTGGATGTATAACTGGTCTTAACCTATTTAATTGGTTGTATGTGATGGATGTAATCTTACAAACTATAACTAGTTTTAACCTAGTTAATATCTCTAAAGAAAAAATCTCACTCCTTGATCTTAAATACAAGTTCTCACTGCTTTAAAATAAAATACAAGGCATATGCATGTGGACAAAAGATAATTGCAATATCATGCCCACAAAAGATGTGGAATCTGTTTACAGCTTTAAATATTGACTTTTTAAGTTGTGACTTGCAATAGCTAATTGCCCCTCCTCGAACCTTAAAATATATATTTTTTAATATGCTATGTTTGATTTAAACTTGGATAAGAATCTAAAAACCATGTTAGTGTGGTATCTCACAAGGGCTGCCGTATACTTTGGTTATAAGCAATAGCAACAGATTAGTCTCTCCATTAAGAACCCTTATTTATATTTTTACGCACAACTTTTTTTTTTCCAAAAAGACAAGGAATCAATAATTTTAGTATTTTATTATAGGAGGTATAAAAAGGATATTGTTTCATTTTTTTGTTTTTATATAATATTTAAAGTTTATGTATATAATATAATTATATTATAAGATCATATTATATTTTATTGTTATAATTGAAAGATTTAATATGAATTAATTTAATTTATTAAATAGAATTTATGAGTAAGATGAATATTATTTTGTAATTTAAATTTAATTCATTTGTTTTTATTTTAATTTTATAAAACACTTAAAACGTTCAAATATTGATTTATAAATGATATAATACAAATAAATATCATTTTCATTCATATTTAAATATTGTATTTTAAAACTCAATCATGTCTTGGAGTTCAAGTAAAGGAATATCCTTTCATTTTTTGTCTACATGCATATGCCTTGTATTTTAAGAATAATTACATTATGTTTTATTATCTCTTTGTTAAGGTCATAACTGGTGTTAACCAATTTAACTGGATGTATGTAATATTACAAACTATAACTAGTCTTAACCATTCATAGAAGATTATTCTATGTTTCCAATATTGCTCTACTTTTATACCTGATTCTCTTAACCACAACTTCCACATGCTCTAAAATCCTTTGATAGGGAATGGATCTCCCACATTTGAAGGACTCAACATGGCAATCACACAAACTATAAGTGGTATTAACCTATTTGAATGGATGTATAACTGGTCTTAACCTTTTTAACTGGATGTATAAAAGGATATTGTTTCATTTTTATTTTTATATAATATTTAAAGTTTATATATATATATATATATATATATAATATATATATATATATATAATTTAGTTATACTATAAGGTCATATTCTATGCTAATGTTATAATTGAAAGATTTAGTATGAATTAATTTAGTTTATTAAATAGAATTTATAAATTTAATTCATTTGCTTTTATTTTAATTTTATAAAACACTTAAAAATTAATCTTCAAATATTGATATATAAATGATATAAAAGAAATAAATATCATTTTTATTCATTTTCAAATATTATATTTAAAAACTCAATCATGTCTTCAAGTTCAAGTAAAGGATTATCTTTCATTTTTTGTCCACATGCATATGCCTTGTAATTTATTTTAAAGTAATGTTAAATCCACACAAACTTAACTTATAAAGCTCTACTCTCAGACCCCCGATTCTCTTAACCACAACTTCTGCATGCTCTAAAATACTTTCACACTGAATGGACCTCCCATATTTTAAGGACTCAACATGGCAATCACACAAACTATAACTAATATTAGCTTGTTTAACTGGATGTATAACTGGTCTTAACCTATTTAACTGGATGTATGTGATGGATGTAATCTTATAAACTATAACTGATCTTAACTAATTACTAAAGATTATTCTATGTTTCCAATATTGCTCTAATCTTATACCCAATTCTCTTAACCACAACTTCTGCATGCTATGAAATCAACTTTTGTATGTGTTTGAGCTTTCCTTCTTCGCCCTCCATCTTAAACACCTGCTCTATATAATTTATACTTCTATCTATTCCTCTATCACACTTGGACATAAGCATCTCTTAGTTAACAAGTTTTTAAGATGAAGAACAATAGGGAAATTCTTGTGATAGCAGCTATTACGATTGCCATGATGATGTATATTTCCTCTCAAGGTGTTGAAGCTGTTTACAGTCCTGCAAGTATACAGTCCAAGCCAGGTAAAATATTGATTCATATTGCTACCAAACTTCTATTATTTTTAACTTCTATATTTTTTATATCATTGAATTCGACTCACGTTTGTGTGTAATGAATTTGTTGATATTACAGTAGGAGGTGGCACTGGGAATGAAGACACTGGAATCTCTGGACTCGTATTCTCTGTGCCATGCACAGCGACCCGATGGGTTCCATTTCCTTGCACAAAAGCAGAAGATACTGACACATTTTGCACATGTCATCTTACGACTTAATAGTAATCCCTTTGTGTAGTCAATTATCTGACTCAGGCTTCTCTCATACTACATTCTTAAGATACTAAAGCTTAAAGCATACTACATTCTTAAGATACTGAAGATTTAGGCTTCATAAATAAAGCATACTACATTCTTAAATGTTTGTGAGTGTTTTTTGAATGTAGTGCCTCGTATTTTATAATGAATAAAATCAAATGATGTTTAAAATCGTATCTTTCAATATGGATATTTATGAGCAAGGAGGCTTAAGGAGAATTAAATTTGTATTTTTAAAGTATAGTTAGTAAAGGAGAACTAATTATTATTTTAGATTGTTTAGTGTTTTTACTTGGAGGTTGTTTACTAGAGGAAAGGTTGTACACATCACCATAATCAATATTAAAAATATTATTATTTAAGAATTTTATTTAAATTCATAATTTAAAAATATTTATAGGCATAGATAGCAAGTAATTATAAACATTAAAATTTGTATATTTAATTGATTTTTTTGAATTTGAAATGGTTATATGATCATATAATCTTATTAGAACAATATTATCATGTATAATATATATTCGTGGGTGTTCTGAATGTAGTGCTTCATATTTTATAATGTATAAAATTTAAATTCGTATCTTTCCATATGGATACTTATGAGTAAATTTGTAACTTGGAGGTTGTTTAGTAGATATAGTAGAGGAAAGGTTGCATAAAGACCTTAGATCACAATAATTAATATTAAAAATATAATTATTTAAGAATCTTTAATTAAATTCATAGTTCAAAGTCTTAGATTTATTTTTTATTTGTACATATTAAAATCCTTAAGTTTATTTTAAAATAACATGTATAAGCTTATGTCTCACCATATTTCAGTATGATTCCTTTTTCGAGGTCTTGTTGATTTCATCTTTATATGGTGGATTAAGGTTTTGGCTCTAATTGTTTCCTTGAATGTTTGTCTTTCTTCAATAGGCTAGTGTTTATAGTGGACAATTTGGTCTTGCTATGATTCCTTGGACCTTTGTTAACTTTGTCTTTATTTGGTGGGTTAAGGTTTATAGTGAGAGTCTTTATTTGGTGGGCTAGGGTTTATAGTGTAGAGTCTCGTCTTCATGGATGGTCGCTTGATGAAATTAATGTTGAATGGTAATGGACATAGGTGGGATTATAATATCCAACTTATTTTTGTCTTAATGCAAGATGAAAAATTAGAAATAATTATAGACCTATAATTTTAATTGGTATGCAACAAACATTGACTTGTAATTCAATAAATATGGACCTACAACTCATATTGGGATGTGCATGAATGACGTGTCATTATTTTTAATACTTTTCTAAATAGTGTGTGAATTAATACATAATATTTCTTACACTACAGTCATGGCAAATACAAAATAAATCCAAAATAAGGAGCTTTTTTCCTTCTTGGGAACTAGAATCTAATGCCTTGCAATTATGTGGTGGGTGGAAACCAAAATAAATGTAACAAAATGTCTTTATTTTTGGATTGCATAATTACATGTATTTTTTTACAAGAAAAAAATCATAATTTTATTTCTAGAGTGAAAGAAAATTACACTTCTCAGGTTCCTTAGCACAAACAAAAATCTAGATAAAAGCATAGTATTGTGATTCAAATCATTCAAACAACCTCTATGACTAAAACCTGGATAGAAATCAGTAAAACGTAGTAAAAAAACCCAGAGCTAGCATAGAAAATAGGGATAAGATATGTGGGTGAAAGAAGAAACTCCATCCTTGTTCTCTTCCATTTGCAAGAAACCTTCTAGAACCTATTGATTTTCTTTTGATAACCTAACTGCTTCTTGATTTAATTCCCTATAAACATGTGTAAAAGAGATATTTTTAAAAATAGAAATCACCTCTAGTAGTTCATATTTCATTGGTCTAAGTAGTTTATTTTTTAATTGAGTATATCTATTCATCCAATTGATGACTAGAGTGAAATCTCCAAAAATTTGTAATTTTTTCACATTTCTCTCCACAACATACTTCATTAGCAATTATAACGCCTAAAACTCAACAAAATTATTGGAACTTGTCCCAAAACCTGCTTTAAATTTGATATAGTGGGTATCTGAGAAGTACAAAATACCTCCTGCACTACTAAAAGATGAGTATCTCTGACTAGCCCCATCAAAAAAGCCCATGGTCGAGTCATTTCAATGAACAAATTATCTACTTGTCGAGGTTTCTTATGTTTACCAGGCCCTTTATAGATTGAGACCAAAGTCCTCACCTGAAATATAACTTAAAACGGGAGAATTAACTTTCCATAAAAAATAGCTTTATTCCGTGCCAACCATTTACCCCAACATATAAGACATGGTAAGGAAAGAATCGTTTCAACTCTTTTTTCAAAAAACACTATTGTAAGCATACCTCCACTTGTTTCTCCTTCCTAAATATTTTGTACTCTAGTTATCTGTTTAGCTTCTAACAAAATATATTGAGAAATAGGGTATTTGATTAAAATCCTAGATAATCACTTATGGTTTATCTTAAATACTTCTTGGATAAGGATGATTATGTTTTTTTTTTCCTTTGTCCCTCATTAAGGCATCCTTACTTTTAGTTAAGGCTTCCATATATGACTTTTCTTCCAAGTTACCTAGCCTTCCCTTATAAAAATCCTTAGTCTCTTTAAATTTATTCAAATAATTGGAATAACATATCTAAAGGTAAGGCTTGACTAGTCCATATGTATATAAAACATTAATGATAGTCCTCTAAATACACCTTTGTAATATATATATATAGACGAAAATCCTTATGTTGGGAATTTCCCTAATAGTAAATTAATCTTCTAATCTTCCAAGTGGCAATATAAGTAGGGTCATGGGTCCTTCCTTTGTCTGATTTGAATAAGGTTGAAGGGAATTGGTGTTAGTGTATGGGTTGGGGTGTTTTCTTTTAAACTAGGGTGTGAGAGGGACTTTCATGTATGTTTCTTATGGACCTTTGATCCCAAATGCCCAACTATAAATAAATGATTTTGATGTTGGGAAGCCTCGTAACCTGTTACTTCAACACAAGAAAAGTTATATCTTTGAAGCTTTGTGCTCGAATTAACGAAACTACAACAAAAATCAAATATAGAAATTTCTTTGTGTTAATTTAAGGGACCAGTTGAACATGAAATAGGTAGGGTGATTTCTAAAGGCTATAATAGAGACTCCTCTTGAAAATCAATATCAATTTTACGAATTTTAAGAATTTTTCTTATATCTCCTACATGCACTATATTTTAACCTTCCTAATTAAATATGTTTTATTTTTATTAGGTTCTACATATCTATTATCTATATGATATTTTAATATTTTTATTAATATTAAATAAATTACCTGCATTGATCTTATATATGGAAAATATTATCTTAATAACATATTCTCATGTATTGCACCTCGGGGTGTAGCGCAACGGTTTGGGCTTTAACTCTTCTTTGGGAGGTCCAAGGTTCAAACCGTTGCATGGGTGAGCGTGTGAGGGGGTGGGTGTGTGTCTCCCTGGTGGAGTTGTTGTAACAGGTTGGGGGATTCTTAGTCAAAAACCTCCATCTCTTAATATTACCGACAAAAAAAACATGTTCTCATGTATTTTTAAATAAAATATGCATTTTATATTAAAAACACAAATAATAATATCAAATGATATGAATATTATCAAGATATTATTTATTTGTTTTTTCTTGAGACAAAAAGGTTTTACTCTAATCCCCATCCTTAACAAATCACAACTCTTTCCTTTAAAAATTGAAATTTTCAATTTTGATCTCCATTTAAAATAGAAGAGGTTTTTGTGTGGGATAACTCTTACAAATGCTATTCATGCGCCTTGAAATCCCTAGGTAAATAAATAAATAGCTAGGATTGGATGTCATCTTCAATTGCTTTATGGAGTGCAATTAGCACCATGAGGGTGGGTTCAATTGCTTTCAAGAGTACAAATGATATTCATGCGCCTTGAAAACCCTAGGTAAATAAATAATTAGCTAGGGTTGGATGTCATCTTCAATTGCTTTATGGAGTACAATTAGCACCATGAGGGTGGGTTCAATTGCTTTCAAGAGTACAATTAACACCATTTTCTTTTCTTATTCATATCTAAGACTATTATTAAGATGTTATAGTATTGTTATATACCTACAGTGAATATTTTTTTTATATAATTAATTAAAAAATACAAATAATAATATAAAATAAATATATCAAAGTTAAAAAAAAAATTAAATTATTATCAACTATTCATAAAAATTACCTTCAAATTTTTAATAAGTTCATCTTGTCAAGGGCTCTCCAGACCACTACTGCTACCCTTGTTGTAATAACTCGTTTTAACCAATTTAATTGGATGTATGTAATCTTACAAACTATGACTGGTCTTAACCAATCATAGAAGATTGTTCTATGTTTCTAATATTGCTCTACTCTTATACCCGATTCTCTTAACCACGACTTCTACATGATCTAAAATCCTTTCACACGGAATGGACCTCCCAAATTTTAAGGACTCAATATGGCAATCACATAAACTAAAACTGGTCTTAACCTATTTAGCTGGATGTATAATTGGTCTTAACCTATTTAATTGGATGTATGTGATGGATTTAATCTTACAAACTAATTACATTCAACATAGAGTCTCGCCCCAAGCCACGAAAAAGCTGAAAACCTACCACCAAACCAACATATGGAAACCCAAAGAGCAACACCACAGGAATATTGTTGTGTTTTTCAAAGTTGTCATCCTCTTCTAGATCCCTGAAGTTGCTTGTTGGTGGTGTTGAAGGTTGCTTTGGAGTTCTTGTTGTATTTTTTTGGCTTGAGGGCAACCATGTGCTTATTGTTGGTAGCTTGTGCTTCATGGCTCCTTCTATTGAGGTTTTATGGGACCTCCCCACCTCTTTCCCGTGGCCTGTTATTCTACACTATTTTTCTCTCTGTTTCGTTTGGCTCCTGGATAGTTATCCTTGCTGCATCAGATTTTCTAGGCTTGGTGATGTTTCTTCTCTAGTTTTCTAGCTGGTTTTTGAACCGTGTTGTTGCATCCTCCTTCTTGGTCTGCATCTTCCTGCTGCGTCCATGGTTGTCCTCGATGGGAATATTTCATTTTGAATTAAAATTTTAAATGTTATTAGTGGGCGGGATGGCCCTGTTTTATTCATTCCTTCCTTTAGGCAGGATTGGTTTGTATTTTTACCGCTTTTAGTGCTTCAAATCACGTGTATTATTTTTCAAAATTTTCCAGGTGGGTGAGCCCTGCTTCTGTTTAGGCGGGATGTCCCTGTCCCTCTTCTTCTTTCTTCGTACCGTTAGGTTGTAATTTTTCTTGTGTATTATTGGGCTTTTCTGGGCGGGATGGTGATATCCCTATCTTCAATGCAATGTTTCAAAAAAAATATTATTTTTATCCTTTAAGGCTATCCTCTAGCCTTTCTATAAGGTTGTCCTTAGCCTGTCCTGAAAGGCTTATGTCTTTCCTTTGGTTTTTGGGGTTCTTTTTCTTTGGCCTTGGGGCCTTGTCTTTAGTCTTATGACTTTTTGTCATCAGGTTTTGGATCCTTGATAAAAACCCATTTTTAATTATTAACTAACCAAAAAAATTATTCCCTTAATTTTCTTTTTCACAAATTGTATGATAATATACTCTCTGTCTTTATACTTCCTAGAAATAATAATTCATAATAAAACCACACAAAAACCTTATGCCTCCCTAATTTTAATTTAATTTAAACAAAAATTTATTTGCCCTTACCAACTTCTACTACCGAAGAGAGTCAAATGTATGATCTCATGTAGCCCACGCTCTAGCGCAAGCGAGACTGCCAGCTTGACCTCCCACTGCCAGCTGGACCTCAACTATTCATAAAAATTACCTTCAAATTTTTAACAAGTTCATCTTAACCAATCATAGAAGATTGTTCTATGTTTCCAATATTGCTCTACTCTTATACTCGATTCTCTTAACCACAACTTCTACATGATCTAAAATCCTTTCACACGAAATGGACCTCCCACATTTTAAGGACTCAACATGGCAATCACATAAACTAAAACTGGTCTTAACCTATTTAGCTGGATGTATAACTGGTCTTAACCTATTTAATTGGATGTATGTGATGGATGTAATCTTACAAACTATAACTGGTTTTAACCTAGTTAATATCTCTAAAGAAAAAATCTCACTCCTTGATCTTAAATACAAGTTCTCACTTGCTTTAAAATAAAATACAAGGCATATGCATGTGGACAAAAGATAATTGCATTATCATGTGGACAAAAGATGTGGAATCTATTTACAAATTTAAATATTGACCTTTTAAGTTGTGACTTGCAATAGCTAATTGCCCCTCCTCGAACCTTAAAATATATATTTTTTAATATGCTATGTTATGATTTAAACTTAGATAAGAATCTAAAAACCATGTTAGTTAGTGTGGTATCTCACAAGGGTTGTCGTATACTTTGGTTAAGGACCCATATATAAGCAATAGCAACAGATTAGTCTCTCCATTAAGAACCCTTATTTATATTTTTACGCACAACTTTTTTTTTTTCAAAAAGACAAGGAATCAATAATTTTAGTATTTTATTATAGGAGGTATAAAAAGGATATTGTTTCATTTTTTTGTTTTTATATAATAGTTAAAGTTTTTGTTTTTATATATGTATATAATATAATTATATTATAAGATCATATTATATTTTATTGTTATAATTGAAAGATTTAATATGAATTAATTTAATTTATTAAATAGAATTTATGAGTAAGATGAATATTATTTTGTAATTTAAATTTAATTCATTTGTTTTTATTTTAATTTTATAAAACACTTAAAACGTTCAAATATTGATTTATAAATGATATAATACAAATAAATATCATTTTCATTCATATTTAAATATTGTATTTTAAAACTCAATCATGTCTTGGAGTTCAAGTAAAGGAATATCCTTTCATTTTTTGTCTACATGCATATGCCTTGTATTTTAAGAATAATTACATTATGCTTTATTATCTCTTTGTTAAGGTCATAACTGGTGTTAACCAATTTAATTGGATGTATGTAATCTTACAAACTATAACTGGTCTTAACCATTCATAGAATATTGTTCTATGTTTCCAATATTGCTCTACTTTTATACCTGATTCTCTTAACCACAACTTCCACATGCTCTAAAATCCTTTGATAGGGAATGAATCTCCCACATTTGAAGGACTCAACATGGCAATCACACAAACTATAAGTGGTATTAACATATCTGACTTGATGTATAACTGGTCTTAACCTTTTTAACTGGATATGTATAAAAGGATATTGTTTCATTTTTATTTTTATATAATATTTAAAGTATATATATATATATATATATATATATATAATTTAGTTATACTATAAGGTCATATTCTATGCTAATGTTATAATTGAAAGATTTAGTATGAATTAATTTAGTTTATTAAATAGAATTTATAAATTTAATTCATTTGCTTTTATTTTAATTTTATAAAACACTTAAAAATTAATCTTCAAATATTGATATATAAATGATATAAAAGAAATAAATATCATTTTTATTCATTTTCAAATATTATATTTTAAGGTGGGAAAAAAAAAAACACGCGACGGGAGCTCTGGCGATTTGGCGGGAAAATTTTTGAGCAGTCGTCGACCGAAGCTCTTGGGTTTCTGGTGGGAAGATTCAACCAGGGACTCTGGTGGGTTGAATTTGTTCTACTCTGAAGGCTCGTTCGGTGCCCAGGGAGGGCCCAATGGGGTCTCCTCTAGGATCTCTCGATGGGAAAAAGAGCTCTTATGCTGAGATATTAAAAGAAACTCCTGCGTCTTCCTCCGATGAAACTCAGCGGAGTGCTTACCAAACGCTTCTCAAGAATGCTGGCAAGGGTTCACCTACAAACAGAGTTAATGGATGCCTCCCGCAATCCGCTTCCAGACCTAAGATTGTCATAGAACCAAAGCTGGTCGAGGATACGATCATCTACCGTGCTACCCATGACCTGATCTGCAAATTTATGGGTATCTGACCCACTCTGCACTTTCTGCATACCTGGGTTAGACAGAACTGGGAGCCTATCGGTGAGTACTCCTTATGGCCTATAAGCAACGGGTATTTCATTATTAGTTTCTCTTCTTTAGCAGATAGAAACAGAGCATTTGAATCAGAGAAGAGGAGCCACGGCCCGGCAGGGTTATTTGTCCAACCGTGGAGAGTGGGTTTCGATCCTCGCATTGAGCCCACGGCTGTCCCGGTTTGGATCCGGCTGTACGCTCTCCCGATGGAGTTTTGGGGTGAGCAGATTCTTGAGATGATTGGTAATTCTCTAGGTAGATATTTGGGAGTTTCCAAAGATACCATAGAGGGAAACACTGTTGTCTTTGCTAGAATTTGTGTTGAAATGGATATTAGCCAGCCGTTACCAGTCGAGGTGGAACTGGAGTTAGCAGGACAATCCTGGATACAACAATTAGACTATGAAGCCCTACCGTTTAGATGCAGAGTCTGCCATAAGCATGGCCATTTGGCTAGGTTCTGCCCGAATATCTTGAGCACAAAAGCGGAGGCTCCGTTTGGAATGCCAAATCGCCCCAGAGAGGGTAAGTTCACTCCGGTCAAAGAACCACATAACATCCCCCAAGGTTCTGATGCCCAGAAAGATGGCTTTGAACAGCAGAAGCGAAGGAGAAACAAAAAGAGAAATGGCAAGGAACAAGCTCAACTCAAGCCAACCAACCGGTATGAAATCTTTAAATCCCTTGTGGATCAAGAAGACCAAGTCATGGAAGGAGTGGATGGGAATGTTGAGGATAATAATATCCACTCTCATACTTCTCCCTCATCAACTCTTGTCTTAGAACAGGTGATTGAACCCTCTGAGATTTTGCAGCCAGAAAACCCAGGGGCATTGGTAATCCACTCCCCAGCACAGCCAGTTATTAAGGATGTCAACATGGGAAGTGCAGAAAAGAACGAGAGAAAGACCAGCTCTAGGGATTACCCAGGTGGAGAAGAGGTCTAAAAATAGTAATTCCCAAGGGGCGGGCAGAAAATCCAATAAGGATCTACTAGCAGTACAAGGGGACAAGCTGATCAATGGTGGATCGGTGAGAACAATCGATTCTTATTGCTCCCAAGGTTTCCAATGATTATTCAATCTTGGAATGTTAGGGGTTTAAACAGTAGAACCCATCAATCTGTTGTTCAAAGACTTTTAGGAAGAAGTAAAACAGACTTTTTGCTCATTCAGGAGACAAAAATGTCTTTAGATCTTATGTGTAAAACTGTTAGTAGAATATGGAGGGGCGCTGGATATATGGATGTGGCTGCTCAAGGTGCCTCGGGGGGGATTGTTACTCTTTGGAACCCTCTGGAATGGACAGCAATAGAACATATAGCTTGGAGGGGTGTTCTCACATCTCTTTTTAGGAACATTGTTACAGCTGAGCAGGTTTTAATTACGAACTTCTATGGGGCTCAAAGCCTTGATGGCCAGCGGCTTCAATGGAAAGCGGTTCATAACATGAGGTCCTCCCGGGAAGATTTTGATTGGATTATTGTTGGGGACTTCAATGCCAAATTATCTACCAGGGATCAGGAAGGTGGTATCCCAGTTTTGGATCCAGGGGACAGGCTTATGATTGCCCAAGTCCAGGCCTTTCACCTTGTTGATATCAAAGGCCCTAGCACTTACTTTACTTGGACTAACAAGAGAAGACAGCCACACAGTAGGAAGGTAAAGCTAGACCAGTTTATGGTCTCGGAGGAGGCATTTGTTAAATGGAATATCAAATTTCAGATATTGGAAGGCCCAGTTTCAGATCACTTTCCCATTTTTCTGGAGGGAGGGACTATAACAGGGCAGTACCACAAACCATTTAAATTTGAAAATTTTTGGTTGCAAAAAGAGGACCTCCAAAGGAAAATTCCTCAGTGGTGGGAAGAAGGTCGCCTACCTTTTGGGACAGCAATGTTCAAATTTCACAAACAGCTTCATTTTGTCAAGTGTAAATTGAAGCAGTGGAGGCAAACTAACAAATCAGACTTCCAGCTCCAAAGGGCTCCCTTGCTGACCAGATGGGATGAGGTGCAAAAATAGTTCAGGGAAGGAAACATTTCTGAGCACCTTAAATCCGAGGATGATGCTCTGCGCAAAGCGGTTGAGGACATTGATAATCAAGAAGAGATTTTCTGGAAACAGAGAGCAAGAAATACTTGGTTATTAGAAGGAGATAGAAATACAAAATTTTTCCATCGCTCTGCCTGCGCTAGGAGACAAATGAATAACATGGAATTCCTTCAAGATGAGAATGGATACTCTTTTGACACTCTTCCTGGTATGCATTCCCACTCAATGGAGTATTTTTCAAAACTCTTTAAGAAAAGTATGGAGCAAGATGTGGAAGCCCAAAATGAAGTTATTGATGTCATTCCCTCTATTATCTCTCATGAAGAGAATCAAGCTCTGCTTAGACCCATTGATAGAGATGAACTTAAGAAGGTGGTCTTCGGGATGAACACTGGAAAATCGCTCGGTCCTGATGGCTTCCCTATTGAGTTCTTTCAGGCCTTTTGGGATTTCCTGGCGGAGGATGTTTTGGCTATCACAGAGGAGTCCAGAACTAATAAAAGAATGCTCAAGGCCCTAAATCATACTTTCATCACCTTAATTCCAAAAGGTGAGGGGGGGTTCATATATCTGATTTCAGACCTATTGCCTTATGCAATGTGATTTATAAAATAATCACTAAGATTATGGCTGAAAGGCTAAAACCTCTCCTTCACAATATAATTTCCTCAGAACAAGGGGGTTTTGTTGAAGGGAGACAGATCTTGGATGGAGTGATCCTTGCTCAGGAGGCTATCCATACAATGCACAAATCGGGTAACAAAGGAATGTTCATTAAACTGGATATGTCCAAGGCTTATGACAGGGTGGAGTGGGACTTCTTGGCAAAGATGTTGGTAGCCTTTGGTTTCTCTCAGGATTGGATAGATTGGGTCATGAGCTGTATTTCTACGCCCTCATACTCTGTTCTAATCAAGGGGCTTCCCTCGCCACCTTTTGGAGCCTCTCGGGGTCTTCGTCAAGGAGACCCTTGTTCTCCTTATCTCTTCCTCATCTTGGCTGAAGGATTAGGCAGACTCTTCTTGAGAAGAAGACTTCAAGGTCTGATAACAGGTATTAAAGTCGGGGCAAAGGTTTTGACTCATTTACAGTTTGTGGACGATACTGGATTGATGGGAGTGGCTAGCCTCGGGGAAGCAAGAGGAATCGAGAGATACTCTAAATGTCTACCTCCGGGCCTCTAACCAAGTCATCAATGATGAAAAATCCAAAGTGGTCTTCTTCAATCTTGACCAAAGGTTACGGAGACGAGTTATTGAGATCTTGGGATTCACTAGGACCTCTCTCCCAATAGTTTACACAGGGGTTCCTCTACATTTCAAAAAACTGAAAATTGATATTTGGAAGGACCTTTTGGATGGTATCAAAGATAGAATGAATCATTGGTCTCATCGATGGTTAAGCTATGGGGGCCGACTAACTTTCTTGCAGTCAGTTATACAGGCCATGCCAACTTATAAATTCTCCATCCTGGCTGCCCCACATTCTATTTGGAAAGAGCTGGACAAAATGGCTAGAAGTTTTCTATGGGAAGGTGCCAAAGGAGAGAGGAAATGGGCCTTGGTTGGTTGGGATAAGGTTACCCAGCCCAAGGAAAAAGGAGGGTTGGGACTAAGAAGCTCCAAGGTTAACAATAAGGCTTTAGCTGGCAAACTATACTGGAGGTGGATTTCCCAACCAATGTCCCTCTTCAACAGAATCCTCTCTAGTAAATATTTGAGTTTTGCTCATCCCAATGATTTGGGCCGCTTTCCTCTGGAGGGTAATGGTTCATTAGTGTGGCGAGGCTCTCAAGCTTGGATCTCAACTTATCAAAGATCAATTGTTTTGGAAAGTGGGGAGAGGGGAGAAGGCCCGGTTCTGGACTGATTCCTGGGATCAGAATCCACCCATCATTGTTGTGTTTCCTGAATTGCAACCGATAAAATCTGCTATAGAAGATAAGGGATGGATCCAAATTGAGAGCTACTTTAATACCAGCCAATTGGGGGAGTACAAGATCAAAAAGTTCAAGCGGCTGGATGAGTGGCCAATTCCGATCCCCCCGGAGCTGGCACCTACTTTGAAAAAAATTTTGTCAGAACGGTTTCTTACTGGGAGAGATGAAGAGGATGAACTAGCATGGGGCTATGGGAACCTTGGGGTTTATACTGTGAAGGAGGGATATGATATGATCCTTCCAGACCCCCCCCCACACTCTTTTTCGGTTCAAGATTGGAGAAAGATATGGCATCCCAAGGGCTGGCCGAAAGTGAACTTCTTCGCCTGGCAGTTTATGCACAATGGAATCCTAACCTTTGACAATCTCAGAAGCAGAGGCATCATTGGTCCTTCTCAGTGTGTGTTATGCCACAAGAATGAGGAAACTGCTGATCATCTAATGTTTGAATGTCCTTTCACAAGACAGATTTGGCAATGCTGGTTCTCCCACTTTAAACTTCAGGCTAACGGAGACTTGACTCGGACCAATTTATGGGAAAGCTGGAAAAGAGGTAGATTTCATTCTAAAGCTCTTCGAATTGGTTGGGAACTTGGTTTACTTTTTATCTGGTGGCAGGTGTGGCTGGAGAGAAATGCCCGTATTTTTCGTGAAACCTTCTCTTCGTTAGATGGAATATGGCAGGTCATCTGGAGCAAAGTAGTGGAAACGGTTGCCATTTATGCTAAGGAGGAAAACCAGTCTGCTTCTGAGCCTCTTAAAGGGGGAGCTGCTGATCAAGAGAGACAGGTGAGAGGTAGTTGGAAACCTCCCCCAGAAGGCTGGATCAAGATCAATACTGATGGAGCTGCAAAAGGCAATCCGGGTAGTGTTGGAATTGGAGTTGTGTGCCGTGATCATGTTGGGTCAGTGCTCTATTGGGAATTGCAGGGTCTGGGATGTGCCACAAACAATGAAGCCGAGGCCTTTGCTATTAAATATGCCTCCATATGGGCTGTCAAACAGGGGCACAGGAAGATAATTATTGAGTCTGATTCTCAAATCCTGGTGGGCGCTCTTGATTGTATGAGGAACTTTGCCTCGAAAGCTTGGAGGTTGCGGATTATGGTCTCCCAAATCAAAGAGCTTTGGAAGGAATTAGATGATGTGATACCAGTATATGCGAATAGAGATCTTAATAAGGTGGCCGATTTTCTTGCGAAGATGGGTCTTTGAGAGGAGAGGTTGGGATGCGGTTGCACGGTGATATGCACTGTGGAGGATGCAGAGATTAGACAAGGCCTTGAACGATTTCTGAAATAATGTGCAGAGTTTTTTTTGCTAAGGGAGTTTTTTGTCGCGATATCGCGACCTGTAGCGCCGTCGCGGCCTCAAGTTGGAAGTTGTCGCGATTTCGCGACAGGTTGCGCCTTCGCGGCCTTCGACGGGTTTCTATCATGAAATCGCGACATGTCACGATTTCGTGACATGTCGCGCTATCGCGACCCTTGGAGAGATATTGTCGCGATTTCGTGACCTGTTTTGATGCTGAGGCTCTGAGTGGGAAGTTGTCGCGATTTCGTGACTTGGTGCGCCATCGCGGCCTTTGGCTGGAAATTGTAGCGATTTCGCGACGCTTCTGGCGCAGGGTTGACATGGAGGTCAGCCGTCGCGATATCGCGACTTCTTTTGTTAATTGGAGTAAAGTGCATAATCCGTCGCGATATCGCGACATTTTTGCTGTGTGGAGGCCGCAAAGAAAAACCGTCGCGATATCGCGACAGTTTTGGCAAGGTGATGACAACTGGAAAACTTGTCGCGATATCGCGACACTTTTGAAGATGAAGAGCAAAGTGGAAAATTCGTCGCGATATCGCGACAGTTTTGAGGATTGGAAGCTGAAAGGTAATTTCGTCGCGATATCGCGACACTTTTGGCACATAAGCGGATTGGAGGAAAACTGTCGCGATATCGCGACACTTTTGCGGCCAGGGAGTCAAATGGAAAACTCGTCGCGATATCGCGACAGTTTTGAGGAATGGAAGCTGAAAGGTAATTTCGTCGCGATATCGCGACACTTTTGGCACATAAGCGGTTTGGAGGAAAACTGTCGCGATATCGCGACACTTTTGCGGCCAGGGAGTCAAATGGATAACTCGTCGCGATTTCGCGACGCTTTTGCTGGCTGGGCGACTTGGAGACATTCCGTCGCGATTTCGCGACCTTTTTGGCGTGTTGGAGCTATTTGGTTTTCTAGTCGCGATTTCGCGACACCTTTGCCGATGGGCCGCTGGAGGGAGCTGTCGTCGCGATTTCGTGACTCTTTTGGCGATCGGATGCCGAGGGCCCTGACTGTCGCGATATCGCGACATGTCGCGATTTCGTGACATGTCGCGTTTTCGCGACTGGTGATGCCGACGCGGTTGAGACGGGGTTGACTGTCGCGATATCGCGACATGTCGCGATTTCGTGACATGTCGCTTTTTCGTGCCCTGTTGACTTCCCTGTTGACTTCTTTGCCTTGTGTTGGAAAGTGTTGTCTCTGTGCTCTGCACTTGTTGTGTTGCTCTTTGCTCTTGGTTGGGTTGTGTTCTTTCCCGTTTGTAACTGTTCTTTGTATTAATACAAGTTTTTCATTTTTTCAAAAAAAAAAAAATATTATATTTTAAAACTCAATCATGTCTTCAAGTTCAAGTAAAGGATTATATTTCATTTTTTGTCGACATGCATATGCCTTGTAATTTATTTTAAAGTAATGTTAAATCCACACAAACTTAACTTATAAAGCTCTACTCTCATACCCGATTCTCTTAACCACAACTTCTGCATGCTCTAAAATCCTTTCACACTGAATGGACCTCCCATATTTTAAGGACTCAACATGGCAATCACACAAACTATAACTAATATTAGCCTGTTTAACTGGATGTATAACTAGTCTTAACCTATTTAACTGGATGTATGTGATGGATGTAATCTTATAAACTATAACTGATATTAACTAATTACTAAAGATTATTCTATGTTTCCAAGATTGCTCTGATCTTATACCCAATTCTCTTAACCACAACTTCTGCATGCCATGAAATCAAATTTTGTTTGCGTTTGAGCTTTCCTTCTTCGCTCTCCATCTTAAACGTCTGCTCTATATAATTCATACTTCTATCTATTTCTCTATCACACTTGGACGTAAGCATATCTTAGTTAACAAGTTTTCAAGATGAAGAACAATAGGGAAATTCTTGCGCTAGCAGCTGTTACGATTGCCATGATGATGTATGTTTCCTCTCAAGGTGTTGAAGCTGTTTACAGTCCTACAAGTATACAGTCCAAGCCAGGTAAAATATTGATTCATATTGCTACTAAACTTCTATTTTTTCTAACTTCTATATTTTTTATATCATTGAATTCGAATCACGTTTGTGTGTAATGAATTTGTTGATATTACAGTAGGAGGTGGCACTGGGAATGAAGACACTGGAATCTCTGGACTCGTATTCTCTGTGCCATGCACAGTGACCCGGTGGGTTTCATTTCCTTGCACAAAAGCAGAAGATACTGACACATTCTGCACATGTCATCTTACGACTTAATAGTAATCCCTTTGTGTAGTCAATTATCCGACTCCGAGGCTTCCCTCATGGTAGACGTAAAGCTTAAGATGTAGGCTTCATAAATAAATAAAGCATATACTACATTCTTAAATGTTTGTGAGTGTTTTTTGAATGTAGTGCCTCGTATTTTATAATGAATAAAATCAAATGATGTTTAAAATCGTATATTTTAATATGGATATTTATGAGCAAGGAGGCTTAAGGAGAATTAAATTTGTATTTTTAAAGTATAGTTAGTAAAGGAGAACTAATTATTATTTTAGATTGTTTAGTGTTTTTACTTGGAGGTTGTTTACTAGAGGAAAGGTTGTACACATCACCATAATCAATATTAAAAATATTATTATTTAAGAATTTTATTTAAATTCATAATTTAAAAATATTTATAGACATAGACAGCAAGTAATTATAAACATTAAAATTTGTATATTTAATTGATTTTTTTGAATTTGAAATGGTTATATGATCATATAATCTTATTAGAACAATATTACCATGTATAATATATATTCGTAGGTGTTTTGAATGTAGCGCTTCATATTTTATAATGTATAAAATTTAAATTCGTATCTTTCCATGTGGATACTTATGAGTAAATTTATAACTTGGAGGTTGTTTAGTAGATATAGTAGAGGAAAGGTTGCATAAAGACCTTAGATCACAATAATTAATATTAAAAATATAATTATTTAAGAATCTTTAATTAAATTCATAGTTCAAATTCTTAGATTTATTTTTTATTTGTACATATTAAAATCCTTAAGTTTATTTTAAAATAACATGTATAAGCTTATGTCTCACCATATTTCAGTATGATTCATTTTTCGAGGTCTTGTTGATTTCATCTTTATATGGTGGATTAAGGTTTTGGCTCTAATTGTTTTCTTGAATGTTTTTCTTTCTTCAATAGGCTAGTGTTTATAGTGGACAATTTGGTCTGGCTATGATTCCTTGGATCTTTGTTAACTTTGTCTTTATTTGGTGGGTTAAGGTTTATAGTGAGAGTCTTTATTTGGTGGGATTGGGTTTAAAGTGTAGAGTCTCGTCTTCATGGATGGTCGCCTGATGAAATTAATGTTTAATGGTAATGGACATAGGTGGGATTATAATATCCAACTTATTTTTGTCTTAATGCAAGATGAAAAATTGGAAATAATTATAGACCTATAATTTTGATTGGAATGCAACAGACATAGACTTGTAATTCAATAAATATGGACCTACAACTCATATTGGGATGTGCATGAATGACATGTCATTATTTTTAATACTTTTCTAAATAGTGTGTGTATAATATTTCTTACACTGCAGTCATGGAAAATACAAAATAAATCCAAAATAAGGAGCTTTTTTCCTTCTTGGGAACTGGAATCTAATGCCTTGCAATTATGTGGTGGGTGGAAACCAAAATAAATGTAACAAAATGTCTTTATTTTTGGATTGTATAATTACATGTATTTTTTTACAAGAAAAAAATCATAATTTTATTTCTAGAGTGAAAGAAAATTACACTTGTTAGGTGCCTTAGCACAAACAAAAATCTAGATAAAAGCATATTACTGTGATTCAAATCATCCAAACAACCTCCATGTAAAACTTGGATAGAAATCAGTAAAATGCAGTAAAAAAACCCAGAGCTAGCATAGAAACTAGGGATAAGATATGTGGGTGAAAGAAGAAACTCCATCCTTGTTCTCTTCCATTTGCAAGAAACCTTCTAGAACCTGTTGATTTTATTTTGATAACCTAACTGCTTCTTGATTTAATTCCCTATAAACATGTGTAAAAGAGATATTTTTAAAAATAGAAATCACCTCTAGTAGTTCATATTTCATTGGTCTAAGTAGTTTATTTTTTAATTGAGTATATCTATTCATCCAATTGATGACTAGAGTGAAATCTCCAAAAAATTGTAATTTTTTCACATTTCTCTCCACAACATACTTCATTAGCAATTATAATGCCTAAAACTCAACAAAATTATTGGAACTTGTCCCAACTGCTTTAAATTTGATATAGTGGGTATCTAAGAAGTACAAAATACCTCCTGCACTACTAAAAGATGAGTATATTTGACTAGCCCCATCAAAAAAGCCCATGGTCGAGTCATTTCAATGAACAAATTATCTACTTGTCGAGGTTTCTTATGTTTACCAGGCCCTTTATAGATTGAGACCAAAGTCCTCACCTGAAATATAACTTAAAATGGGAGAATTAACTTTCCATAAAAAATAGCTTTATTCCGTGCCAACCATTTACCCCAACATATAAGACATGGTAAGGAAAGAATCGTTTCAACTCTTTTTTCAAAAAACACTATTGTAAGCATACCTCCACTTGTTTCTCCTTCCTAA
Source organism: Wollemia nobilis (assembly GCA_028583015.1). NCBI lineage: Eukaryota > Viridiplantae > Streptophyta > Pinopsida > Araucariales > Araucariaceae > Wollemia > Wollemia nobilis. The sequence goes on along the minus strand of JAQPPZ010003595.1, from coordinate 400,506 downwards.
ATATTTTGTATTCTAGTTATCTGTTTAGCTTCTAACAAAATTAACAAAATATATTGAGAAAGAGGGTATTTGATTAAAATCCTAGATAATCACTTATGGTTTATCTTAATTACTTCTTGGATAATGATGATTATGTATTTTTTTTTCCTTTGTACCTCGTTAAGTCATCTTATATCTCCTATATGCACTATATTTTAACCTTCCTAATTAAATATGTTTTATTTTTATTAGGTTTTTACATATCTATTATCTATATGATATTTTAATATTTTTATTAATATTAAATAAATTACCTGCATTGATCTTATATATGGAAAATATTATCTTAATAACATATTCTCATGTATTGCACCTCGGGGTGTAGCGCAACGGTTTGGGCTTTGGCTCTTCTTTGGGAGGTCCAAAGTTCAAACCGTTGCATGGGTGAGCGTGTGAGGGGGTGGGTGTGTGTCTTCTTGGTGGAGTTGTTGTAACAGGTTGGGGGATTCCTAGTCAAAAACCTCCATCTCTTAATATTATCGACAAAAAAAACATGTTTTCATGTTTTTTAAATAAAATATGCATTTTATATTAAAAACACAAATAATAATATCAAATGATATGAATATTATCAAGATATTATTTATTTGTTTTTGCTTGAGACAAAATTGTTTTACTCTAATCCCCATCCTTAACAAATCACAACTCTTTCCTTTAAAACTTGAAATTTTCAATTTTGATCTCCATTTAAAATAGAAGAGGTTTTTGTGTGGGATAACTCTTACAAATGCTATTCATGCGCCTTGAAATCCCTAGGTAATAAATAAATAGCTAGGATTGGATGTCATCTTCAATTGCGTTATGGAGTGCAATTAGCACCATGAGGGTGGGTTCAATTGCTTTCAAGAGTACAAATGATATTCATGCGCCTTGAAAACCCTAGGTAAATAAATAATTAGCTAGGGTTGGATGTCATCTTCAATTGCTTTATGGAGTACAATTAGTACCATGAGGGTGAGTTCAATTGCTTTCAAGAGTACAATTAACACCATTTTCTTTTCTTATTCATATCGAAGACTATTATTAAGATGTTATAGTATTCTTATTCATATCTAAGACTATTATTAAGATGTTATATTATATTTTATTGTTATAATTGAAAGATTTAATATGAATTAATTTAATTTATTAAATAGAATTGATGAGTAAGATGAATATTATTTTGTAATTTAAATTTAATTCATTTGTTTTTATTTTAATTTTATAAAACACTTAAAACGTTCAAATATTGATTTATAAATGATATAATACAAATAAATATCATTTTCATTCATATTTAAATATTGTATTTTAAAACTCAATCATGTCTTGGAGTTCAAGTAAAGGAATATCCTTTCATTTTTTGTCTACATGCATATGCCTTGTATTTTAAGAATAATTGCATTATGCTTTATTATCTCTTTGTTAAGGTCATAACTGGTGTTAACCAATTTAACTGGATGTATGTAATCTTACAAACTATAACTAGTCTTAACCATTCATAGAATATTATTCTATGTTTCCAATATTGTTGTACTTTTATACCTGATTCTCTTAACCACAACTTCCACATGCTCTAAAATCTTTTGATAGGGAATGAATCTCCCACATTTGAAGGACTCAACATGGCAATCACACAAACTATAAGTGGTATTAACATGTTTGACTCGATGTATAACTGGTCTTAACCTTTTTAACTGGATGTATAAAAGGATATTGTTTCATTTTTATTTTTATATAATATTTAAAGTTTATATATATATAATTTAGTTATACTATAAGGTCATATTCTATGCTAATGTTATAATTGAAAGATTTAGTATGAATTAATTTAGTTTATTAAATAGAATTTATAAATTTAATTCATTTGCTTTTATTTTAATTTTATAAAACACTTAAAAAATAATCTTCAAATATTGATATATATCATTTTTATTCATTTTCAAATATTATATTTTAAAACTCAATCATGTCTTCAAGTTCAAGTAAAGGAATATCTTTCATTTTTTGTCCACATGCATATGCCTTGTAATTTATTTTAAAGTAATGTTAAATCCACAAAAACTTAACTTATAAAGCTCTACTCTCATACCCGATTCTCTTAACCACAACTTCTGCATGCTCTAAAATCCTTTCACACTGAATGGACCTCCCATATTTTAAGGACTCAACATGGCAATCACACAAACTATAACTAATATTAGCCTGTTTAACTGGATGTATAACTGGTCTTAACCTATTTAACTGGATGTATGTGATGGATGTAATCTTACAAACTATAACTGATCTTAACTAATTACTAAATATTATTCTATGTTTCCAAGATTGCTCTACTCTTATACCCAATTCTCTTAACCACAACTTTTGCATGCTATGAAATCAACTTTTGTATGCGTTTGAGCTTTCCTTCTTCGCCCTCCATCTTAAACGCCTGCTCTATATAATTCATACTTCTATTTATTTCTCTATCACACTTGGACGTAAGCATATCTTAGTTAACAAGTTTTTAAGATGAAGAAAAATAGGGAAATTATTGCGATATTTTTTATATCATTGAATTCGACTCACGTTTGTGTGTAATGAATTTGTTGATATTACAGTAGGAGGTGGCACTAGGAATGAAGACACTGGAATATCTGGACTCGTATTCTCTGTGCCATGCACAATGACCCGGTGGGTTCCATTTCCTTGCACAAAAGCAGAAGATACTGACACATTCTGCACATGTCATCTTACGACTTAATAGTAATCCCTTTGTGTAGTCAATTATCTGACTCCGAGGCTTCCCTAATGGTAGACGTAAAGCTTAAGATTTAGGCTTCATAAATAAATAAAGCATATACTACATTCTTAAATGTTTGTGAGTGTTTTTTGAATGTAGTGCCTCGTCTTTTATAATGAATAAAATCAAATGATGTTTAATATTGTATCTTTCAATATGGATATTTATGAGCAAGAGGCTTAAGGAGAATTAAATTTGTATTTTTAAAGTATAGTTAGTAAAGGAGAACTAATTATTATTTTAGATTGTTTAGTGTTTTTACTTGGAGGTTGTTTACTAGAGGAAAGGTTGTACACATCACCATAATCAATATTAAAAATATTAATATTTAAGAATTTTATTTAAATTCATAATTTAAAAATATTTATAGACATAGATAACAAGTAATTATAAACATTAAAATTTGTATATTTAATTGATTTTTTTGAATTTGAAATGGTTATATGATCATATAATCTTATTAGAACAATATTACCATGTATAATATATATTCGTGGGTGTTCTGAATGTAGTGCTTCATATTTTATAATGTATAAAATTTAATTTCGTATCTTTCCATGTGGATACTTTGAGTAAATTTATAACTTGGAGGTTGTTTAGTAGATATAATGTAGTGCTTCACAAACAATCTGACGCCAACCCAAAGCATACCCTTGCTCCAAAGCATATAAAATTGCAAGTGCTTCCATGAAGTTATTAGAATGATGTCCCTTAAAGCAAGAGAAAAAAAATTGGATAGTACCACTACTATCCCGCCCCACACCACCAATACCAGCATTACCCGGATTACCCCGGGAAGATCCATCCGTATTAATTTTCAGCACTCCCGGAGGAAGCGGATTCCATTTGCCAGCCCTCCACACCCGATTATTCTGACCCATCCGTCTGCAAGAGACATTAGGACCAGGACCATTAACCATCAAGCCTAATCTTTCCATGATCTGACGTTCCGCATGGTCCACAGGAGAAATAATTTGACATTTTGCAGACACAGTTTCCTGGATCATTCGCAAAATCCTCTGCCAGACCTGGGAAGTAGTTAAATCCTTACCTTGGAAAATCCGACGGTTTCGTTCAAGCCAAATCTGCCAAAAAATGCATTAAGGACCAATACTCCATCCAACTTGTAAAAAGAAAGCCGTTGCAGGAGCCCGCCCCATACTCCTCCAAAAATCAACTATTGATGAAGCATGCGAACAAGGGTGATTCCATACTCCCCACAAATAATGCCAGACTTGTCGAGCAAAGTCACATTGGAGAAGTAAATGCCCAACAGATTCTTCGACCTTCCCACGGTTATAGCATAAAGAGGGGCCAACAAACCCACGCTTTTGAAAATTATCCCAAGTCAGACAACGATTATGAGTAGCTTGCCACCCATAAAAACTACACTTCGGCCAAATAAACTTATTCCAAACTTGCTTCCACCACGGAACCTCCTCCTCACCAAACCGCTACCGATCCAAAACACAATAACCAGCAGCAACCGAAAATATCCCTCTATTATCTCTTCCCCATGCTAGCACATCATCCCCAGGTAGAGAAGAGCAGGGATGGCTAGCGATAATACGGGCCAGCTCTGCCCTCGCATCCATAGTGCCACCAATAGGCCATTCTCGAGGATCCTTCCACTGGAGACTAACCATCTGACCAAAGGACTTAACAGTTTTGAAATCTGCCACCTTCAACCATCCAGCATCCCAAAAGCATTGAGCAAGATCTTGAAGATGTGGAAACTCGCTAAGAAGAGGAGCAAAGCCATCCCAAGAATCCTACCAAAAAAGAGCCCGAGACCCAGTATAACAAATCCAGAATAACCCCTGCTTAACCAACTCTGCTCCCTTTTTCAAAGTATTCCAAACAAATGATCCTCGACCAGTCAAGCTGTATCGAGGAATCTCTGAACCTTCCACTCCCCTAAGATACTTGTGGGAGATAATCTTGGCCCAAGTTTGCTCCTGATTACTACACCAACGCCAATATAGGTTAGCAGCCAAAGCAGTCCCAGAAAGAGAGCTTAGACGAAGACCCAACCCCCCAGCTTGCCTTGGTCGACAAATAGTCTCCCATTTAACAAGACTCCATTTTGAGGAACCAAGATTGCCAGCCCATAGGAATTGCCTAGAAAGAGAATCCAGGTCATGAAGAAAACTTGCTGGAGCAATCTGAATAAGGCATCTATACACCGATAAAGCCTGAACAACTGACTTCAAAAGTAAAACCCGACCAACAAAAGTTAACCATCTATGAGTCCAATGACTAACTCGACTACGAAATTTGTCATGTTAGTCCAAACCGCCCTAGGTAGAGGACCAACAGAAATGGGAATCCCCAAGTATGTAAGAGGAAGAGTTCCAACCTGAAACCTGAGAATCTAAACAATTCTAGCTTGAACCCTGGGATCTGTATTGAAAAATAAAATAATAGACTTGTGCTCATTAATCTCCTGACCAGAGACAGCCAAATACAAGTCCAAAGCATGTCTAAAGTTGGTTGCTTCACAAATAGAAGCTACACCCAAGAGAGCAGTGTCATCAACAAACTCAATATGGGAAATGGCTGGCCTACTATTCTCCCATTTCCATCCATGAATAAGACCCTGGTGAACCTGATCTTTAAGCCAGTGACCTAGACCTTCAGCCATAATTATAAACAAGTACGGAGATAAAGGATCCCCCTGTCGAAGACCCCGGGAAGCATGAAACAAAGGAGAGGGCTTTCCATTAATTAGGAAAAAATATGAGGGAGTTGTAATACAACTCATAATCCACTCAATCCAAGAAGGATCAAATCCAAAGGCCAAGAGGATTTTGTGAAGAAAAGACCATTTCACCCTGTCATAAGCCTTCGCCATATCCAACTTCATAAACATAAACTTATTCTTAGAAGTGCTCATAGAATGAATCACCTCGATAGCAATAGCCACTCCATCCAGAATCTGTCGGCCAGCCACATAGCCACCCTACTCATCAGAAACAACTCTATCCAGCCAAGGCTTGAGATGCTCCGCAATCAGCTTAGTAATAATTTTATACACTACATTGCAGAGAGCAATAGGCCGAAACTGATCAAAAGAGCTAGCACCCTCCTTTTTAGGAATTAGCATCAAAAAAGTGGAATTCAAAGCTTTCAACAACTGATGGTTATGAAAGGACTCAAGAACAACCCTCAAAAGATCAGATTTAATAATTTCCCAAAAGTGTTGAAAGAACTCAACCGGGAAGCCGTCAGGCCCCGAAGCTTTCCCAGTCTTCATAAGGAAAACTACCCTTTCTAGTTCATCAATGGAAATAGGTTGAAGAAGGCATGCATTGATCTCTTCTAAAATAACAGAAGGAATACAACACAAAATAGTATGATCATCAACATGATCCCCACAAAAATCCTCAGAATATAAGGAAGAAAAAAATCGAACAGCTTCCCGAGAGATATCCTGAGAAGCAGACAACTGAATACCTTGAGAAGAAATAATCGAAGAAATACCATTACCGTGTCTTCGAACCTTAAAAGTGTTAAAGAAAAAAGTTGTATTTCGATCTCCTTCTTGTAACAATTCCACCCTGGCCTTTTGCTTCCAGAAAATCTCTTCCCGAAGCTCCCATTCTTGAAGTTCATGCAAAGCTTCAGACTCCTGCAAATTCTGCTCTGTTAACCCATGATCTCTGATATGTCTGGTGATAACATCAAGCCTTCTTTGGGCCAAAGTTTTAGCCTGAAATAGATTCCCGAAACACTGCCTGTTCCACTTTTTGAGTTGATATTTCACAAATTGGAGTCTTTTAACAAAAGAGTACATAGCAGTACCGTGGGAAGGACAGCCCTGACTCCACCAGACTTTCATCAACTCGTACAAAGAGGGATCCCTAAGCCACATTAACTGGAATTTAAAACTTGGATGATGATCCATTTCTTGCCGAGAGATAACAAGTTTAATAGGCCAGTGGTCTGATCCCCTCCAGTCAAGAATCGTTGAGTTAGTAACCCAAGAATTGCTAATCCAAAATGAAGAAGTAAGAAACCTGTCCAACCTCTCAGAGATCGAGTTAGAACCACACCGCTTATTCGTCCAAGTGAACACACCATTCTTTGGCTTAATATCCACTAGATTAAGAAGCTGAATATTATCATTAAGGAGTCTAGAGGCAGGCCCCAAAGTACCCACACCACCCCTCTTCTCATCAATACTAGATACAACATGTGTTGAAGTTTACTTTGGAGTTCTTGCTATATTTTTTTGGCTTGAGGGCAACCATGTGTTTTTTTTTGGTAGCTTGTGCTTCATGGCTCTTTCTGTTGAGGTTTTATGGGATCTCCCCACCTCTTTCCCGTGGCCTGTTATTCTAAACTATTTTTCTCTCTATTTTGTTTGGCTCCTAGATAGTTATCCTTGCTGCATCAGATTTTCTAGGCTTGGTGATATTTCTTCTCTGGTTTTCTAGCTGATTTTTGAACCGTGTTTTTGCATCCTCCTTCTTGGTCTGCATCTTCCTACTGCATCCACGGTTGTCCTCGATGGGAATATTTCATTTTGAATTAAAATTTTAAATATTATTAGTAGGTGGGATGGCCCTATTTTATTCATTCCTTCCTTTAGGCAGGATTGGTTTGTATTTTTCCCACTTTTAGTGCTTCAAATCATGTGTATTATTTTTCAAAATTTTCTAGGTGGGTGAGCCCTACTTTTGTTTAGGCGGGATGTCCCTATCCCTCTTCTTCTTTCTTCATGTCGTTAGGTTGTAATTGTGCTTGTGTATTATTGGGCTTTTCTAGGCAGGATGGTGATATCCCTATCTTCAATGCAATGTTTCAAAAAAAAAGATTATTTTTATCCTTTAAGGCTATCCTCTAGACTTTCTGTAAGGTTGTCCTTAGCCTGAAAGGCTTATGTCTTTCCTTTGGTTTTTGGGGTTCTTTTTCTTTGGCCTTGGGGCCTTGTCTTTAGTCTTATGACTTTTTGTCATCAGGTTTGGATCCTTGATAAAAACCCATTTTTAATTATTAACTAACCAAAAAAATTATTCCCTTAATTTTCTTTTTCACAAAATGTATGATAATATACTCTCTGTCTTTATACTTCCTAGAAATAATAATTCATAATAAAACCACACAAAAACCTTATGCCTCCCTAATTTTAATTTAATTTAAAAAAAAAATTATTTGCCCTTACCAACTTCTGCTACCGAAGAGAGTCAAACGTATGATATCATGTAGCGCGCGAGACTGCCAGCTGGACCTCAACTATTCATAAAAATTACCTTCAAATTTTTAATAAGTTCATCTTAACCAATCATAGAAGATTGTTCTATGTTTCCAATATTGCTCTACTCTTATACTCGATTCTCTTAACCACAACTTCTACATAATCTAAAATCCTTTCACACAAAATGGACCTCCCACATTTTAAGGACTCAATATGGCAATCACATAAACTAAAACTGGTCTTAACCTATTTAGCTGGATGTATAACTGGTCTTAACCTATTTAATTGGTTGTATGTGATGGATGTAATCTTACAAACTATAACTAGTTTTAACCTAGTTAATATCTCTAAAGAAAAAATCTCACTCCTTGATCTTAAATACAAGTTCTCACTGCTTTAAAATAAAATACAAGGCATATGCATGTGGACAAAAGATAATTGCAATATCATGCCCACAAAATATGTGGAATCTGTTTACAGCTTTAAATATTGAATTTTTAAGTTGTGACTTGCAATAGCTAATTGCTCCTCCTCGAACCTTAAAATATATATTTTTTAATATGCTATGTTTGATTTAAACTTGGATAAGAATCTAAAAACCATGTTAGTGTGGAATCTCACAAGGGCTGCCGTATACTTTGGTTATAAGCAATAGCAATAGATTTTCTACACTATTTTTCCCGTGGCCTGTTATTCTACACTATTTTTCTCTCTGTTTCGTTTGGCTCCTGGATAGTTATCCTTGCTGCACCAGATTTTCTACGCTTGGTGATGATTCTTCTATGGTTTTTTAGCTGGTTTTTGAACCGTGTTGTTGCATCCTCATTAAGGCATCCTTACTTTTATTTAAGGCTTCCATATATGACTTCTGCTACCACAAAAAAAACTTATGCCTCCCTAATTTTAATTTAATTTAAACAAAAATTTATTTGCCCTTACCAACTTCTGCTACCGAAGAGAGTCAAACGTATGATTGCATGTAGCCCATGCTCTAGCGCAAGCTAGACTACCAGCTGGACCTCCCACTGCCAACTGGAGCTCAACTATTCATAAAAATTACCTTCAAATTTTTAACCAATCATAGAAGATTGTTTTATGTTTCCAATATTGCTCTACTCTTATACCCAATTCTCTTAACCACAACTTCTACATGATCTAAAATCCTTTCACACGGAATGAACCTCCCACATTTTAAGGACTCAACATGGCAATCACATAAACTAAAACTGGTCTTAACCTATTTAGCTGGATGTATAGCTGATCTTAACCTATTTAATTGGTTGTATGTGATGGATGTAATCTTACAAACTACTGCTTTTAACATCTCTAAAGAAAAAATCTCACTCCTTGATCTTAAATACAAGTTCTCACTGCTTTAAAATAAAATACAAGGCATATGCACGTGGACAAAAGATGTGGAATCTGTTTACAGCTTTAAATATTGACCTTTTAAGTTGTGACTTGCAATAGCTAATTGCCCCTCCTCGAACCTTAAAATATATATTTTTTAATATGCTATGTTATGAATTAAACTTGGATAAGAATCTAAAAACCATGCTAGTGTGGTATCTCACAAGGACTGTCGTATACTTTGGTTAAGTACCGATATATAAGCAATAGCAACCGATTAGTCTCTCCATTAAGAACCCTTATTTATATTTTTTCGCACAACATTTTTTTTTCCAAAAGACAAGGAATCAATAATTTTAGTATTGTATTATAGGAGGTATAAAAAGGATATTGTTTCATTTTTTTTGTTTTTATATAATATTTAAAGTTTATGTATATAATATAGTTATATTATAAGATCATATTATATTTTATTGTTATAATTGAAAAATTTAATATGAATTAATTTAATTTATTAAATAGAATTTATGAGTAAGATGAATATTATTTTGCAATTTAAATTTAATTCATTTGTTTTTATTTTAATTTTATAAAACACTTAAAATGTTCAAATATTGATTTATAAATGATATAATACAAATAAATATCATTTTCATTCATATTTAAATATTGTATTTTAAAATTCAATCATGTCTTGGAGTTCAAGTAAAGGAATATCCTTTCATTTTTTGTCTACATGCATATGCCTTGTATTTTAAGAATAATTGCATTATGCTTTATTATCTCTTTCTTAAGGTCATAACTGGTGTTAACCAATTTAATTGGATGTATGTAATCTTACAAACTATAACTAGTAGTAATCGTTCATAGAAGATTATTCTATGTTTCCAATATTGCTTTACTTTTATACCTGATTCTCTTAACCACAACTTCCACATGCTCTAAAATCCATTGATAGGGAATGGATCTCCCATATTTGAAGGACTCAACATGGCAATCACACAAACTATAAGTGGTATTAACCTATTTGACTGGATGTATAACTAGTCTTAACCTTTTTAACTAGATGTATAAAAGGATATTGTTTCATTTTTTATTTTTATATAATATCTAATATATATATAATTTAGTTATACTATAAGGTCATATTCTAGGCTAATGTTATAATTGAAAGATTTAGTATGAATTAATTTAGTTTATTAAATAAAATTTATTAGTAAGATGAATATTATTTTGTAATTTAAATTTAATTTATTTGCTTTATTTTAATTTTATAAAACACTTAAAAATAATCTTCAAATATTGATATATAAATGACATAAAAGAAATAAATATCATTTTTATTCATTTTCAAATATTATATTTTAAAACTCAATCATGTCTTCAAGTTCAAGTAAAAGATTATCTTTCATCTTTTTGTCCACATGCATATGCCTTGTAATTTATTTTAAAGTAATGTTAAATCCACACAAACTTAACTTATAAAGCTCTACTCTCGTACCACAACTTCTGCATGCTCTAAAATCCTTTCACACTGAATGGATCTCCCATATTTTAAGGACTCAACATGGCAATCACACAAACTATAACTAATATTAGCTTGTTTAACTGGATGTATAACTGGTCTTAACCTATTTAACTGGATGTATGTGATGGATGTAATCTTATAAACTATAACTGATCTTAACTAATTACTAAATATTATTCTATGTTTCCAATATTGCTCTAATATTATACCCAATTCTCTTAACCACAACTTCTGCATGCTATGAAAACAACTTTTGTATGTGTTTGAGCTTTCCTTCTTCGCCCTCCATCTTAAACGCCTACTCTATATAATTTATACTTCTATCTATTCCTCTATCACACTTGGAGATAAGCATATCTTTGTTAACAAGTTTTTAAGATGAAGAACAATAGGGAAATTCTTGTGATAGCAGCTATTATGATTGCCATGATGATGTATATTTCCTCTCAAGGTGTTGAAGCTGTTTACAGTCCTACAAGTATACAGTCCAAGCCAGGTAAAATATTGATTCATATTGCTACCAAACTTCTATTAGTTTTAACTTCTATATTTTTTATATCATTGAATTCTACTCACGTTTGTGTGTAATGAATTTGTTGATATTACAGTAGGAGGTGGCATTGGGAATGAAGACACTGGAATCTCTGGACTCGTATTCTCTGTGCCATGCACGGCGACCCGATGGGTTCCATTTCCTTGCACAAAAGCAGAAGATACTGACACATTTTGCACATGTCATCTTACGACTTAATAGTAATCCCTTTGTGTAGTCAATTATCTGACTCAGAGGCTTCCCTCATGGTAGACGTAAAGCTTAAGATTTAGGCTTCATAAATAAAGCATACTACATTCTTAAATGTTTGTGAGTGTTTTTTGAATGTAGTGCCTCGTATTTTATAATGAATAAAATCAAATGATGTTTAAAATTGTATCTTTCAATATGGATATTTATGAGCAAGGAGGCTTAAGGAGAATTAAATTTGTATTTTTAAAGTATAGTTAGTAAAGGAGAATTAATTATTATTTTAGATTGTTTAGTGTTTTTACTTGGAGGTTGTTTACTAGAGGAAAGGTTGTACACATCACCATAATCAATATTAAAAATATTTATAGACATAGATAGCAAGTAATTATAAACATTGAAATTTGTATATTTAATTGATATTTTTGAATTTGAAATGGTTATATGATCATATAATCTTATTAGAACAATATTATCATGTATAATATATATTCGTGGGTGTTCAGAATGTAGTGCTTCATCTTTTATAATGTATAAAATTTAAATCCGTATCTTTCCATGTGGATACTCATGAGTAAATTTGTAACTTGGAGGTTGTTTAGTAGATATAGTAGAGGAAAGGTTGCATAAAGACCTTAGATCACAATAATTAATATTAAAAATATAATTATTTAAGAATCTTTAATTAAATTTATAGTTCAAAGTCTTAGATTTATTTTTATTTGTACATATTAAAATCCTTAAGTTTATTTTAAAATAACATGTATAAGCTTATGTCTCACCATATTTCTTTGAATGATAGGGTCTGTTGACTTTGTCTTTCTCCAACAAGCTAGGGTTTATAGTGGACAGTCTGGTCTCAGTATGATTCCTTGTTCGAGGTCTTGTTGATTTCATCTTTATATGGTGGATTAAGGTTTTGGCTCTAATTGTTTCCTTGAATGTTTGTCTTTCTTCAATAGGCTAGTGTTTATAGTGGACAATTTGGTCTCGCTATGATTCCTTGGACCTTTGTTAACTTTGTATTTATTTGGTGGGTTAAGGTTTATAGTGAGAGTCTTTATTTGGTGGGCTAGGGTTTATAGTGTAAGTCTCGTCTTCATTGATGGTCGCGTGATGAAATTAATGTTTAGTGGTAATGGACATAGGTGGGATTATAATATCCAACTTATTTTTGTCTTAATGCAAGATGAAAAACTGGACATAATTATAGACCTATAATTTTGATTGGGATGCAATAAAAATTGACTTGTAATTCAATAAATATGGATCTACAACTCATATTGGGATGTGCATGAATGACTTGTCATTATTTTTAATACTTTTCTCAATAGTGTGTGTATTAATTTATAATATTTCTTACATTGGAGTCATGGCAAATACAAAATAAATCCAAAATAAGGAGCCTTTTTCCTTATTGGGAACTAGAATCTAATGCCTTGCAATTATGTGGTGGGCGGAAACCAAAATAAATGTAACAAAATATCTTTATTTTTGGATTGCATAATTACATGTATTTTTTTACAAGAAAAAAATCATAATTTTTTTTCAAGAGTGAAAGAAAATTACACTTCTCAGGTGCCTTAGCACAAACAAAAATCTAGATAGCATATTACTGTGATTTAAATTAGTGAAAAATAAACCAAAGGAATAGAAAAGAAACAGTTAGAAATTGTCATAAAGATGACCCACAATAAAAGCAAATTACTAGGATTCAAGTAGAACAAATCAAATCAGTAAAACGCAGTAAAAAAAACCAGAGCTAGCATAGAAACTAGGGATAAGATATGTGGGTGAAAGAAGAAACTCCATCCTTGTTCTCTTCCATTTGCAAGAAACCTTCTAGAACCTGTTGATTTTATTTTGATAACCTAACTGCTTCTTGATTTAATTCCCTATAAACATGTGTAAAAGAGATATTTTTAAAAATAGAAATCACCTCTAGTAGTTCATATTTCATTGGTTTAAGTATTTTATTTTTTAATTGAGTATATCTATTCATCCAATTGATGACTAGAGTGAAATCTCCAAAAATTTGTAATTTTTTCACATTTCTCTCCACAACATACTTCATTAGCAATCTTAACGCCTAAAACTCAACAAAATTATTGGAACTTGTCCCAAAACCTGCTTTAAATTTGATATAGTGGGTATTTGAGAAGTACAAAATACCTCCACTACTAAAAGATGAGTATCTCTGACTAGCCCCATTAAAAAATCCCATGGCCGAGTTATTTCAATGACAAATTGTCTACTTGTCGAGGTTTCTTATGTTTACCAGGCCCTTTATAGATTGAGACCAAAGTCCTCACCTGAAATATGAATTGAAACGAGGGAATTAACTTTCCATAAAAAATAGCTTTATTCCGTGCCAACCATTTACCCCAACATATAAGACATGGTAAGGAAAGAATAATTTCAACTTTGTTTTCAAAAAACACTATTGTAAGCATACCTCCACTTGTTTCTCCTTCTTAAATATTTTGTACTCTAGTTATATGTTTATCTTCTAACAAAATATATTGAGAAAGAGGGTATTTGATTAATTTATGGTTTATCTTAAATTAATCTTCTAATATTTCGAGTGGCAATATAAGTAGGGTCATGGGTCCTTCCTTTGTCTGATTTGAATAAGGTTGAAGGAAATTGGTGTTAGTGTATGGGTTGGGGTGTTTTCTTTTAAACTAGGGTGTGAGAGGGACTTTAATGTATGTTTCTTATGGACCTTTGATCCCAAAGGCCCAACTATAAATAAATGGTTTTGATGTTAGGAAGCCCCATAACCTGTTACTTCAACACAAGAAAAGTTATATCTTTGAAGCTTGGTGCTTGAATTAACGAAACTACAACAAAAATCAAATATAGAAATTTTTTTTTGTTAATTTAAGGGACCAATTGAACATGAAATAGGTAGGGTGATTTCTAAAGGCTAGAATAGAGACTCCTCTTGAAAATAAATATCAATTTTATGAATTTTAAGAATTTTTCTTATATCTCCTACATGCACTATATTTTAACCTTCCTAATTAAATATGTTTTATTTTTATTAGGTTCTACATATCTATTATCTATATGATATTTTAAGATTTTTATTAATATTAAATAAATTGCCTGCATTGATCTTATATATGGCAAATATTATCTTAATAACATATTCTCATGTATTGCACCTCGGGGTGCAGCGCAACAGTTTGGGCTTTAACTCTTCATTAGGAGGTCCGGTTCAAACCGTTGCATGCATGAGCATGTAAGGGGGTGGGTGTGTGTCTCCCTGGTGGAGTTGTTGTAACAGGTTGGGGGATTCCTTGTCAAAAACCCCCATCTCTTAATATCACCAAAAAAAAAAAACACATTCTCATGTATTTTTAAATAAAATATGCATTTTATATTAAAAACACAAATAATAATATCAAATGATAAGAATATTATCAAGATATTATTTATTTGTTTTTTCTTGAGACAAAAAGGTTTTACTCTAATCCCCATCCTTAACAAATCACAACTCTTTCCTTTAAAACTTGAAATTTTCAATTTTGATCTCCATTTAAAATAGAAGAGGTTTTTGTGTGGGATGACTCTTACAAATGCTATTCATGCGCCTTGAAATCCCTAGGTAAATAAATAAATAGCTAGGATTGGATGTCATATTCAATTGCTTTATGGAGTGCAATTAGCACCATGAGGGTGGGTTCAATTGTTTTCAAGAGTACAAATGATATTCATGTGCCTTGAAAACCCTAGGTAAATAAATAATTATCTAGGGTTGGATGTCATCTTCAATTGCTTTATGGAGTACAATTAGCACCATGAGGGTGGGTTCAATTGCTTTCAAGAGTACAATTAACACCATTTTCTTTTCTTATTCATATCTAAGACTATTATTAAGATGTTATAGTATTGTTATATAACTACAGTGAATATTTTTTTTATATATAATTAATTAAAAAATACAAATAATAATATAAAATAATTATATCAAAGTTAAAAAAAAAATTAAATTATTATCAACTATTCATAAAAATTACCTTCAAATTTTTAATAAGTTCATCTTGTCAAGGGATCCAGAGTGAGAGAACTACTGCTACCCTTGTTGTAATAACTCGTCTTAACCAATTTAATTGGATGTATGTAATCTTACAAACTATGACTGGTCTTAACCAATCATAGAAGATTGTTCTATGTTTCCAATATTGCTCTACTCTTATACCCGATTCTCTTAACCACAACTTCTACATGATCTAAAATCCTTTCACACGGAATGGACCTCCCAAATTTTAAGGACTCAATATGGCAATCACATAAACTAAAACTAGTCTTAACCTATTTAGTTGGATGTATAATTGGTCTTAACCTATTTAATTGGATGTATGTGATGGATTTAATCTTACAAACTAATTACATTCAAAGACACAGTCTCACCCCAAGCCACGAAAAAGCTGAAAACCTACCACCAAACCAACATATGGAAACCCAAAGAGCAGCACCATAAGAATATTGTTGTGTTTTTCAAAGTTGTCATCCTATTATAGATCCTTGAAGCTGCTTGTTGGTGGTGTTGAAGGTTTCTTTGAAGTTCTTGCTGTATTTTTTTGGCTTGAGGGCAACCATGTGCTTATTGTTGGTAGCTTGTGCTTCATGGCTCCTTCTGTTGAGGTTTTCTGGGACCTCCCCACCTCTTTCTCGTGGCCTGTTATTCTACACTATTTTTATCTCTGTTTCGTTTGGCTCCTGGATAGTTATCCTTGCTGCATCAGATTTTCTAGGCTTGGTGATGTTTCTTCTCTGGTTTTCTAGCTGGTTTTTGAATCGTGTTGTTGCATCCTCCTTCTTGGTCTGCATCTTCCTGTTGCGTCCATGGTTGTCATCGATGGGAATATTTCATTTTGAATTAAAATTTTAAATATTATTAGTGGGCGGGATGGCCCTATTTTATTCATTCCTTCCTTTAGGCAGGATTGGTTTGTATTTTTCCCACTTTTAGTGCTTCAAATCACGTGTCTTATTTTTCAAAATTTTCCAGGTAGGTGAGCCCTACTTTTGTTTAGGCGGGATGTCCCTGTCCCTCTTCTTCTTTCTTCGTGCCGTTAGGTTGTAATTTTGCTTGTGTATTATTGGGATTTTCTAGGCGGGATGGTGGTATCCCTATCTTCAAAGCAATGTTAAAAAAAAAAAAGATTATTTTTATCCTTTAAGGCTATCCTCTAGCCTTTCTGTAAGGTTGTCCTTAGCCTGAAAGGCTTATGTCTTTCCTTTGGTTTTTGGGGTTCTTTTTCTTTGGCCTTGGGGCCTTGTCTTTAGTCTTATGAATTTTTGTCATAAGGTTTTGGATCCTTGATAAAAACCCATTTTTAATTATTAACTAACCAAAAAAATTATTCCCTTAATTTCCTTTTTCACAAATTGTATGATAATATACTCTTTGTCTTTATACTTCATAGAAATAATAATTCATAATAAAGCCACACAAAAACCTTATGCCTCCCTAATTTTAATTTAATTTAAACAAAAATTTATTTGCCCTTACCAACTTCTGCTACCTAAGAGAACGTATGATCGCATGTAACCCACGCTCTAGTGCAAGCTAGACTGCCAGCTGGACCACCCACTGCCAGCTGGACCTCAACTATTCATAAAAATTACCTTCAAATTTTTAATAAGTCCATCTTAACCAATCATAGAAGATTGTTCTATGTTTCCAATATTGCTCTACTCTTATACTCGATTCTCTTAACCACAACTTCTACATGATCTAAAATCCTTTCACACGAAATGGACCTCCCACATTTTAAGGACTCAATATGGTAATCACATAAACTAAAATTGGTCTTAACCTATTTACTTGGATGTATAACTGGTCTTAACCTATTTAATTGGTTGTATGTGATGGATGTAATCTTACAAACTATAACTGGTTTTAACCTAGTTAATATCTCTAAAGAAAAAATTTCACTCCTTAATCTTAAATACAAGTTCTCACTACTTTAAAATAAATTATAAGGCATATGCATGTGGACAAAAGATAATTGCAATATCACGTCGACAAAAGATGTAGAATCTGTTTACAGCTTTAAATATTGACCTTTTAAGTTGTGACTTGCAATAGTTAATTGCCCCTCCTCGAACCTTAAAATATTTTTTTTAATATACTATGTTATGATTTAAACTAGGATAAGAATCTAAAAACCATGTTAGTGTGGTATCTCACAAGGGCTGCCGTATACTTTGGTTAAGGACCGATATATAAGCAATAGCAATCAATTAGTCTCTCCATTAAGAACCCTGTACGCACAACTTTTTTTTTTCCAAAAAGACAAGGAATCAATAATTTTAGTATTGTATTATAGGAGGTATAAAAAGGATATTGTTTCATTTTTTTTGTTTTTATATAATATTTAAAGTTTTTTTATATAATATAATAATATTATAAGATCATATTATATTTTATTGTTATAATTGAAAGATTTAATATGAATTAATTTAATTTATTAAATAGAATTTATGAGTAAGATGAATATTATTTTGTAATTTAAATTTAATTCATTTGTTTTTATTTTAATTTTATAAAACACTTAAAACGTTCAAATATTGATTTATAAATGATATAATACAAATAAATATCATTTTCATTCATATTTAAATATTGTATTTTAAAACTCAATCATGTCTTGGAGTTCAATTAAAGGAATATCCTTTCATTTTTTGTCTACATGCATATGCCTTGTATTTTAAAAATAATTGCATTATGCTTTATTATCTTTTTGTTAAGGTCATAACTGGTGTTAACCAATTTAATTGGATGTATGTAATCTTACAAACTATAACTAAACTATAACTAGTCTTAGCCGTTCATAGAAGATTATTCTATGTTTCCAATATTGCTCTACTTTTATACCTTATTCTCTTAACCACAACTTCCACATGCTCTAAAATCCTTTGATAGGGAATGAATCTCCCACATTTGAAGGACTCAACATGGCAATCACACAAACTATAAGTGGTATTAACCTATATAACTGGTCTTAACCTTTTTAACTGGATGTATAAAAAGATATTGTTTCATTTTTTATTTTTATATAATATTTAAAGTTTATATATATATATATATATATATAATTTAGTTATACTATAAGGTCATATTCTATGCTAATGTTATAATTGAAAGATTTAGTATGAATTAATTTAGTTTATTAAATAGAATTTATAAATTTAATTCATTTGCTTTTATTTTAATTTTATAAAACACTTAAAAATTAATCTTCAAATATTGATATATAAATGATATAAAAGAAATAAATATCATTTTTATTCATTTTCAAATATTATATCATTTTGATATAATATATGATATATATTATATTTTGTTAATCTAAGACACACTCCTAATCTAAAGATGTACCCAAGGTGATACATTAACATGTACCAAATTATATAATATATTCTAACAAACCATACATCATGTTGAGTTTTTATATTAGCCCTAACCTTTGGTAGATGACATGCCTCATTTTTTCATGCCACAACTTGCTCAATTCATCTATTTTTAAAATAGCACATGTTTATTTATTTTCATTCTCGGGTGTAAATCCATTGAATAAATATAAACTGTTTTTAGCTCTATCTATGGCAAGCACTTTGTAATTTTTACTCATATCCTTAATCAAACATTTATTGGCATAGACTTCAACCTTATGACCTTGCTTAATATTTGATAAATAGAAAGTAAGTTCCTTGTCAAAGATAGATCAAGCATCACATTATTTACCATTTCATTCTCAATACTAACATTTCCATTTTCTTGGTTTTTCAAACTACTATTATCATCCAAAAAATATATTTTTTTACTTGCATATTCATTCAATAACACAAACCTTTAATTATATTTCAATATATGTGGAGTTGTACCAAAATCAATGACCTATTCTTAATTAGAGGAGGTATAAGCCTTAAAAGCAATAACAAGAGCATTACCTTTTGAAATTTTGGAATTTAGAAATTTTGTCTTTATTCCTTTCCATTTCCTTGATCCTCTTGAAACATTCATTGGCCTTATGAGCTATCTTCCCACAATAGTTGTACTTTAGGTAGGACTTAAGCTTGTTCTTCTAACCTTCATAATTCTTGGATGAGTTATACTTGGAATCTTATTTCTATTGCTTTGGATCAGGGTTATGCACAGCAGTGAATATTTTCCAATTGGGCTAATATTTACATTTTTGAAAATTCAAATTTGCTATTTTTGGGACCCGAACATCGGCCCTTTCACCCAAAAATTTTATATTTTTTTTAGGTGTCGGTTTGCCATGTGTTGATAATAGTATTATGGATTTTTTAAAAAAATTTCTAGCAATCCTACCTAAATAGATGACCCTTTTCACCATAAAATTTTAAAATTATCCTGCCCAATTTGCCAAGTATACCACTATATATAATTAACACCCCAGTGATACTTTTTCATTTTCGAATCCTGTTCTACACTAGATGGATATCTCAACCTAGTTTTGCACCAGACTAGACTCATTTATGTACTAGACTGAACCCACTTCTACACCAAATCGAATCTTGTTTAGTACTAGTTAACATCAAACCCTATTCTGCACTAGACCAAATCTTGTTTAGCACCAGATAAGACCAGATCCTATTCTACACCAGATTGGATCCATTTTTGTGGTCAATCGGATCATGTTATACACTAGGCCAGACCCTTTTCTACACCAGGCCAATATCCAAACCCTTTTCTACACCAAGTCGATATCTAAATCCTATTTTACTTTTGAACAAACTACTAGATCCTGTTCTACATCAGATTTATTTTTGGATCTTGATTTGCATCTGAATGGACTATCGAACCCTATTATGCACCAGGTCAATATTCGGACATTATTCTGCACCAGATCGATATCCATATCTTGATTTACATTAGGATGAACTACCAAATATTGTTCTATACTAGGCTAATATTTGGATCCTATTCTACTTTTGGATAAACTACCAGATCTTGTTCTACACCAGATCAATATTTAAATCTTTATTTGCATCCAAATGGACTACCGGACCCTATTCTGCACTAGGGTAATTTTTGGACCCTTTTTTGCATCAGGCTGATTTTTAGATCTTATTCTGCACCAGGTTGATTTTCAAACCCTATTTTATACTAGGTTGGACCTTGTTCTACACCAGGCTGATATTCAGACCCTATTTTGCACCAGAGCAGACCATATTCAACATCATGTTTATTTTTTAACCTTGTTCTACACCATGCTGATTTTTAGACCCTATTTTGCACCAGACCGGATCTTGTTTTGCACTAGGCTGATATCTAAATCCTATTCTACACCAAACCAAACCCTATTTTGTACCAAGTTGATATTCAGACCCTTTTTTGCACCAGATCAGTTTTCAAACCCTGTTTTGCACTAGGCAGGATTGTTTTCTACACTAGGTCAGTATCCAAACCTTGTTTTGCACCAGACTAAACCCTATTCTTCACTAAGATGATTTTTTAATCTTATTCTACACCAAGCCAATTTTTGGATCCTGTTCTTCACCAAGCTAAGTTTTAGATCCTGTTCTACACCAGACTAATTTTTGGACCCTATTTTGCACCAGACTGATTATTGAACCCTATTTTTCACCAGGTTGGACCCTATTCTGCACTAGGTCAATATGTGAACCTTGTTTTGCACCATACCATACCCTATTCTGCACTAGGTCGATATATGGACTTTGTTCTACACCAGGCCAATATCAAAACCTTGTTCTACACCAGACCAATTTTTAGACTCTATTTTGCACCAGGTTAGACCCTATTCTACACTAGGTCGATATCTGGAACCCTATTTTGCACTAGATTAGACCCTATTCTGCATCTAACTAATATTCGAACCCTATTTTACATTCAAACGAACTACCAAACCCCTTCTAGGGAGGCTCTAAAATATGTTTTCGCCCCCTTGGACCCCATGGTGATAGTAGTAGGGGGGTTGGTGCCCTCCTACACCCTCCTTTTCGTGGAGTGGGTCCAAATGTGATTGAAAACAAGACCTCCAAATTATAGAGAGAATAAAGCTCTACAACCAATACCATGTTCTGAGACTAGACCATTTTCTACACATAGTTCAATATTGGACCATTTTATACACTGACTGATGTTTGGATCTCATTTTCCACCTAGTTTAGCCAAAACTATCAAATTTGCCATTTTTTTCTAAAAAAAATTCAAAAACTAAGGTAATTCGCCATTTCCTCCGACATGAGGTTGGTCAAGATTCGCCACAGTTTTGAAATGGATTCACCTATTTTTTACAAGTACATTTCGAGTCCGACCCCTTATGCATAACCCTACTTTGGGTAAAAGTATTTCCTATAGATTTGCTTTCCCTTAGATACAAAAGCAAGATAACCACCTACAAAAAATTCTTAGTCCTTTGCTATTCTCTTTTCTTCTTACACTAACTTTACACACAAATCCTCAGCTGTAATGCTACCCAATTTGTTAGTAGTGTCAAGACCTCTAGTAAATGGTTGGTATGATCTTAAAAGACTTTGTAGAGTCATATAAAGAAAATATTTTTCCACAATCTTCTTATCAAGTGAGACAAGCTCATGTTTTTCTCTTTCATCTTAGTAAGATGAGGAACTATTTATTGTAAATATGAAACCTTCATATTTAAATTAATATTAAGTATTCGAATATCATCTAAGTTTTTGTACTTTTGCAATGTGCTCCAAACTATGACTCCACTTATTTCATTATGAACTTTGGGAAGCACATCTTCAAAAAGTGTAAGCTTAATCAATGCAAATGGTTCTCTCTCTTTCCATTTGTCAAGATTTATTCCTAGTCTAGAAGGTTTCTCTCACTACCAATCACAAGCTCATAGCAATTTTTAAAAGTTAAAAAAAAACACTATTTTAGAAACCCATTCATAATTTTTTTCATTTAATTTAACTTGAGGAAATGTATACTTGAGTCCAAACAAAAAAAATCTATACATTAATCAACTTGTAACATGCTTTCTCCCACCAAGGCTTTGATAACATGTAAGAATTTTTAAAACTAAATATTAAACCAACCAAAAACCATGAATAGAGATATATATATCTTGATGCAATAGCATCACTAAAATATAACACTTCATTTTATTATGATTGATATAACTAATTACACTAAATTAATACTCCAATTGATAGAGATACAACATTTTTATCACTCTAAGAGTGTTAATAACATACTGTTCATCCATATCTAAAAATAAACCTCCTAGCTTTTCCAAGAATATAGCTACTAGATTTTAGTCCAAAAATACCACAAATTTTTTATTTGTTCAATATGGGTATAAGTGAACCACTCAACTAGTCCATTGAATTAATAATCATTGTGGCATATTTATTACCCTTCAATTCCATGCAATATTCTACACTACATCATAGAGTTTTTGTTTCCATCTCACTCCACTCCATACAATATGATCTAATTATGGAAAATGCACATATTGGATGAAAACAATTTTGGTATTTTCGATAGGAGTGAAAAGCTAGCAGTTGTTTTCTTGGAAAAGGTAGCAGATTTTTTTATAGATATGGGTGGATAGTCTATTATTAACAATCTCATAGAGTTATAAATATGTTGTATCTCCATAAATTTGAGTATCAATTTAGTGTAATCAGTTATATCAATCATAATAAAGTGGAGTGTTATATTTTGGTGGTGCTATTGCACCAAGATATATTTATCTCTCTTCCTGGTTTTGGATAGTTAATTCTTTTGTGTCAAATTTTTTGACATGGTACTAAATTATTGGTGAATAAAGTAGGTTACAAGCTAATTGAGATATATATATTTCTTTTGTTTGGCTTCATGTTGGACTTAGATATACCTTTTCCTCAATTCAAATTAAATGGAAAATATTATTATGATTGTGTTTTTAAAATAGAGATATTTTTTACTCTTAAAAATTTTCTATGAACTTGTGATTTGTAGTGATAAAAAACCCGTTGTCTTAGGAATATATCTTGATAAATGGTAAGATATAGAGAGATATGTTTTAACATTAAATATTAAACTAGCTAAAAACCATGAAGAAAGATAAATATATTTGGGTACGATAGCACCACTAAATATAACATTTCATGTAACACCCCAAAAACATGAAAATAAAAACACACCAACAGAAAGAAAAGTTTATATATATATATATATATATATATATATATATATAGACTAAGGAGAAGGATCCATAAATCCTCAACCAACCTTAGACCAACTTAATGTTTGACATCCCCTAAGTTTCTCAAGAACTATACCACACAAGATTCCCTTCATGCAAGTCCCATATGCGCAAGCCTATCTTATGTTATGCACATAAGTCCATCCCTCTCATCAGTCCTGATGAGCTAGACTTACCACCTCCAATCGTTAGAAGGTGTACATGCATCTCCATATCCACACAAGTTGTTATGTGTGGGCATGCTACGTGTTTAACTTTGGTACAATATTCTAAACCTAGTTACCAATATTTCTAAGGGGGTCTCAAGCCCTTAGGTAACCTCTAAGTTCACCTAGAACTTACTAATGTTTCTTTCCTTTAAAAATCACGGGGGCATAGAAGTCTAGATACTAAATATAACAAAAATGAACTATTAAAAAGCAAGAATAATCAAATGCATAGAAACAATCACCAATTAAACATACATTAAAGGAATTAAATGCAGAAAACTAAATAAAGAGATGTTCAATATAGCATTTGCAATGTTCATTTAGATACATAAGTATGGTACACCCCATACGCTCCATAATACTTTACATCCATTTCATCGGGGAAATATACCCACAATCTAGTCTATTGCATAAATAATAAGATGTAAGGTAGAGATCAAACTCCATCTCATGAATTTGGCCTTCCCGCTCTTCCATAGATCAAGTGAGGATAGTAGGGGATCAGAACACTCATGGATCCGGATAGACATGCTTCTAAATGCACTTACTTATTTCATTGCCAAATTGCAACTATACAAATAACCCAAGCGATTCAACTTACTAATGAATAGTCCTTATCATAGAAACTATCCTTTCCATTTTCCCTCTCATCCAACTTGAGAGAATCAGTCAACCATGTATTATCTCATGAGCTCTATTTACAATAAATTAACTACCCTTCTCAGCAATTAAAGTCCCATACCCTCAATTTCTAAGTAAATTGGGTTCACACATTCCATCACTTAAAGCAACTACTATAATTCCCAATAAACCCTTTTCTTCATTTCATAACCTAAGGTCCCATACCCTTAAATTACAAAATAACAATCATTCCATTTTATTTCATAACATAAGGTCTCATACCCTTAAATTACAAAATAACAATCATTCCATTTTATTTCATAACATAAGGTCCCATACCCTTAGATAACAAAATAAGAATCATTCCATTGTATTTCATAACATAAGGTCCCATAACTTTAAATTACAAAATAACAATCATTCAATTTTATTTCATAACATAAGGTCCCATACCCTTAAATTACAAAATAATAATCATTCCATTTTATTTCATAACATAAGGTCCCATACCCTTAAATTACAAAATAACAATCATTTCATTTTATTTCATAACATAAGGTCCCATACCCTTAAATTACAAAATAACAATAATTCCATTTTATTTCATAACATAAGGTCCCATACCCTTAAATTATAAAATAACAATCATTTCATTTTATTTCATAACATAAGGTCCCATACCCTTAAATTACAAAATAACCATATTTCATTTTCATTATTCTAAAATCTATCATTTTAAATAATGAGCAACACTTCAAGCTTCTATACTTCATTATTCTAAAATCTATCATTTTAAATAATGAGCAATACTTCAAGCTTCTATACTTCATTATTCTAAAATCTATCATGTAACACTTCAACGAAAAAGAAGACGACCAACCTCCAACAAGGAAGGACACAAGGTGGACTAAGATTCGACTGAAGTGGCTTCCACTTCGATAGCCCAAGGGTAGATGGTACTCACATACCCACGGTGTTGATAGTTTCTGTGACATAGTAGGCCATCGTAGGTGTCGACGAAATTCGAGGTGATTTCCCAACCAAGTTGTGACAGCAATGAGAGGTTTACATGCAGTGCTACTTGACTAGATTCCTCCTAAAACACCTAGCCGACTGCCCATGGTAGCATTAAGGCACTAATTTTATTGCATCTAACCTACCTAGGAAAGGACGTAGACCACATTACCAAGTAGTGGCTACATAGTATACAAAGGAATGTAGCCAACACTATCGACATAGTGGCTACACAACATACAAAGGAACATAGCCAACACTACTGATGTAATGGCTACACAACACCATAAAGGAATGTAGACAATACTACCATCGTAGTGGCTACACAACATTCAAAGAAATGTAGTCAACACTACCATCGTATTGTCTACACAACATAACAAGGTATTTAGCCCACACTACCAACACAATGGCTCCACATCATAACAAGGGATGTAGCCCACACTACCAACGTAGTGGCTACACAACATAATAAGGGATATAGACCATACTACTAACGTAATGGCTACACAACATACAAAGGAACATAGCCAACACTACCATCGTACTGGCTATATATCATAATAAGGTACAGCCAACACGGCCATCATAGTGGCTACATAGCATAATAAAAAACATAGCCAACACTGCAATCGTAGTGGCTACACAAAATTCAAAGGAACATAGCCAACACTACCATCCTAGTGGCTACACAATATAACAATGGATGTAACCCACACTACCAATGCAGGGGCTACACACAACATTCAAAGGAACATAGACCACACTACCATCGTCGGGGCTACACACAAAACTCAAAGGAACGTAGACCATACTGCCATCATAGGGGTTACACACAACACTCAAAGGAATAAAATAAAAATAGATCAATATGAACCAACCTGGACCGCTTGTACTGCTCGCATGGATACCCATCATTCGTTGCTCTTTTGCTCTCCTTCGATGCTTCGCTCCTCTCCCTTTCTGCCAACCTCCTTTGCTAATTTCATCTTCTCTATTTTTGTCAACCTCCTTCGTTACTTTCCTCTTCTCCATTTTTGCCAACCTCCTTCACTGCTTCACTCCTTACCCCATATGCATCTTCTTCCCTCCTCGGTCCACGTCCCTGCCTACCTACATTTACTCCTCGACCACCTCCAATAGGTGATAGGGCAAACATACCTCTCCCCCTGGACCTCTTCCCAAGGTGATCATCATTAAGAGCTTTCCCTTCACATCAGGGGAGCTTCGTGCAACTGATCCAATCAGGTCTTCAAAGGGCAACTCGACCCATTCTACCGAATGTCATCTTGTTGCATTTACGCCTTATGGATCGATCGTCGGGTGAGCAATGACTTTCTAAACACACCATGGTAAAGACCTTACATTGGGGGTTTCAAAAGAATTGTATTTATTTTCTCATTTTTATATTTCAAGGGAAGTTCTCCACTAACAATTGTTTCATAAATTGATTACTTATTTGCTTACTAATGCTATTAAATGAATCAATATTTTTATTACAATTAACATCTACCAGCATCATTTTAAATAATCAACTGCTTATTTCTAATGAGATCTTTGCTTAAAATAATTATTTATTTAAACAATATCTTCTTTCTTTTAAATAAATCAAATATTTATTTAAACAATGTCTTTTTGTTTTTTAAATAAATCAAACATTTATTTAAACACTATCTTTTTTTTTTTTTGGTAAGTAACAGCATATTTACAACAGGTTTTTTGTTGAAGGATCCAAAAACTGGGGCTGCGCCCTTGGGCAACAGTCTGGGGCCTAGGGCCCTAGTGCCTACAAAAAGACAGACTAGCTATGAAACCAGCACTACAAACTTTGGTCTGTGGCCACCAAAGAGTGGGAAAACCGCAAAACAGCAAATGCCAAAAACACAAAAACATGCTCGCCGTCGCTCCGGGAGGCCCTGTGGTCGAGCCTGGCCTGGACGGGGCCCGACCTGACAGAGCAGCTCCTCTCCCTGTCAGGGCCATTGCCCAGCCTGCGACGGGTTCGGCTAGGGCATTGGCCACTGAGGAAGCCACTTTGGGAGCCAATTGTAATGTCAAGGAAGGCCTTGGTCGTCAAAGTCTGCATCTTGCTGTCGAATTCAAAACTGCCTTTGGTGGCCTCTAGGACCTCCACCTTGGAATTCTTGGATCTGCCAGCAGCCCTACTGCTGCCTAGGGCCGGGCCTTTGTGACTTGAGCAGGAGTCGGGGCCTCGCTTGGGCCCTGGACCTGAGTTCTGCATTTTTGGGTGGGCCAGCGCCTTTTGGGGGAAGGGGAGCCTTCGGGGGAGGGGGTCTCCTTGGAATTGGACACTGCAGGGGAAGCACGGGGCGCGGCCGCGCATCTTTAGGGCCCCGACATGGGGCGGGCTAAGCGCCTGGGCCCTCATCGATGCTGGAATTGTCTTGCGATACTATTTGGGCCAGAGCTTTAGGGAAGTTCATGGTCCAGGTAGTGAAATCTTCTGCTACGGTGGCCTGGTTGGCCATGAAGTCGGCTACCCTGTTGCCTTCTTTGAACACATGCTGAAGGGCGTGATCAGGGAGCCCTTGGAGAATGGTGTGGACTTTTCGGATGGAGTTGTGAATGTGCCAAGAGCAACTTCTCGGGATGCAGGTAGCTTTGATAATAAGTTGGGAATTGTCCTCGATGATGACTTTTGGAGCAGACTCCTTGAGGACAGTCAGCCCGCTGAGGAGAGCTGCTGCTTCGACAAATTTATTGGTCTGGATGCCAAGCGAAGCAGTGTACGCCAATATCAGGGCCCCATGACTGTCACGGATGACCCCGCTCACACCTGAGGGCCCAAGATTTCCTTTAGAAGCTCCATAAAAGTTAAGTTTGACCCATCCGGGAGAGGGGGCAATCCACCTGGTCGCAGACCTACGGGAGGGGGCAGGGAGGGAAGCTGAATTCTAAGGGAGGAAAGGAGGGTGGCCTCGCCCAGGCACCAGGGCACCTCAGTCAAGGGGAAGGAGCAGGAATTCTCAAGGGCAAAGGTCACAGCCTTGGTCGCTATCCACAAGGGGGAGCGGGCCGGGGAGGAGAAGGATCTGCTACAGTGCTCCAGCCAGAGTTGCCAAAGCATATGAGGAAGGTAGGAGCCCCAAAGGAAGTGGATGAAGGGATGGGCAAAGGGGTTGGGCCACTGAGACAGGAGGTCAAAAATGGAGTTGGGGGCCACCCACTGGATAGAGAATTGGGAAAGGATGAGGCCCAAGACTTCGAACAAAAAGGGACAATTGATAAAATGGTGATTAGTGGACTCCCAGGTAGCACAGCAGAGGAAGCATTTGTTCAAGATCTGAAAGCCCCTCCTAATCAGATTCTCGATCGTCAAGATCTTGTTTTGGACAGCTGCCCAAACAAAGTGGTTGATTTTGGGGATCAACTTCTTGGCCCACACCTGATGGGTTGGGAAGGGAGCCTTGTCAGGGACTCTCTAGAGATTGTATGTAGATTTTACGGAGAAGACTTCATTGGGAGTACCATGCCAAATGCATCTGTCGATTCCTCCGAAGGACGGGATGACAGTCACCTTGAGGAGGCACTGAAGCCTGGCATCTTGGAGCGGGTGCCTGGGATCTAGGATGGGTTTCTAGGTAGCTCCCCCTAGGATCTGGGAGAGATATCCCGTAACCCTGGGGCCTCTGTCCGCCAAGCCTGGCTTGAGAATGAGGAGCTCTCTATCAGAAGACAGGGCCTCATCTTGAATCCATCTATCATCCCAAAAATCAATCTTGGCTCCATCTTCGAGGATCCATCTGCTTCCTTTCTGGATTATGTCTTTGGTGGAGATCAAGGACTTCCAAAAGGCGGATCCATCTTGGGGCTGAGACTCACTGAGGAAGGGGTGGCTATGACAGTATTTCCTATGCACAATGCTGACCCACTCATCAGGGGTATTGGTGTGCACCTTCCAAGCATGCTTGGCCATGAGAGCCCTGTTCATGGGAACCACCCTCTTGAGCCCGATCCCTCCCTCAGCTTTGGGGTGGCAGACCAGGGACCAGGAGACCAGGGGAATCCTCTTCTTGTCTTCACTTCCCGACCAAAGAAAGCATTTCTAAATTTTTTCGATGTGAGCTGCAATGGAGGTCGGGATTCTAAAGACCGACATGAAGTATATCGGAATGCTTTGCAAGACTGTCATCAAGAGGGTGGCTCGGCCAGCCTGCGAAAGAAGGTGACCTTTCCAGGGGGCCAGCTTCCTCTGAATCCACTCAATCACCCTGCCCCACATGGCCCTGGAGGATGCTCCTGTGAACAGGGGGAGCCCAAGATACGAGGAGGGGAGGGAACCAGGGGTGCAGCCCAAAATCCGCCCGATTCTGATATGTCTAGCCAAGGGGGTGTGAATGAAGAAAATCATGCTCTTTCGGAGATTGATTTTTTGGTCGGCCGCCTCCTCGTATAGGGTCAAAATATGCTTGAGAATGTTGGCTTGGGGGATTGACGCAGAAGTTGCCAGGATGGTGTCATCCACAAACTGCTAGTGAGACATAGGGGGTAGGCCCGACGCAGGCCTGATGCCTGAAATGAGACCGTGAGTCACAGTGCCCGAGATGGTCCGCCCCAGGGCCTCAGCTAGGATGATGAAGAGGATCGGGGACAGGGGGTCACCTTGGCGAAGGCCTCTAGAGCTAGGGAAAAATCCGGTAGGGGACCCATTGATGAGGATAGAGAACCACGGGGAGGACACGCAGTTACTGATGAGCCTGACCCAAGAGGGGTGGAATCCGAACTTGAGGAGGACCTTGGATAGGAAATCCCAGTTAACTCTGTCAAAGGCCTTATTCATGTCCATATTGAGCAGAAAGGAGGCCTTTTTGGATAGGACAGCTGAGTGAATGACCTCGTGCATGATAATGACCCCGTTAGTGATCAATCTACCTTTGATCGAGCTACCCTGGCAGGGGGCAATGATCAGGGGGAGGATGTCCTTGAGATGGGAAGCCATGGATTTGGTCAGGATTTTGTACAAGACGTTGCATAGGCTAATGGGGCAGAAATTTGAGAGGGATCGGGCTGCCTGGGTCTTGGGGATCAGAGCTATGAAGGTGGAGTTGATACCTCTAGGGATGGATCGGGTAGTCTGCAGGTCCCGGATGGCAGCGCACACCTCTGCCCCGACAATGTCCTAGAACGATTGGAAGAAATGGGGGGGAAACCGTCCGGGCCCGGGGCCACCTCAACCTTCATGGAAAAGGTGGCAGCATGGATTTCGGAGTCAGACAGAGGTTGCAACAACATCTGATTTGCCATGGGTGAAACAGAAGAAGGGATGTGCTCCAGAAGGGAGTCAGCCGTGTCTGGGGACATGGGAGGGCTGTCACCCAGGAGCTCCTAGAAGAAGCGAGTGGTTTCTACCCGGATGTCCTCTTCTTCCTTGATGATACCGCCATCGCTGCCCACCAACTCAGCAATTCTGTTGGAGCCCCTGTTCCTGAGGGTCGATGCGTGGAAGAACTTGGTATTTGCATCACCATCTCGGAGCCACAGGGCTCTCGACTTCTATCTCCAAAAGATTTCCTCCCGGGCCAGGATGTTATGATACTCGCTGAGAACAAGGCGCTCCTCATCCCTGAGCCCCTGGTCTTGGGAGCCAGCTTGAAATCTAGCCTCGAGGGCTTCGAGTTTTTCTTTGAGAATTGCTTTGTTTTCAAAGATGTTGCCGAACACCTCCTTGTTCCATGCCTTGAGTTGATCCTTAAGGCATCTCAGCTTATGGTAGATTTGCTTAGTAGGGCGTCCAGGGACCGGGGGAGCCCACCAATGCCCAACCTGGGCTCGAAAGTCAGGGTGATGCAGCCACATGGACTCAAACCGAAAAGGCCTCTTGGGGGAGGGCTTGTGGTCGGTTTCTAGGAGGAGGGGGCTGTGATCAGACCCAATTTTGGGGAGGGCCAACAGGGTGGCGTCAGCAAACATAGGCAGGGCTTCCTTGGACAAGAAAACTCTATCTAGTCTGACCTAAATATGATTTTCTCCCGCCCTTCTGTTGGTCCAAGTGAACCTGGCACCTTTCAGGCTGACATCCATGAGCTCATTGAGGGCAGTGAAGGCACCAAAGTCCTCCATGCTCTTGCCCTGAGCCGCTGAGCCCCCACTTTTATCAGACAAGAACAGGGGGTTGTTGAAGTCCTCGGCCAAGATCCAGGGTAGGGGGCGAAGGCTTCTCTCATCGAGCTAATCTCCTTCCATAAGGCCGCCTTCTCGACGGGACTGTTGGGAGCGTAGACGTTGGACAGAATCCAAGATCGCCTTGACTTAATGCAGTGAACTAGCATGTTGATGATTCTAGGGGACGAAGATATGAGTCTTCCTTCAAAGCACCTGGGGTCCCACATGCACAGCAGACCCCCGACAGAGCCGGCCACGGGGGTAGACAGGGACTCGCAGTTGCGCCAGGTAGCTTGGGCTACACGCCGGGCAACAGCCTCATCTATTTTGGTCTCCTGAAGGAGGAGGAAGGACGAACGGTGATCCCTATGGAGTTGGCTAAGGATCCTTTTCTTGGGGGCCCCATTGAGGCCCCTGATATTCCAGGTGATGAGCTTCATTTGACACCCTTGAGGGGTCGCTTGCCCCCCTTCCCGAAGTGAGCAGGGGGTTTGGATCGATTGGTGTCCGTCTTGGAGAAACTTGCCCCCATGTCAGATAGAGTAGCCTGAGAGCCATTGGCTATGTCATCTTCAATGATCCTAGTCCGCTGATCGCCCAGGGTGGGGCGCCCTCTTTTGAGTTTGCTACCAAAATCTGTGGCAAAAGACCTGCTCCGGGTCATCTTAGGACTAACTTCGTCGGGCCCGGACGAAGAACTAGCTTCGATCTCTTCATCGGACTTCTCAGATCCACACTCCAAGGGGGGAAGCCCAGCAGGGAACGCCGAGGGGGCCGGGAGGGGGTCAAGGGAGGAGCGAGGATGGGGGGAAGAGGGGGCCTCGGCCAAGGGAGCCGACGGGGAAGAAGGCCTGGCCTGCTCGCTTACGCAAGCAGGGCCCTGCGGGGAGGGGTTCAAAACGGGCTGGGCGGGAGAGCCTGGGATAAGGGCCATGAAAGACGACCCAGGGGAGGGAGCAACAGGTAGGGAATCCTGGGGGAGATCGCTCTCCAGACCGAGGTCCATGTGAGAATCCTTTGGGGCTGGGGGGGTGGCCCTTGGTGGCCCAGGCCTGGGATCTGGGGCCATCGCGGGGGCCCGCGAGGCGGGGCCCGCCCTGATTGAGAAGGGGGTTTAGGGGGAGGGCCTTCCACCTTTCTGGAAACTGGGCATTGGTGAGAAAGGTGGCCCTGAGTGCTGCAAGTGGGGTAGAAGGTAGGTTTGTTTTCGTAGATCAAGGGCTGGCTCTAGAAGTAGGACCTAGAGGAGATGGTTACCGAGGAGGGGAGCATGGATTCAAGGTTGGCGTTGACACAAAACCGGGCATGCACCATCCGGGATCCTGCCTTGGTAGCAGGGTCAAAGGCCACCAGGTCCCCGACCGACTGAGCAATGAGCCTGAGGACGTCTTCGTGCCACATATGGAAGGGAAGGTCTGGGAGGCAAACCCAAATCGGGGTGAAGTTGATGCTTTGGGTGTTGGGGTGGAAGTCAGCTCCATACCGCCTGAGGAAGAGGCTCTTGTGCCCTAGAAACCAGGGCCCGCCCGATAGAATATTTTTGGCGTCTTCATTGTTGTTTAATTTGATGATGAAGAAGCCCTTGGTTAGGGCAACCAGCTGGATGTGCCCGGACACCTTCCACTTGGTAGCTGCCCACCTGCGGATGGTTTCCATGTCAGGACGTCCTCCCAAGAATTTCCCTACCAAGGAGGTAGAAGAACCAGCTACCAAGGAGGAGTAGACCTCCTCCTGGATAGAGATGTGCGTGCCCTCGAGGGACAGACCTAGCCCCGAGGCCCGGGAAGGGGCCCTGGTGCCCGCCAAGATCTGCTGGAAGGAGGGTTTAGGCCCGCCCGGGACAAAGCCCCGCTCAGGAGCAGGGGACTTATTCCCCAACCCAGTGCTCGCATCGATGCTAGTCTGTGGTCCAGGGCCCAGGACACCCTGGCCCCCAAATGGATCAAGCGCAGACCCATCCTCTGGGCCCGTCGAGGGTCCTGCAGGCCCGGGACCGGGCCCCGATGTGCCTGTCCCCCACCCCGAGCCCGATCCCGATCGGGGACCTACACCAAGCACTGACCCTACCCCCAGCCCTGCACCTGCTCCTGCTCCCGCTCCTGCACCTACACTTGCGCCTGCTCCCGCTCCTGCTCCCACCATTAAACACTATCTTTTTGCTTTTTAAATAAATAAAACATTTATTTAAACAATATCTTTTTTCTTTTTAAATAAATCAAACATTTATTTAAACAATATCTTTTTGCTTTTTAAATAAATCAAACATTTATTTAAACCATATATTTTTGCTTTTTAAATAAATCAAACATTTATTTAAAACAATATCTTTTTGCTTTTTTTAAATAAATCAAACATTTATTTAAACCATATATTTATGTTTTTAAATAAATCAAACATTTATTTAAAAAAGAACATATGAAGTTGTGAAGGTAAACTATTTACTCCATGCTTACTAGTTATCAAGGTTGATAATGCTGAAGTAAAAGACAATCATGCAAGTGCATCAAACAAAGGGAGTCTTTCCATCAATCTAATCACTTGTCTTAGCCTCTAGAACTTACGATAGCTACTAGGCCATCAGTTCGGGACTCAAGGTGGTTAGATATTGATGATTATCCCTAATAGAATGTGTACCTATATGAAGATATATATCTGTGTTACCTTTGATTTTCCTTATCATCATTTTTCCTTTCCTAAAGTACTCTCGTCTTTGGTGGATGACTCAATTCCTTCCACTCATGAGTGCACCTGATCCTACACATTGGCAATTCATTAGCAGTATTATATCCTTCATTATATATTTACTATTGTGAGGTTGCTTGATTACACAAAATTGAGTATTAGTCACATTTGTTAATACATTGCTTTTTCTATGTTCAAAGGTCCATCTAGGAGGGTCATGATATTTCACTTCATTATGATTGATATAATTGATTACACTAAATTGATATTCCAATTGATGGAGATACAACATATTTATACCACTATGAGAATGTTAATAATATGCTTCTCACCCATATCTAAAAATAAAAATACTATATTTCCCAAGAATACATTTTTAGCTTTTCTCTCCTATCCAAAAATACCATAATTATTTTTCCAAAGAATCATTGTTCTATTTTCAACATAGCTTTATTCTATTTTTGCAATTATCATTTTCTCCTCTTTTTTTAAATTACACAAAATAAATATTAAATATTCTAAAAAGGCTAAAGAGAGCAATGGATAACATGATGTGATAAGGTTTGGTGGTGAGGAGGATAAAATAACTGGCTTTAACTTCATGGAGCAAGGAGACTAGAATGAATGTTAAGAAGAGAAGTTGCCTAGTTATTTGATATTTGATTTATAAATATCTTTTAAACTTGGATAGTAATGCAAGCATGAAAACCGTTTGAGTTTCCAATTACTTATTGCATTCCTTTTTAGAATATTTTGCCTTTTGAAATTATAAACCCCTTGAAACTTTAAAAGGTAAATTTCAAGCTTAAATATCTTGTGAATTATTGACATTGTATGTTAATATGGATAACAAATCTATCAAAATTGAGTATAAATTATTATTTTTTGATATAAATATTAGCAAGTAAATATGTTGGTTTATTAGCAAACCTCATTTTATTAATTGGTTTGGTTTATTAACAAATCTAAAAATTATATTCTAACCTATTTTAAGGTTTTCATTAATCTTGTTATGTTTGAAATTACATCTCATAATATTTAATAAAAACTTCTTTGATGATGTATCGTACTGATGACTATAGAGAAGTCTTCTTTAATAGAGAGGAATTTGATTATGAGATATTTTGCCATTTGGATTCCTATAAAGAGAGATTTCATTTTTATCACATGTATTTGAGTTAAAGTGTACTCCTTTTGTTTTTATTTTAGTTAATATAGCCTAGCCATGTTATTCTTAAATTTTTTTTTTATGCCCCATTGAAGTTAAGCTTGATCCATCCCTTCATTGGTCATACTCATCAAGATATGGGTCTTAAGCACTGTATTTATATTGAGGTAAAGATCTGAAATGTGTATAAATCTATCCATTATTGCTAAATTTTATCAACAAATGAACTTTGCTTATCATCAACCTTCAATTTTAGGGATCTGAATATCTTCAATATTTTTTATTAAGGTTTTCATGATTACTTCTAGGGTAGATTCCTTATCTCTAAACAACCTTTGTTTCCTCTCCATCCAAATGATCCATATAATCATACTCAAATATAAGTTCCATAAAGTTTTGAGAGGTTTATGACTACTTGGATATGTCAAGCTTTTAAATAGTTCTAAAATTCCTCTTGGAATCATCCACGGCATACTAAATTTACCAAGAATCTAATTCTAGACTTGGTTCAAGAGTGGATAGAGTAGAAGGATGTGCTCTAGGGTTTCTTCTTCCTTGTAAAAATGACACCTCGAAGGACCATAAAACTTTCATTTTCATAGTTGTTTTTAGATGAGGATTTTCCTGTATGTTACTAACAAGATAAAAGTCTTTGCCTCTGGCTATGATTTATTGGACTAGATTTTTATTCCATGTAGGGTCATCACACCACTTACTTGTACTTCTATTACTTGTTTTTACACATCTTTGACCATGCATTCTCCTTTGTTGTTAAAACCCCATTGTAGTGAATTTACCTCTATGGAGGTGATATATTATCCTATTAACTTATTCATCAAATTCATCTTTACTTGACTATCCATTATTCTATGAAACGAGGGACAATTATGTTTTCTTCTTGTATTATTATTTTGGTTACTGTGAACCTAGTAGTGGCATACCTTGCGACTCATAAAATAGAAGCTAAAATAGTAAATCCTTGTAGTCAAAGTGTCCACTAGAGTATTGGGCTCTAGATAGGCTTGTTTCCAAAATTTGGTTGCCCTATTATTGTCTATATTATATTAAACTACTCTTTTAATCATATCTTATGCTTGCATCATAGCTGACCATACCAAAGAACCTTTTGGGATAGATTTTGTAACAATAATACAACTCATTAATTGGAAAGGAATGTATTTCTTAATGAGGGAGTTCTAAGAATTGCCTTTGATAGTAATGATTCTCCATAAAGTTTTATATAAAAGCACAAGGCTCATCATGTTGTAGTATAAAATCCTTACCCTCCAAAATAGATAGGTCTACAAACCTTGTTCCAAGCTATTTAAAGGAATATTTTCTCTTTATTCGTACCCTACTAGAGAAAATTCTTCTAAATTATATCTAATTGAGAAGGAATATTCTATGGAATTCTCATGATAAATAGCTAATTTGAGGGAATATCATGTAAGGTTGTCTTATTAAGTAATATCCTTCTTGTTAATGAAAGCCATTTACCTATCTAAGTTGTCAATTTCTTCCATAAACTTATCAACTACCCTTTGCCAAAATCCACTCTTACAAGAATATTTGAATAGGGGGATGGGTATATATTAGGAAGGTTTACCCTATCAAATCCCAATAAATTGATCATACATATTTTATCTCTCAGGTGGATATTCATAAAGAATATTGTATGATTCATATTCATACTTCAATACAATTGATGATAAGTGAAATTTGGACCCTATGAGGTGGCTTAGATTCCTTTCATGTTACCCCCTTTAATATGCAATAGCTAGATTATTACCCTATATCTTAACCATTATAATATAGAAGATATGGTGTCCCCTTGTTGTAAATATTTGAAAGGCTAAAAATGCATGGGAAACCACTGACCAATATGGAGAAGAAAGGTGTGAAATAAAATTATCAGACCCATCTCCTGCATTGCTCTAAGAATCTAAATCTCATATGATATTATCTAGGAAAATTTAATTGAACTTATCATAGGATTTGGATATATCCAATTTAATAATAATAATAATAATTGCTTGTTACATGTAAACAAATGGAGGGCCTCAGGGACCATAAAAATAACATCTAGGATTTGTTTACTTTTGATAAATCCACCCTACTCTTTAGATATAATTATGGGTAATATCTTCTAAAGACCAATTAGTTGCTACTTTTAAAGTAAGATTGAATAGGACAAAGCATAGTGTAATGGATCAAAAACTATATAGTATTATTGAGTTATTATTCTTGGAAATTAATATTAAAAAGGTAGAATACAAATCTTAGGATATTCCTAATTTATCTAGATTATTTAATACTAATAACCAAATTCTCTTTGAAAAACTTTCAAAAACTTTTGAATAAGCTAGTTGAGAATCCATTTGGTTATGACAAGTTACATAATGGCAATTTAGATGATGGTAAAGAATTGCAAGATGATGAAGTTGACCATGTGTAAACTATTGAAGTGCTAACGAAACTCCTTGGGAATGAGATACGTGGACCATATATGGAAAGTGTGTGGAACCCTTGGAAGGAGGGAAATTTGAATGAAGAGCAAGATGGAAGGTGGTATACATTATTTCTGATGATGGATTACAACATGCAAGTGGAGACATAATGTGCACATTAGGATCGAACCAAGGAGAACACTTGCACAAGTGATGAAGAAGCATCAACATGGAGTGTGTGCAATATGAGGTGAAGAAACTAGTAACCTATGTGAGGAAGAGTTATTAGAGATGCAAAGGATAAGATTCAAGCACAAAGGTAACTATAAGAGAGTGTGTTTGAAAGACTTGACTCGGTTCTCATGTATTTGCAAAGGATATTATGGAGCATAAGTGCACTAGGGAGAAAATAATAATTGTTTGAAGAATACCAATCATAAATAGAAGATTTTTTTAGCAAAGAGGGAATTGATGAACAATTCCACCAATAGCAAACATGACTACGAAAACAACATGAAAGCAAAAGTTCACAAAGTTTACACGATATGGGAAGGAGGATTTCAAATTCTATATGGGTATGTACAAAATAATATGGAAGGCAAATGGGTTAATGGATGAATTTGTATGAATGTTATTTTTCCCAACAAAATTACATAGCATGGCAATTAATTGGTACC
Organism: Wollemia nobilis; assembly: GCA_028583015.1. NCBI lineage: Eukaryota > Viridiplantae > Streptophyta > Pinopsida > Araucariales > Araucariaceae > Wollemia > Wollemia nobilis. Next base: position 361,718 of record JAQPPZ010003595.1, on the reverse strand, counting down.
TAAAGTGAGAAATCCCTTCATATATTGGGTTGAGTTTAAATAAGAATTCAATAGGAAATTCTATATGCTTCAAGATAACATGGAGATAATTGAAAAATTTTAATCCATAAAACAAAATAAATATGAGAATATTAACTCATACAACCATAATCTAAAGAAACTAACCAACAAGATGGAAGTAAAACCTACAGATAGGTTGTAAAGGTGATGGTTATTGGATAAGTTGCTGCCAAGACATAAAAGGAAAATGAAAGTGGTCTCACCAACCACATATCAAGAAGTGTCTTACCATGCATTAAACTTATAAAGTAAAATAAAAATATAAGCAATAGGTGGTGGAATCATGAGTCATGATCAAGATAATGACTTTGACAGTGATAAAGATGACCTCAGTGCGATAATCTAGGTGATGCAAAAGGACCTAGATCGAATGATCAATAATATGAAGAATAAAAAGAAGAAAGATAAAAAGTATATTTTGTGTTTGGACTAAGTTTGAAGGATGAACAAAAGTAAATTGTTCAAAGAAGACATATTTGAATATTTATAAAGTTTCATGACATGCGATTGTAGAATGTTTGTTCAACTTGAAAAGCATAAAACACCAAATATTGAGGGTGCAAAAGAAGGAGAAATAGGAGAAACTAGAAACTTCTAAGAGAAAAAAATAAGTGAATATTAGTGGATACTACAATAACTATAATGGAAGAAGACAACCACAATCGAATAATAGTCTACTAGAGGCGATGATGAAGGAAGGTTGTAATACAATTTTTATGGAAGAACAATTATTTAGTGTTGAAGATGTTAGGAGTGAGGACACTTTGCACATAATTACACCAATGCATTGGCAAGTGGAAGTAGAAATAGAATAGTAATGATATATAGATCATGTAGACCTAGCAACAATAAGGAGGTTAACTATCCAAAGAAGGCAAGTACTAGTCACTCAAAAAATGCCAATTTTTTTGTATGTTATAAACTCAATCAGACAAATAGATGGATAAGTAAAAATACATGTTGGTTGTAACTCAGGTAAAAGTCAAGAATATGGATCAGTGCCTAAACCCTACCAAGAAGAAAAAAATATCAAGAGACGTGTGCATTTGGAGGAAGAAATGTGAAATACTAGAAACAAGAAGAAAATTAAGGAACCCTATCATCATTGAAGAAGAGGATACATCAACCAAGTAGTTGGTGGTATAAGTTCTAGATACAAGCATGGTAGTCAATCTGTTAAGTTTACTTTGTGTAATACTAGATCTCTATGAAACAATCAAAGAACTGATGCAAATGAGAAAAGTAGAAATGCATTGCCAACTTGAAGTAGGAAATATCATGAAGGATTAATACATTTACACAATGATTCTAATGATTGATGTTGGGAAGAAACCATTACTGATCGACATAGAGTTTCTCAACCATAATCTCACACAAGGTATCATGGATTTGGGTTCAAGTGTGAATATATTCTCTAATAAGACTTAGAAATACTGGGGATTAACATTTTTGTGGTCACCTAATTTTTAACTATATGGCACAAATTAGTATGATATCAAGATGAAATATGTCTTAACTACATATAAAATAAAAATTATCGATCAAATTTTTATCTTGGATTTTGTAGTCATTGCCATGAAAAATCTATCCTATGATGCACTATTGGGATATGTGTTATCATGAAAAATAAAGGTAAACCACAAAGAGGAGAATGACCACTTGAAATTCAAGAAATGCCAACACAAGTATGTGAAAAATTTAAATAACTAATCTATTAGCTAGAAGTTGGCAACGTTTGATGAATCCAATGACTTATCATCAGCTGAAGAAGATTAGGTAGGCAAACAATGACAAAATGAAGAATTCATGCAAGAGTTTTAAGAATGCAAGGAACATGAAGGTCAATCAGACAACATACTACTCCACTAGTAGATAAATTACTATGAAGTATTCTAGATAAGTTGTACAACTAGGGTGATGGACTTAATTTTATACATAAAATTGGTGAGAGTAGTCAAAATGTGAAACCAACCATAAAAGTTAAAGAATAAGAGAAGTCTTTTCCAATAAGTTTTGTGGAGCACAGTGTCAGCGATGCAAAAATTGATGAAAATCCAACACATTCCTTTGATGTAGCAAGAGTAGTGGAAGAACCTGATACCATAAAGTATGAAGTACCAAGATGGTGTAGGCCAACCTTGGCAAAGGTGAGGAAGAGAAAATGATCCATTACAGGGAGAAGTGAGACTCAATTTTAAAATCAATAGCTTTTAAAACTTTCATGCTATACAAGGATGTCTTTACATGGAAATACAAGGATCTACAAGGGATTCCATCAAAGTTATGCATACATGATATTTTATTGATTCCATGTACACATCCTATGAGAAGAAGGTCATAGATGATGAACCCAAAGTATGTGGCCTTACTCAATGTAGATATTGAGAAGATACTGGATGCAAGTATAATCTTCAATATAACAATGAGAAAATGTGTGTCACCCATTGTCATTGGATTGAAAAAGGAGAGCAATCAAATATGTGTCTATGTGGATTTTTAGAGTTTGAATGCAATAACAATCCTAGAGGATGTAGTAGGGAACAAAATTTATTCATTTTTTGATAAATTTTTGAGCTACAATCAAATTAGTATAACTGAGGAGGATCGCTTGCAGACCACATTAGTTATTGAAAATAATATTTATGTATATAATTGAATGCCCTTTGGTTTATGCAATGCTCTTACCAGATTTTAGAGGATCATTCTATACATTTTTAGCAAATATCTATAGGTAAATTTTAGGTGTTCTTCAATGACTACTCATTGTATAGAAGGAAGAACAAACATCTAAAGGCATTTAAGGAGCACATTACACTATACATGCATGGATGACTATCTTTGAACTTAAAGAATATAAGTTCTAGTTCCATATGGGAAGTTCCTAGTCTATGTGGTGTGTAAGTCAGGATTGAAGACTGAACCCAACAAGATTTGTGTCATGATGAGCATAAAGGAGTCATATGATGTGATCTCATTGAAATTATATTTGGGGGATGTCAGGTATTATCAACATTTTATCAATAATTTTGCACAAATATTGCATCTGTTAGCTATAATAATGTGCAAAGGTGTTCCCTTTAGGTGGATAAAGTAGCACCATAAGTCCTTTGAGGGGTTGAAGGTGAATTTGGTTTGTGCACCCATTCTAGTGTTTCTAGACTTGAAAATAATTTTCTTGTCCATGTAGATACATCCAATTTGGTAATTGAATGACTTAAATAGGAAGGATAGTATGGGTTGGATCAACACATATTTTTTAAGTTTAATTTTGTCTAGGATGGAGAAGAATTACAATAAGATAAACTAGGAAGCATTAGAGATTGTGTTTGTAGCTAAAAAAATTAGACATTACTTGCTTATGAACCATTTTGATTTTTGTTTTGATCATTAGGAATTATTGTACTTGATCAATAATTCAATATTTCATAGATAAGTTAGCAAGTGGCTCATTACATTGCAAGAGTTTGTGTTTTGAGTGGTAGTTAGACTAGGAAATAAATATGTCATATTGGATTAGTTGTCAAGGATTCACTTGGAAGAACCTTTGGAGGGAGGAGTATCAGATAAATTTCTAGATGCTCACTTGTCTTCAATCATTGCACTCCATCATGGTACAAACACCTAGGATAATACTTGTTGATAGATGAGTTGCCAAAGAAGTTTTCACTAGTAGAGAAAAAGAATATAACAATCATGTCAACATAATTCTAATTTATTGTTGGATTATTATACAAAATCGGACTAGATTTGATTCTATAGAGATGTGTAATGGATGAAAAGTTGAAAAAATTATTGAAGGAGGCTCATGAAGGGTTGGTGAGAGGACATATGGGGCTATATGTGATCATGACAAAGGTGCTTCTAGCAAGGATATGACCATCCATACTCTATTGTGATGAAAAGGATATTGTGTCCATGTGCAATATATGTCAAAGATACTTCATGTCATTACATTCATATCACTTTTAGAAGTTGTTTGAATGATGGGGTCTCAATTTTGTTAGACCATTAAAGGCCAACCAAAGGAGTTGTAAGTATATTGTGGTTGCAACTGAATATATGACAAAGTGGGAAGAGGCAAGGGTATTTCTGGATAACTTTATGAAGAGAACTACATGATTCTTGTAAAAAAAATAATTATAAGGTTTGAAGTATCATTTTTATTGATGAGAAATTATGGAGGACAATTTTTTAATGAGACTATCCAAAATTTTTCAATGGAGTTCAAAATCTTGTACTCATTTTCAAGTCTATATTATCCCAAGGTAAATAGACAAACATAGAAAATAAATAAGGTTTCGACTTATATAATATACAAGATATATTATATTGAGAATGCTACTTGGGAGAATAAAGTATTGGAAATCCTATTGGCATAGAGGACATGGTACAAGTGAACAACAAATCATACATCATTCTAACTAATGTATGATCAAGAGGTAGTTATATCAATCAAGTTTTTGGTGCTAAGTTTGAGAGTGGAAGTTAAAAATCATATTACCAACTAGGAGAGCCTAGAGGAGATGCTCAAGGAACTCATTACATTGGATAAGAAGAGAGTAATAACATAGTCATCCATGGAGGTTGCCTAGTTTCAGCATAATCTTTGGAATGAAAAGCACCTATGAAAATTAAAGTTGAAGGTAAGTGACTTGGTGCTAAAGTACAATAGAAATAATGAAATCAATCCAGGGAAGTTGAAGACCCTATAGATTGTATCCTTATAAGGGATAAATGTTGAAAAATGGTGTATTTAAATTGAAGATATTGTATATGATGCAATATCTTAAGAAAATAAATTTAAAGATCAAATTATACAAGGTCAAGGTGCGGGTAAACCTTATCAGTCATGAACCTGTTATAAATAGAGTTTATTCCATAATTTGGGTTATGTAAATGTATATTCCAAGGTACATACTTAGGTTACTTTAGGGGAAAGTTATATACTTACTTCATGCATTGTAATAAGTGCACAAGTGTCATTGTGCAAGTTGCACATGTGCAAGTTGTCACTTGCACAACTAGATAAAGTGTTGGCCAAGTATCCTATTTTACCTATATAAGGATGGCCTCTTAGGTAGATAGACATAGAGTAAGAATTATATAGAGTGATAATTACATAGATTGTGATATACATAGAGTGTAGAATAGTGTGTGACACCATCCATTAGTGATGGATGTAATCTAGTTCAGTAGCTTTATATTGGAGTGTTCATTTCCTCCATAGCTACATTGTAATATTTTATATTTTAGTCATTCAGTAGATTTAATTTCTTTCATATTATTCTACATATCGTGATTGCTATCTCTATGCTTGCTACATCAAAAGCTAACAATGGTATCAGATCTACGATAGATCTAGTTTGTATAGGTCTACAAGAAAGCAACCATCATCATTGAGCCTGAGCATCTTGACAAACTGGTGCACCACTGGACCAACCACTGTCAAAAGCCCTCAAAATAATCTATGTGGTATAATTAGAGAGAGTCACAAGTGAGGACAGCCTGTAATTGACCAGATTCTTTCCACAAGAGTTTTAGCAAAAACTCGTGAAGACCAGATGTCAGGATTTAGGCCATTGGATTGACAGATCATTAAGTGAGGATCATCCAGGATATCTGGAAATTTTCTAACTAGTGCCTAAAGTTTCTTTTGTTTCAAGAATACTATTTCTTAGAGGATTGGGACTACTATGGCAGAAATCTAGGAGACTCCAACTTTGTTGCCTAAAGGTCGGTGTGCCCTCATAGTGCAGAGATTGGTTCTTTGTGCAAAAGAAGAATACTGTGGAAGAAGACTTCTTGTGAAGAATTATGGTGAAGTTAGGAGATAGAATATCTTCATTGTTGAATCAAAGGACTTCACAAGTTGAAGAACAAGCCATAAAAGCCTTGACATAAAAAGGGTATAGAAGCCTTAGAGAAGAGGCCATAGGAGCCTTGAAGGAGAAGCCACATAAGTCTTAATACCAAAAGGCCATAGGAGCCTTGGTATTGGAAAAGTCCATAGTAGCCTTGATACTGAAAAATGCCATAGTAGCCTTGGTACTAAAAAAAAGGCCATAGTAGCCTTGATCCTAAATTTGAAGAAGAATATTTGATTCAAAAGCAAACTAAATATTTTAGTACTAATACTTTGTTGTAGGGAAAGAAGATTCAGTGAGTTGAAAAAAATCCTACAAGAAATTTAGGAAGGGTATCTTCTTCATAATCAATTTAGCACCTGGAGAAAAATCAAAGAGATCAGGAGAATATCTCATTGTAAAACTTCCAGTCAAGGAAGAAGAAGGAGAATAAGGACTAGACGAGTCCTGGTCGAATCCAGAAGTAGTAGATTTAGAGATCTAGAGGAATATATCATTACCAACACTTCAAGGAGTAGAAGGTTAAAGAAAAGATCTCAAGGAATACCATCAAAAGCTAGAATATTAGATACCTTGAGAAGGTCTTATCGAGCATCCAAAAAAAGGTAAGGTTAGCCTTACTAAATATATTCTCAAAGAAGAACTCATTGGATAAATCCATTATCAAGGAGAAGCCTTTGATAGTGAAGGACTTGGGATAATTGTTGCCATCCAATAACAAGCCCAAGAGAAGAAGAATTTGGTAAGGAGTGTCAAATCCGAGAAGAAGAATTTGGCAAGGAGTGCCAAATCTAAGAAGAAGAATTTGGCAAAGAGTGTCAAATATGATAAGAAGAATTTGGCAAGGAGTGCCAAATTTGAGAACAAGAATTTGTTAAGGAGTGCCAAATTTGAGAACACAAATTTGAAAAGGAGTTCCAAATTTGAGAAGAAGAATTTGGCAAGGAGTGACATATCTCATAATAAGATCCTGCTTGAAGTTAGAAATCAACAAGACGACTTGAAGATAGAAGAATCTCACCAAATCTTGAAGATTCAAAGATTGCCTCTCACCAAAAGAAGGCATCGCTTTAGGGACAAATACTACTCCAAATATGCATCAGAAGGAGAAGAACAAAAGAGGAGAACAAGCCATAAAATCCTAGGCTTATAAAATAAAGGTCAAGACCATCACTTGGTGAAGGAGCTATTCAAGATAGTCTACAAAGAGCTACAAGGACATTCTCGTAGTAGCAACGTGGTGATCATAGACACTAATATCTACATCCTCTACAAAAGTGATAAAAGAGCTAAAACAAATGACTCAAAAGCCTTAATGATAATAAATTTTGTTATCATTGATGAGATTCAACCATATATCAGTTCAACCAAAAATTCTTCAGATGCATGGACAAGTCTGGAAAAAATATTTGAAGGAAATAGTAAGGTGACTATCCTTCCTCTCTAGACATAACTTCACTCTATAAATATGAATAATGGAGAAAGCATATAAATTTTCCTAAGGAAGGTTGTAGATATTATAGGAAAACTATTGACCTTAGGAGAATCAGTTAAGGATGAACTTCTTACTCAAGTAACCATGAGAGCACTTCTAGACAATTATAAATATTTGGTCACATCATTACAGGTTCTAAGTAAAGATACTTCTTTTGATGATTTAGTCAATATACTTCAAGAATATGAAGTATAAAATACTGTGAAATATTAATTGACTAACACTGCATTGGCATCAAAAGATAATCCACAAGAAAATATTGTGTCTTCAGCAAGGTTATGCATAGCAATGAAACTTCACCATTTGGGCGAAAAGTACAATTTTTGAAAATTCAAATTTGTGAAATTTGGGGGACTTGGATTTCGGCCATTTAGCCGAAAATTTTCAAAAAAAATAAATTTTAGGAGCCGATTCGCTGTGATTTGATAAGAGTATCATGGTTATTTTTAAAAATTCGCAAGCCATATCATCTAAATAGAGTACCCTTTTTGCCCTAAAATTTTAAAATTTTTGAATTATCCCGCCCAACTTTCCAAGTATACCTCTATATATAATTAAAACTTAGGGATATATTTTCATTTTTGAAACATGTTCTACATTCGACGAATATTTTGACACAATTCTGCACAACATCGAAACCTTTTTTGAGACCAGGCGCCACCAGTTCTACATTCGAATGAAACCTATTCTACAACCATTCATAACCTATTATGAAACCTTCTGGAACCTATTCTGCAGGAACCTCTTCTAAAATTGAGTGAAACCACTTCTATGGTTGAATCCTGTTATGCAACCGTCCTGAACCACTTCTGCAACCAAAACCTCTTGTGCAATTGGACGAAACAACTTCTGTGGCTAGAACCTATTCTAAAACCGTCCAGAACCTCTTCTATTGAAGGAACCTCTTCTACAACTATACGGTACCATTTCTATAGTCATATCCTATTCTACAATCGTCTTGAACTAGTTATGCAACCGAAACCTGTTGTGCAACTGAAAGAAACCACTTTCATAGCCGAACCTTGTTCTGCAATTGTCCTGAACCAATTCTATAGCCAAAACTTGTTGTGTAACTTGCTAGAACCACTTTCATAGCCAGACCCTATTTTGTATTTGGGCAGATCCATTTTGCAAAAGGAATGTGTTCTGCATTCGGTCAGAACCATTTCTACAACTATAACATTTTTTATCGGATCCTGCTCTGCACTAGACCTCTTTCTACACCAGGTTATCTATCACTGCTCTGTTTGCCATGTTTTTATTTATTTTTCCATGTTATGTATGTTATCCCCTCTTTTCTCTCTTTCTGTTAAATCTTATATCCAATACCTCTTCTACATCCGGATGGTCATTGCTATGTTCCCATGTTTTCTCTGTTTTACCCTGTTCTGAATGTTTTAAAAATATTTGATTCTTCGTTTCAATTTAGATTTTTTTTCCTTGCTAATATTATACATGAGTAAATACTTTGGTTCTCTAAAGACATCTTGATGCTTTATTTCTCCGGAAATATTTTGAATCTCTATTTCTAAACCATGTTGTGCTATAACATGATATTTTTTGACATATATATCACAATTATTTTGTGCTTAAAGAATATTTTTCTTAAATTGATTTCAATTTGAATTTTAATTATCTTTGTGCTCTTGTCAGTTAAATTGCTTTCACTAGAAAACGAACCAGTGGCATAAACTGATAAAATCACAATAAAGAATGGCAAGAAATAAGCATGTAAAATCTATGAACCAAAAAAAAAAATTATTCTATTTACAATATTATCTTAAGGCCTCTAGAAAGTACACCCTCTTCAAAATTTTATTACTCTTCTAAATTGAAAATATTTTTCGTAAAAAATTTTACCCAGTGATGGAAAGAAGGGCACCAAATCTTCTGCTGAAAAAAGTATCCTCAAATATTTTAGCCAAACTTCGAAATGCAACGAGCCAATCACATCCATAAAAATGCAAGGTAAAAATGATTTTTGACTTCCTAGTATGTGCTTGATTGACAATTTGAACTTTTTTCTATAAATATTTTTATGCAATAATGATAAAAATTATTATGGTATGCTACTATGCAAAATACCCTATCGATCCTGATATGCCTCCACTTGAACATATTCCCCAAGAAGATATGCCTTTTAATGAAAATACCCTTGAAAATGACATCCAACAAACACTTGAATACAACATTCAAAATGAAATCACAATTTAAAATGAAAGTTATAAATCAAAATTATTACGAGCTTCATTTGAATCTTCAAGCAAAAATTCTAAAAAAAGAAAAACATCTAACTCGATACTTGGAAGGGGATTTAGGAATGAATGGGCATAAATATTTCCATGGCTTGAGCCTGTCATGATTGAGGATAACCAAATTTATGAAAAATAATGTAGATGCAAAATTTACAATTGGAGACTTGGTAAGGATCATAGGCTTCAAAACAAGATTGATACAATTGAAAAACATGTTGGAAAAGCTTATGTAAAAGTTATAAAAAGTAATGGTGAAGTGAGTAAAGAATTTAAGTGGAAGGATGCATCATAATATCTACATTTAAGATATGCTATATAATATGACAATCACTTAAAGAAACAACAATCTCTTGTTGAGAAAGGAGGAACAATTGCAACCCAATTTCATAAAATACGGAAGACTATTTTAGCTTCAAAAAGTATGCAGTTTGTAGTTGTTTACAATATTTTCAAGAAAGGTAGACCAATGTTTGATTTTATTGATTATAAGTAGCTATTACATCTATTTAATGTGCAACACATTCCTAGTTCTCATTGGTCAGACTAAAGTGGCTGGAAAATGGCAAAATGTTTATCTTTGGTTGAGAAAGAAGACCTAAGAGAGCAAATAAAATTTTTCAGATTCATTTCACTTTCTATTGATGAGGTAACAGTTGTGGACAACACATCTTGTATTTGCATGCATGTGTACACATTTCAAAATCATATTTTTTTTGGGAATACATAAGATGTTGGAATGTTCAAATGTAGAAAATATTTATAATGTTGTTGTCAATAGTTTAAAGAATATTGCGGGAATGAATGATATAGACATAGCAACAAAGTTAATTTGCGTTGGAGCTGATGCAGCTGTTATAATGCAAGGTCACAAGTCTGGTCTTTGTGTTCAAATCCAAACAATAGTTGCCCCATATATGATTCCTATTCATTGTATGGCTCATAGAGTTAATCTTGCATATAAAATTGTGATCATGTTTTCAAATGTTTCTAAAGTGGAAAACCTTATTCGAGAAATTCATTCTTATTTCTCATTAAGTCCAAAAAGGTTTGCAGAGTTTCAACAGTTTGCACTAGGAGTTACAGAAGAGAAAAAATTGTTAAAAGATGTGGAGACAAGATGGATTTCACTATATCAACCTGCTCAAAGAGTTTTTGTAGAATTTCAATCATTGACGGGGTTTATGCATGCAAATTGCAGGATAGTTGATAAGGCAAAAGATATGATTTTCTATTTGACTGACTTGGAAACACTTTTGACCTTATGTGTTATTCTTCCAATGTTAAAAGAAATGTACAAATTAATTAATCTTGCACAAGAGAGATCCATTTATATCGTTGATTTTATGAGGATGAGAAAACATATATGCATGCTTATAGATACATTATATGTGTCTAATGCAGATTTTATAGAACCTTTGTTTGAAATTTGGAATACATTGATAAACGTGAACAATCCAAAAAACTTCTTGAAGTTTGACATCTATGATCATCTTTGTATTGATGTTCATGAAAATATGGTACCTGTTTATTATTTTGAAAGGCAATCAAATATAGTTGTAGAAGATTTTGAAGAAGTTCTTGTAAAACATAGTAGATTTCATGTTATTATACAGAAAACAAAGTGTAATTTATCAAAAATAGCAAAATATTTGACAAGTGAGATAACATAATGGTTTTAGAGAGATGAGTTTCTCGAGGCCATGGGTGTGGTTAATACCATATTTTGGGGACCTTTTACTGAATACAATTCTGCAAATAAGTTGTTTATTAAATATATGGGTAACCTCATTAACCATTTCAGTAAGAGTGTGGAAGTCAATGGTGTTGAAATAAAATGTTTACTCAACAGTGATCTTTTGAAAGAATAGTTATCGCATTTTCGAAGAACAATGGTTATGCAAACATGACTTATGATAGGTGTCCATGAGATTGGTTCCACTACATGTTTGTGGCAAAAATTGTATCCAAGCACAATCTTACAAGATACAATAGGTGAATACTTTCGTTTATATGAATTATGTGAAACAATGAGTTTGGGGTCAGTCGAAGATGAAAGAGTTTTTAGTGCACTTTATTTTGTTAAATCTAAACTTCGCAACAGACTTGACAAAAATTTAGAAAATTGTTTAAGAATTTATGTGTATTCATATCAGTTGGATACATTTTCGTATGACAGATCTTTGGCACACTGGATTTCCTTGGCAGACAGAAGAGGAACTTCGAATACTATCGATAACTACGGTGATGATGCTTTCAGTGATCAAATGGTGGAGAAATAGATTTCTGCTATGCTTCATAATGATTTTGGACAAGCTAAAATATTTCAGCTTCCATAATGATAATTTTCCATGATTTCATTGACATTGATAAACACAGTAAAGTTTTGATTTTACAAACTTGATAAAATATTTCACAATATTGTTCAAGATTTATAAGATTTTACAGAATTGTTGTTTTATATCACATTAGTGTTTCAAAAATTACATGTCTTATATCTTTTTGCAGTTTTTACAATTGTATGTTTATGTCATGATGTCTCAACTCTCTTCATTGATAAATATTTATGTTTCATGTTTTAAATTTTATTATTGGTATCTTAATGTTGATTTGTAATATTATCTATAATGTTTTTGTTCTTGAGATGACCATAGTGAACAATATTAGCCATAAATAAACTAAAACTGCAACACGTATTTATAAAGGTACGCAAACTATTAATGATGAAAAATAGAAAATGAGATAATGATAATTTTCCATGATTTCATTGACATTGATAAACACAATAATGTTTTGATTTCACAAGCTTCATAGAATATTTCACATTATTGTTCATGATTTATAATATTTTACAGAATTGTTGTTTTATATCACATTAGTGTTTCAAAAATTACATGTCTTATATCTTTTTGTAGTTTTTATAATTGTATGTTTATGTCACGATGTCTCAACTCTCTTCATTGATAAATCTCTATGTTTCATGTTTTAAATTTTATTATTTATATATTAATGTTGATTTGTAAGGTTATCTATAATGTTTTTGTTGTTGAGATGACCATAGTGAACAATATTAGCAAGAAATAAACTAAAATTGCAACACATATTTATAAATGCAAGCAAACAATGAATGATGGAAAACCCAAAATGAGATAGTGTCATTATCATTAGTTCAAAAAGAAACATATTACATTTTACAAAATTGTTTACTACATTCAACTTGATAGCATATTACATTTTCAAATTTTCAAACATTTTATTGGTGCTTGGTTGCTTTACTATCTGTTGGAGTTGCCATTTTTTTTCCTTTGTCGATATTTGTGTCACTCTCTTCTTGTAGTACTCCAAATCTCACGAGGTTATCACGTACTTTCACCATACTTGACACCAATTGTGCTTCTTCTTTGTTTGGATCTTCAAGTATTGTTGGAAGCATTTCCTTTGTTTTCTCAAGCACCATTTCCGGATCTTCTTTGAGCTTCTCCTTGATGTATTTTTTTAAACGATTATTTTATGATATTTTTTATTGCATTTTATTTTTCATTTCCATTGCATGATTCAAAAATGTCTTTGCCCTTTTAAGATTGACGTCCATGCTCTTAACCTGTGTTTTTAAGTGTTCAAAATTTGATTGCAATAACAAATTGAAAACATAATTAAAAAGGGTTATATTGAAATTATTTAATATTTTCAAGAAATATAAAAATTATACTGCAATCAAAAATAGAAACATAAAAAGTTTGTTTACCTCAACCATATCCCTTGCAGCTTCAGCAACTACAACTTTCTCCTTATCTGAAGCCCACTGGTTATAAAATACTTAGGCTTCAACATTAATTTTCTCTAATCTACCAACAACAACATTCAAAACATCATCATCATAAATAAAATTGGACCTAACAGATCCTGATGTGGCCTATTTTAGAAGGCCCTCAAGCTTTTCTGGTTCAAATTGAACCAAATAATAAAGATAATCTCTTTTTACATAATTTTTATATCGGGTATTTATTTCCCTTAAAAGGACCTTTACCCGATATTCTCATTCCTTCAATTCCTTCAAATATTTTTACTTCAAATGCAATAAACATCACCCACCTACAATTTGTAGATAACAATATGTTAATGGGACAAGCATTTATTAAGGAATCCTAAAACATGAAAGATATATTAGAAAAAAATTGTATAGCAATAGGAGCTACTATTAACTATGGTAAGTCTATCCTTTATGCATATAGTTGCTTAGTAGATTTTGAGAGGAAACTTGCTAGAATTTTTAGCTTCAAACTAGAAAAATCTAAATAATTCTTTATGTATCTAGGGGTACCAATTGACCCAAACAAGCATGTCAAAAAGCAATGGAAGAATATCCTCAACAAAGTAATATAGATATTGAATATGTGGTCCCATAGATGGTTGAATCTAGCTAGGAGAGTGATTCTAATCAAATCAATTTTATCTGCCATCCTAATATATTTAATGTCATATATTCATACACCAATAGTATTAGTTAATAACTTTAATAATATAATAAGGAACATTTAATGGGAAGGTTCCAATAACAAAAAATAAAGTAGTTTGATTTGGTTAAGTGGGATATTGTATGCTTACCCAAAAATTGAGGTGGATTAGGAATAAAACATGTCCTTATTGCTAAAGGTGTATGGAGCTAAACAAATATTGATATTAATAAAGGAATGCAACTCACTATCAAGCAAGATAATGATGAACAAGTATCTTGGAGGCAACCACTAACAAATATACTAATGATAAATGTAACTTCAAATCAAGGATCTACTAGATGGTCGAATCTATGTGCAACACTATCCATTTTTAGAAAAGGTTAATAGTGGCTCGTTGGTGATAGAAAAAAAGCAAATATATGGATAAATGCAATCAATGGAATGCCACCAATAGGAGAATATCTAAAAATACTCTAGCTAAGATATTTCTTTAGAAGTAAAGGTATGGAATTTTTTTAAAACTGAGAATTCTCAAAGTGAATGGCTAGAATCCATAATCAAAGATTCAGGGGAATGGGAGGCTAAATCAACAAAATTGAATGAATATAAAAAACTTGCCAAGTTTTTAAGAGAAATAAATGTCAAACTCAAATATGAACTAGACCAGATAATATGGGGACCACTAAATAAAATAAAAAAACTATCATGTCAAATAAGGATACAGCTGGCTCTTGGCAGATAAATATGATCCATTCCAAAAATTGATCATTATATGTGCATCTTAGCTCACAAAGTGATTCTTTCTGCTAAAAATATAAGTAGAAAGGGTATACATAGGTTGCCAATATTTATGTTATGTAAGAAGTAGGAAGAAAATTTTAAATTTTGTTCATTCAATGTGAAGTCTCGAACCAAGTTTGGAACTTCATGTGGCAAGCATTGGGATTCAAATTTGACATCCATTCCAAAATTAAGGAGTGTGAGGAATTTTTAACCAAATGGAACACTAATTATCCTTTTTGCAAAGATGAAAAATCAACAATAAAGTTAATTTGGGAAGTACTACCATGGATTGTATTGTGGCATATATGGAAATCTAGAAATGCGGTAATATTTTGAGATAAAAATATGGAGCCTTTTGGGGAAAAATTGTGTAGCATAACAATTTTTAAACTCTTAATTAAAGCCAATAGAAACAATATTGAGAATGAAGACTCACTTATGGAAACTAAAAAAAGAACAATTCAACTTTTAAAAATATTGTTTGTAACCAAGCAGGTAAGTAAAAAATATGAGCCCCCAAGATTTAGTACTAGAGCATACCATCTATTTTTTATAATGCATCAAAAAAAATCTAAGAGAAACATGAGAAGGAGGGATTATAATAAAAGACTCAAAAAGAGTTGGTAAAATTTGTTGAAGGATTAGGAGCAAATTTGAACAATTTTGTAGAGTTGTCAGTTTTAAGAGGATTGAAAAATTCTAGGCGAAAAGAGTGGTTAGAACTAATAGTATATGGAGAATCAAAAATGGTCATTGAAGCAATGATAAAAAAATCTAATGCTAGATGCGATTCTACAATAGAATCAAGAAATATGCAACCATTTCAAATCCATAAGTTTTGTACATATGATAATAAACTTTAACAAAAAGGGTGATCAACTTGCTAATTGATTCAATGGATCAGAGTGACACATTTGGCTACAGTCTCCAAGAAAGGGGTGCAAACCCGAGGTGTAGGAAAGCATTGCAAGAAGAGGATTTTTCATATCTTGTTTGCTATACTTAGGAGGATACTATTCGCTCTTCAATCCATGAGAGAGCCTCTTTGGTTAGAAGAAATGTCTCTTAGGGATCTCTGAATTTGTTGATGGAGCTTTTTGATGAACCTCAACCCTATATCAATATTTCAAAGGATTAATTTGGGTTGGATGTAAGTGATCATGAAGCCTAAAAACTAATATGCAAACTCAGGGGTAAAATACCTGGCCTGGATGAGCTCAAAGGATACATTAAACATTGGTAGATTAATAAATAATTCCAAGCAACTCTGCTACCCAAAAATTTCTTTTTTGTTTTCTTTTTTGATTTAGCAGATAAAAATAGGGTAATGGATTATAGATATAATTACTTGGACAAAGGGGTGTCTATATAATACCTTGGACTCCCATTTTCAACCCCTTTACAAAATAAGTTGATGGATTTCTAGTTTGGGTGAATCTATATGCCCTCCCTATAGAGTTTTGAGGAGAGAAGATATTTTCCAAAATTGATAATATCATTGGTGCATTTCAATATATGGATGCCCAAACAAAGGAAAATTTGTCTAGTAAAATTAATATAAATAAATTAAGATTGGATGTTTGGTTAGATGTTTTAGTTTCTTTGGCTCAATCCATTACTATCTCCTCAAGCAAAGGGGAATGAATCCAAAATACTGAATATGAAAACTTCTCCCTAAGATGTTATGGTTGTGAGCAATATGTCCACCTGAAGAAGAGATACTCGATAATTCGATCATGTTGTGATTCCTCCTTGGTAGAGAAGGTCCTGCACATGAATGATCTTGAACCTTCAAATATCCTAGTTCAAAAGGAAGAAGCTCATCATCCAAATGCACTAATTTTACAATAGGAATCAAGCGATCAACAAAAGGCTCAACCCCAAAAGAAGAATTTAAATCAAATCATTGATAAATGCCAAATGGTTACTAAAGATCATCTAGTCAGTTCCATGGAAAATATTATCACCTGAGATGGTATTCTTGAAGTTAGTTATGAAACAATTAGTGACAACCTATTTTTTGAAAATGAAGATCCTACATAATGTGTTACAACTAGATATTACCTCAGGATCTTGAAGTGCAAAAATTCATTCTCAGATCTTGCCACTTTGAAGGAGGAAGAACCTTTAAAATAAAAAATAAATCGAAAGACCCAATGAATATGAACTTCATAATAGTTCCAATGGCTACAAACTCTATAACAGTCCCAAAGTCTACAAACTTTGTAATAGTCCCAATGACTATTTTTGTAGCTACAATTATTTTAATTTTTTATTTTGGAAGTGATCTAGTAATCTATCATGTTTTGGAAGTTGTTTTGTCGATATGCAGTATTCTAAGGTTTAGTTGTAGTAGTAGATGAATGATAGTATTTTTTTCAAGTTGCTACAACATATTGTAGTATCTCACACAAGTTGATGTATGGGTTTGGGGACCCTAAAACCCCTTCTTACCATAATAAAAAAAACTTGCCAATGGAGGAGTTCAAATGGAGCATGGAAAGACAAAAATAAGATATTTTGATATTGCTAAAAAGGGATTTAATGTAAATGAGCAACATGATTCACATGAACTACAAAATACTACAAGAGTGACAAAGAAAAGTGTGATAATTGTTGGTGCTACATACAATTGCAGATATTTTTTTGGTGTTATATTTTGTTAGGACCCCATCCAAAAACTATGTTGTAATAACCCTTGCTTAATGTGGGGGACATCCATGATAATATTGTGTAATATTTTGTGGTATTATAAGTGCCTAGACAAGTTGCGACATTATATGTAACTTTTATCAAGAATGTGATTGTTTTGTTGGTAGAAGATTCTAAGTCGGGTGACATTTTGCATGTAATCCAACCTTGAGCACTAGGTAGAGAGATGACGTCTTTAAAACTACGAGGGATAGGAATGAATGTATCTTTTTTCATAATTGAATGAAAGCATTTAAGGAGGTTGCCCCCTCAAAGTGGCTTGTGATCTTGTGTTAACTTGTGAGATTGTTTCATTTATGCACTTATATTTTATATTGCAATATCTTATGTTTCATGCATTTATGTTTTATTGAAATATTTTTGTGAATGTGCTGATTTTAATGAGAATATTCCCAAAAAGTGGTATCAGAGCACATTCTAGGGCCATGTTCTACTATGACTACGATAGTTTCTACCATTATGACTGTTAGATATAAGATTTCATGTTTTTGTTTTTCATTTCCTTATTAAAAAAAATCTAACCTTTTGTTTTCTACATTAATTTATTAGGTTAGAAACCTTGTGCTAGGGATTTTAAAATATCATGGAGGAGCTACCATTATTGGCTAAGCTAGATTTCCTGTAAAACATCTAGTAAAGTGAGGGGCAATCAAGCTCCAATACCTAGGCCTCAAGCAACACTCATCTATGGATTGACCTCCCATGTATCTTTAGGTATATCAGAAGACCCTCTAGGATTAGAAGAAACCTTTAGCCATTATGAAGGTTTTGGCATTGTATTATCCATAGTACATCACGCATAACATCCAAAAATATCACCCTCCCTTACTGATAAAGAGGTAGGTAGTGTGCTCAAGGGTATGCATGGAATCCTCCTTAAGTAGTGGCCTAAAATATTGGTCCAAGCACTATTGTTTGTCACTACGGTATAATAGAGGGCCTATGGGCAGTACATACACCTTAGCTTAGAGTACCTTATTGTATTGAATATCAAGGATGCAATAAAAATATTATTTTGTGAATATTGAACCTGTAACCATAACGCTACTATAAAAGTTGGACATACAAAGAAGACATCCCTATTTTAGAATTAATGCATAAAAATAGATGAAAGAAATTGTAAAGGAACATAATAGTCAGGATAGAAATTCCCTGAGTTAAAAATAGTGGGAACAAGGTGGTTAGTGTCAGTAACAGTTAAGATATTCAGTTAGTAATAATCAATACATGGTTGTTAGTTGTCGATGTCAATAAAAGTTACCTATGATAGTCAAAATTTAAAATAAATAAGGAATAGCCCATGACAAAGTCAAACCAGATAGTTGACAACATAGTATCAAGATTTATTGAATAATATCAGTAGTTAGAATAGAAATTATAGAGTATCATAAGATTTTCTCCGAAAAATAATAATTTTTAATATAAATTAAGCCTCCATGAGGTATATCGACAACACTCAAAGACCACCCTTAGAAAAAATTCTAGGGTGTCCAACACCAGTGTTGTGGTATATAGATCATTGCGAACATCTTGTCAAGCTGATCAGTTTGGTATATAGACTCCATGCACTTGCTTAGGGGTTCCAAAGAACGTCATTATGGGACCTAGTCCATTATGATTACCTTTTTCAGTTGATCATTTTGATATATGGCATCCAAACCACTTTTAGGGCTCCTTACTAAAAATAGTAACCCTTGAAATCAAATTTCTATTTTTAGTAAGTATCACCAACGGGTCATAACTCTTAGAACATGGATTTAGATACTCAAGAACAACAAAAGCAATAATAATTAGAGGCACAACTTTCTAAGCATGTGAATCATTTTGGAAAATAATTAGGGGTCCAATTAGGAAACAACTTAGAATAGTTAAAGATAAAACTCAATTTTTTTTAAGAGTCTATGAATTTTGTCACTAGGACACAAAGACAAATGAAGAAAAATTGGATAGTTGTGTATCTACCGATTCTCTCTCACATGATATATTGGGTTATTGGGATCAACATGACATAGGTATGAGTCACCACTAATGAAACATACCAAATAACAATAGATTTAAGTTGCCTAAATTAGACTTCCCAAAATTTGATGGAAAATATCCTGAAGGATGGATCTGTAAGACATAACAATATTTTAGTCTTCATAATGTCCCACGCTGCATGCATTTTACAATTGCCTCTTTCAATTTTGAATTAGATGCACTACATTGGTTTTAGTGGCTTAGGAAGGCCGAACTTGATCTTTCTTGGTAGGAATTTGAGCAACATCTACTCAATTGCTTTGGTCCTAGTGAGTTTGAATATTTTATAGGAGCTCTTTCTAAACTTAGATGAACTTCAACCATTTGAGAGTATCAAAATCAATTTTAAAAATTGGCCAATCATACTATTAGTTTAAATGTTAACTTCTTTTAAAGTTGTTTTATGAGCAGTTTGAAGGATGACATTAGGTTTGAGGTTAAAATGTTGAGGCCCCAAAAAATACAACATGCAATACATTTGGCTAGATTAGTAGAAGATAAATTCAAGTCTCAAGGGCACACCTCTAAATTTCTTCAATCTTGACCACCTTTTATGTCTAATCCTACAACAAGTCCTACCACTAAATCTCCAACCATAAAAAAATTGACTCACAAAGAGATGGAGAACCAAAGGGTATAAGGGCTATGCTATAATTGTGATTAAAAGTGTTCCCCAAGACACAAGTGTGTGCAGTAAAACTTGTATCCATTGGATATGGATGACACACCAACCGCAGAATATTCAAACAAATAAGAGGATCCTTAAGAAGCAAAAACCATATAACAGACCAAAGTTCTATAGGAAACCCAATCAAAAATCTCAATGCATGCTTTAGCAGGAGTATCAACTTCCCAAATGATGGAAGTAATTGGATACTTTAAAGGACAAAGGGTCATCATTCTTATTGACTCTGGAAGTACATATGACTTTATTGATCCACATGTGGCCAAATAGATAAACTATTACATTGTTGTGCAATTTCTTTGAAGTCATGATTACTAATGGAGGTACCCTAGCATGTAAAGGAAAATGTCGTAATGTCAAACTGTAAATTGGGAAATATAATCTCAAGATAGATATGTTTTCCCTACCATTAGGTGGGTGTGATATAGTTTTAGGAGCATAATGGTTATGAATGTTAGGTCCAGTTTTATAGGATTTTTTTGAGTTGTGGATGAAGTTTTGTCAGGAGGGAACCAAATTTACTTTATGTGGTATAAAAGCTAGTTTGGCACATTTTATTTCTACCCATAAGATGTAAGAGTTAAAAAATTCCTCTCATGGAGTGGTAGCACAATGTTTTGCTATCGATAATTTCAAGGGAAAAGTGACTATCCAGTTCAATTGCAAGGTTTATTGAACAAATACACTCAAGTTTTTGAGGAACCCAAGGGACTACCTCCTCATTGCTCTCATGACCATGCAATTTAGCTTTTTCCTGGTATTCTTCCCCTAAATTTCCATCCCTACTGGTATCCTTATGCCCAAAAATCTAAATTTGAGAAAATGGTTTAGGAGCTTCATGTTGCCAGGGTTATCTGCCCTAGTGTTAGTCCCTATTCTTCTCTGATGTTATTTTTTTTTTGAAAAATAATTTGAAAAAACTTGTATTAAAACAAAGATCAATTACAAGTTGGGATGACACTTTTCCTAGCCTTAGCCAAAGAGAACACATGTTTACAACAGTAAAAGAAGATTTGCATTGGAGCCAAATCTCTTAAACCATATTTCTACAATGATTGTTCACCTGTTTACAACTATAAAATAAGATCTACATTGAAGCACAAATCCCCTAAATATTATTTCTGTAATGGTTATCCAAATTAGCTAAGCACTGGATTTGCTCACCAACTCGCCTAATCATCTCATCCTCAATAGCCATGTCACCGTGCCACTGAACCCCTACCTCCTTCTCAGTACCCATCTTAGCCAAGAAGTCTGCCACTTTATTTAGATCTCTACTCACATAAACTAGAATCACATCATCTAATTCCCTCCATAATTCCTTAATTTGAGTGACAAGAATCCTCAACCTCCATGTTTTCAAAGCAAAGTTCCTCATGCAATCTAGAGCTCCAACCATTATTTGAGAATCTGATTCTAGGATTATCCTCCTATGACCTTTTTTTACTGCCAAAATAGAAGCAGATTTGGTAGCTAAGGCTTCTGCTTCATTTTTTGTGGCTCTTCCCAAGCCTTGCAATTCCTAATAGAGCATCGTTCCAACATGATTTCGTAAAACCACTCCAATTCCAGCTCTACCCAGATTGCCTTTTGCAGCTCCATCAGTATTAATTTTAATCCAACCTTCTGGGGGTGGTTTCCAACTATCTCTATTCTGTCCCTCTTGCACTTCAAATTCCTTCTCCATTGTCCCAATAACAACCTGAGTTTCCTCTTTAGCATAGACTGCCACAGTTTCTGTGACTTTCCTCCAAATGACCTGCCAAACTCCATCTAAAGAAGAAAAAGTTTCTCTAAAAAATTTGGCATTTCTCTCCAACCACACTTGCTACCAAATGAATTTTAATCCAAGCTCCCAAACAATACAAATATCTTTAGATTTAAATCTACCCCTCTTCCATCTTTCCCAAATATTAATCCGATTCAAATCACCATTAACTTGAATTTTATAATATAAAAACCATCTCTCCCAAATCTGGTGCATGAATGGGCACTCAAACATCAAGTGATCAGTTGTTTCCTCACTCTTGTAGCATAAAACACATTGATATGGACCAATGATTCCCCTACATATGAGATTATCAAAAGTAAGAATTCCATTATGCATGAACTGCCAGGCAAAAAATTTTACTTTCGGCCAACCCTTGGACTACCAAATCTTTCTCCAATCCTCAACCTGATATGTATGAGGAGGAGGCTCTGGAAGGATCTTATCATACCCATCCTTCACTGTGTAGACACCAAGGCTCCCATAGCCCCAATCTAATTCATCCTCCTCATCTCTACCTGTGAGAAATATTTTTGCCAAGATTTTAGTCATGATGGGTGTCAAATCCGAAGGGATTGAAATTGGCCACTCATCCAACTTCTTAAACTACTTAAACTTATAATCCCCCAGTTGACTAGTGTTGAAATAACTTTCAATTTGGACCCAACCCCTGGTTTCTATGGTTGTTTTTATTGGTTGCAGTTCAGGAAATTCAACAATGATAGGTGGGTATTGATCCCATGAATATGTCCAAAATTGTGCCTTCTCCCCTCTCCCCACTTTCCAAAATAATCCATATTTTACTACCTAAGATCCTAACTTGAGAGCCTACCACACTAAGGATCCATTACCATCCAAAGGGAAATGACCCACCTCATTTGGGTTTACCTATCCCAAATATTTACTAGTTAATATTCTACTAAATAAAGAAGTTGGTTGGGAAATCCACCTCCAGTAAAGCTTTCCAGCCAAAGCTTTATTATTTAACTTTGATATTCTTAGTCCCAAACCTCCTTTTACCTTGGGTTGGCTTACTTTATCCCAACCTACTAAGGCCCATTTCCTCTCTCCTTTTACTCCTTCCCTCAAAAATTTTCTAGCCATCATGTCCAACTCTTTCCATATGGTATGTGGGGCAGCAAGGATAGAAAATTTATAAATTGGCATGGCCTGAATGACTGACTGTAAAAAAGTTAATATACCCCCATAGCTTAACCATTTGTGAGACCAATGATTAATTATGTCCTTGATACAGTCCAAAAGATTCCTCCATATATCTATTTTTAGTTTTTTTAAATGCAAAGGGACCCCCAAGTATACCACTGGGAGACAAGTCCTTGTGAATCCCAAGATATCTAAAATTTTGTCCTGAAGCCTTTGAGCAAGATTGAAAAATACTACTTTGGATTTTTTATCATTGATTACTTGGTTTGTAGCCCTAAGGTAGAAATTAATTGTATCTCTAATCATTCTTGCTTCCCTGAAGCTGGCCACTCCCACCAATCCTGTGTCATCCACAAATTATAGGTGAGTCAAAACTTCCTCACCCACCTTGATACCTGTTAGCAAACCTTTTTGTCTTCTCCTTAATATGATTCTACCCAATCCTTCAGCCAATATGAGAAAAATATAGGGAGAGCAAGGATCTCCTTGACGAAGGCCTCGAGTAGCTCCAAATGGTTGCAATGGAATACCCTTGATTAACACTGAGTATGTCAGAGTAGAAACACAACTCATGACCCATTCTATCCAATCCTAAGAGAAACCAAAGGCTACCATCATCTTTGACAAGAAGCTCCACTCCACCTTATCATAAGCCTTTGACATATCTAATTTTATGAACATTCCTCTATTACTAGATGTTTGCATTGAATGGATTGCCTCCTGATCTAGAACCACACCATCTAAGATCTGCCTACCCTCTATAAAACCCCCTTGCTCCGAGGAGATAATGCTATGTAGAAGAGGTTTAGCCGCTCAGCCATTACCTTTGTGATTATTTTATATATGACATTGCATAAGGCAATAGGTCTATAATCTAAAATATGTACCCCCTCCTCCCCTTTTGGAATTAAGGTAATGAAAGTATGATTTAATGCTTTAAGCATTATTTTACTACATTTGGACTCCTCTATAATAGCCATTACATCCTCCTCCAAGTTATCCCAGAAGGCCTAAAAAAACTCAATTGGAAAGCCATCTGGACTTGGTGTTTTTCTTGTGCTCATTCCAAATACTATATTCTTCAATTCCTCTCTATCAATGGGTTTAAGTAGGGCCTGATTTTCTTCTTCAAAGATAACAGAGGGTATGACAACAATAATTTCTTTTTGAGCCTCTTCATATTGCACCATACTTTCCTTAAATAGTTTAGAAAAATAATCCATTGAATGGAAATGCATACCTGGAATTGTATCAAAGGAGTGTCTGTTATCATCTTGAAGAGCTTCCTTGTTGTTCATATGTCTCCTAGCACAAGCAATCCGATGGAAAATTTTGGTATTTTTATCACCTTCTAATAACCAAGTGGTTATTACTCTTTGTTTCCAGTAGGTCTCCTCTTGGTTGTCAATGTCCTCAACCGCTTTACACAATGCATCATCCTCTTCTTTGAGTTGCTCTGTAATTTTTCCTTCCTTAAAGTGTTTTTTAACCTCATCCCATATGGCCACCAATGGAGCTCTTTGGACCTAGAAGTCTGTCTTGTTAGCTCGCCTCCATTATTTTAGTTGATCTTTGACATAATGAAGCTATTTGTGGAATCTAAACATTGTTGTCCCATATGTTGGGTGACCTTCTTCCCACCATTATGGAATTTTCTTTCGAAGTTCCTCTTTTTGTAACCAAAAGTTTTCAAATTTAAATGGTTTGTGA
The DNA here is from genome assembly GCA_028583015.1 of Wollemia nobilis. Lineage (NCBI taxonomy): Eukaryota > Viridiplantae > Streptophyta > Pinopsida > Araucariales > Araucariaceae > Wollemia > Wollemia nobilis. The sequence continues at coordinate 336,749 of JAQPPZ010003595.1, read as the reverse complement.
TGCTGCACTGCCTTGATCCCTCCTTCCAATAAAATGGGAAAGTGATATGAAACTGGACCCTCCAAAATTTGAAATTTTATATTCCATTTTACAAATGTCTCTGAAACCAAAAAACAATCTAACTTCACCTTCCTTCTATGTGGCTCCCTCCTCTTATTAGTCCAAGTATAGTTGGTTCCAGGGCATTTAATATCCACCAAGTGTAATGCTTGGACTTGGGTAATCATAAGTCGATCCCCTGGGTCCAAAATTGGGGTTCCCCCTTCCTGATCTCTAGAGGATAATTTAACATTAAAATCCCCAACAATAATCCAGTCTAACTCTTCCCTTGAGACTCTCATGTTATGCACAACTTTCCATTGATGCATCTGACCATCTAGGTTTTGAGCTCCATAAAAATTTGTGATTAAAACATGTTCAATCGTGACATTATTTCTAAAATGTGATGTGAGAACACCCCTCCAAGCTATATGTTCTATTGCAGTCCATTCAAGAGAGTTCCAAAGAGTAACTATCCCCCCTGAGGCCCCTTGGGTAGCCACTTCCATATGACCAACACCCCTCCAAAGTCTGTTAATTGTTTTACACATAAGATCCAACGACATTTTTGTCTCCTGGATAAGCAAAAAATATGTTTTACATTTTTCTAAGAGTCTTCGAACAACATATTGATGGGTTATACTATTTAAACCCCTAACATTCCATGATTGTATAATCGTTGGTTACCTTGAGAGTAGTAAAAATCTATTGGCCTCATCGATCCTCCAGTGATCAGTTTGTCTCCTTGAACTGCTATCAATTGCTTATTTGATTTTCTACCCACTCCTTGAGAGCTGCTATTTTTTTATCTCTTTTCCACCTGAGTTATCCCTAGAGTTGGTCTTTCTATATTATTTTATGCTATGCCCATGCTAACATCCTTAATTATTGGTTTCTCTTGGTTATGCACTATTAATGCCCCTGGACTCTCTGACTGCGGTAACTCACTGTACTCAATTACCTTCTCTATGATGGGGGGAGATGAAAGAGGAGCTTGAACATGGTTGTTATTATTTTTATTATTCCCATCCACTCCTTCCATGAATTGTTCTTCTTCTTGGTCCATTAGTGTCTTAAATATCTCATACTTATTGGAGGGCTTGAGTTGGGTTTGCTCTTTACCATATTTTTTCTTTTGCCTTCTCCTTCTTTTGGGTTGTTCAAAACCATCTCCCTATGCTTCTTTACCCTGAGAAATATTGGTTGGTTCTTTGTTGATTGTTGACTTCCCCTCCTTAGGAATATTTGGCATTCCTAGAGGAGCCTCTATTTTTATGTTCATATTATTTGGGAAAGATAGGGCCAAATGCCCATATTTGTGGCAAACTCTGCATCTGAAGGGCAATGCCTCATAATCCAGTTGTTGAATCCAAGATAGTCCTGCAATTTCAAGTTCCACCTCTGACGGTAGAGGCTGGCTAAGATCCATTTCTACACATAATCTTGCATAAACAGTTGTGTTTCCTTCTATTGTGTCTTTGGAAACACACAAATGTTTTCTAGGGGAATTATTAATAATTTCCAATACTTGCTCACTCCAAAAATCCATTGGAAGTGCATACAAATGAATCCAAACTAGGACAGTAGTGGGTTCAATTCGAGGATCAAATACCACTCTCCAGGGTTGAACAAATAATCCTATCGGACCATGATTCCTCTTTTCTGATTCAAAAGCCCTATTTCTATAGGTAAGTGAAGAAAAACTAACAATAAAATATCCATTTCTAATAAACCACAAATAATACTCACCAAGAGGCTCCCAGTTTTGTCGAACCCAGGAATGCAAAAAATTTAGGGTAGGGCGAATACCCATGAATTTACAAATAAAATCATGATTGTCTCTATATAAAAATATTTCTTCGACCATCCTTTGCTCAATGACAATCTTTGGCCTTGATTCTGACTGTAGCAAGCATCCATTAACTCATTGAGATGTTGATCTATTTCCAGCAGTCGTAAAGAGCATTTTGAATGCAGTTTTTTGTGCTTCTTCAGTCTTTGATGGAGATTTATCCTTTAAAAAATCTGCAAAAGAACTATGTCTCTCTAGAAGAGGATCTGGAGGTGTCCTAATTGGGCCCTCCTGGGGCAGCAATCTTATCTTCAAATCCACAGTAACAAAAAATCTCTTCAGCTACCCAACTGATGCCCTCTAAAGGTGTTGATGTTAAACCTTTAAATTATTCGATTGGTGTAAGGTGCTAGATATTCATAATAATATTAATCCTTCTCTGATGTTATTAATATGGAAATATCACTATTAAATATAAATTCCCTATTCTAGTGATTAATGAATTACTTGATGAGTTGCACAGGTCTCAATACTTTTTCAAGTCATATTTACGACTAGGGTATCATCAAATTTGAATCAAGGATGAGGACATTACCAAAGTGACTTTCAAAAATCATAAAGGGCATTATGAGTTCCTAATTATATCATTTAGATTAACCAATACACCTTCTACCTTCTAGAGTTTGATGAACTCCACTTTTTGACCTTTCCTCCATAGATTCATTTTAATCTTTTTTTATGATATATTGATTTACAGTCGTTCATGGGAAGAGCATCTCCAACACTTGGATCAAGCGCTCTAACTTTTGTCTACCAATTAGCTCTATGCAAAGCAGTCTAAATGTTCTTTTGGAAAACAAGAGGTTGAATGCTTAGGTCATATTATCACTAAATATGGAGTTCATGTTTATCCCAAGAAGATTCAGGTTGTTCAAGACTAGCCTAAGTCTCATACCATAAAGAGACTTCATGTATTTTTGAGACATTGGATATTATAGAAAATTTGTGAAGAATTACGAAAAGATAGTAGCCCCCTTGACAACTATGTTGTAGAAGAATTCCTTTGTGGATAAAACCTACAAAGAAGACTTTTGTAGAGTTGAAGCATGCTATGACTACTACTCCCATGTTACCAATGCCTAATTTTTCTAAACCTTTTTTTATTAAAAGTGATGCATTTGGAAATGGTATTGGGGTTGTTTTAATGCAAGAAGGTAGACCTTTAGACTTCATGATTCGAGCACTCTCAGGCAATAATTTGGGTAAGTCTACTTATGAAAAGGAAATCCTTATCATTTTACATGTTGTAAGTCATTAGAAACTGTATCTCATTGGGAGATATTTATCCATTAATATTGATCATCAGAGTCTCAAATACTTCTTATAACAAAGGGTGGCAACCCTAGAAAAATAAAAATGGGTTTCTAAATTATTGGGTTATGACTATGACATCACCAATAAGAAGGGTAAGGAGAACATTGTGGCAGATGCCTTGTCCACACTCCATGAAGAAAAATAAATGGTTCATGATATATCCACACTTCTTTCATAATGGATTCATCATCTTCGAGAAGCATTGATCAAGGACAATTTGCAAATTTCAATCCATAAAATCTAAGTTGATCCTTCTTCATGCCTTGGCTATACTTGGGATGGTCAAGATTTATAGTACTGTGACCATCTTGTTGTGCCCCAAAATTCTTAAATAAAGGACCTCATCCTACAAGAGATGCATGCTTCCCAATAGTTGGTCATTTAGGGTTTCTAAAAACCTATACAAGGACCAAGCATACCATTTAGGAAAAGAAAGAAAAAGGATATTCATACGTTTGTGGTTGAATGTGATCCCTACCAAAATATGAAAGGTTGAAATATGTGTTCTCTTGGTATCCTTCAACCCTTTTCAATTATCGAATGAGTCTGGATAGATATATCTATGGATTTCATTGAAGGGCTAAATAAATCCATAGAAAATTAGTTATTTTGGTGTTAGTGGATCGTCTTACAAAGTATGCTCATTTTTGTTCCCTATCCCACCCTTACACTACCTTAGTTGTTGCTCAAATCTTCATAGACTTTATATTTTGTCTCCATGGGATGCTTTAATCCATTGTCTTTAATAGGGATCCTACCTTCACTAGTCATTTTTGTCAAGAAATGTTCAAGTTGTAGGAATCCTAGCTCAATATGAGTTTTACCTATCATCCTCAAATTGATGGGCAAATTAAAATTGTAAATAAATGCTTGGAAATATACCTTCATTGCTTCACCTATGAACATTCTATACAATGGGCCAAATGGCTTCCTTTGAATAAATGGTGGTATAACACAATATATCACACTATTACTAAGGTAAGTCTATTTGAAGCAATCTATGGTCAACCTCCACCAGCACCATATTTTTACATTCCAATAAGCTCCAAGGTTCAAACTATGGATTCCGCTCTCCTCCAATGTGATTTCATTCTTCACCAAATCAAGATCAATTTAGACTTGCCTTGAAACCATATGAAACAACAAGTTGATCACCATCACATTGAATGTAGCTTTGAAGTAAGGGACATGGTTTTTCTTCACTTATAGCCATACAAACAATCCTCTCTCTAGCTTCGTGGGTGTCATAAACTTGCTACAAAATATTATGGTCCCTATTAGGTATTATAAAGGATCAGGTAGACAACCCACAAATTGGTCCTTTTGGCTATTTTCAAAATTCATCTAGTCTTCCATGTTTCTTCTCTCAAGCAGGTTGTTGATAATAAGGTCTAGGTGCAGTCCACACTACCAGAGTTATATGATGAAGACTCCATCATTCTTAAACCTGAATGCATTCTGACCACAAATCATATACCCTTCATTGGCATGTCATCACTGATGTTCTTTTCCAATGACATGACTTATAACCTAAAGATGTTATGAGGGACCACTTCAATAATTTTAGCAAATTTTTCCTCATTTTTAGATTTGAGGGCAAAGCTTTTCAAAGGGGAAGGACATGTTAGGACCCCATCCTAACACTGTGTTGTAATAACCCTTGCTTAACGTGAGGGACATCCATGATAATATTTTGTAATGGTTTGTGGCATTAAAAACACCTAGACAAGTGGCACCGTTATATGTAACTATTGTCAAGAATGTAATTATTTTGTTGGTAGAAGATTCTAGCTTGGGTGGTATTTTGCATGTAAGTCAACCTTGAGCATTAGGTAGAGAGATGAAGTCTTTAAAACTATGAGGGACATGAAAGAATGTATCTTTTTGCATAATTAAATGAAAGTATTGAAGGGAGTTTCCCCTCGAAGTGGTCTGCAATCCTGTGTTACTTTGTGAGATTTTTTCATTTATGTTCTTATATTTTGTATTGCAATATCTTATGTTTCATCCATTTATGTTTTATTGCAATATTTTTACAAATGTATTTATTTTAATAAGGTTCCTAAGGGGCTACATGTCAATGGTGCTACACATCGTTGGTACCACACATCAGTGGTGTTGCACATCAAGGGTGCTCCACATGAATGGTACTGCACATCATTGGTGCTACACATCATTGGTATCACACATTAATGGTGTTGCACGTCAAGGGTGCTACACATGAATGGTACTACACATCATTGGATTACAGTTTTTTTATGTAATTAATGTTATGTGTGGATGAGAAGATTCAATTTTTTTAGTAGTAATACAAATTATATATGTTACTTATTTCATCGAGCATGAGATAATCCAAATTAAAAGAGAGCTTAACTTAAATAAAAGAGTGATTAGATCGTATATTTTGATTTTACCTATAAAAATTATGTAAAAATTTTGTATCATAAACTTCTTTTTATATAAAAATTTTATTTAAAAAAATAAAAAATAAAACAAACAAAATTTTAATGATAAATTTGATTTTAAAATAAATAATTTTCCTATACTACATCTTTGCAATAATAAGAATAAGAGGAATATAATATTGTTAATCCTTCGTACAAAGTATATGTTAAGAGCTATATATATACCAGCTTGAGAATGTTAGGTCAACCAGTTTATGGATATATTTACAAATCTTTCCCTTCCATGTATTCAATAGTTTAGGTTATTTTGTTTTCCTCTTCAAGAAACATAAGAATTTTAAATTTTAGACATTAGAATTTTACTTATCCATTGCATAGAAAAAATATATTTTTTAAGTTATCAAGAACTAAATATTTTATAATAAATAATAAAATTAAAAATATATATATTTAAACTAATAAATTCTTTTTGTGTGAAACATAAATTATATAATTAATTATGACTGGATTTAAGTAGCATTCATGTTCTTATTAGTATGTCTTAAAGAAAAGAAAATAATCATTAAATAAAAAAAATCAAAACCTAAAATTGAGTTAAGATTTATCCACGTGTTGTAGGTGAGTTGGAGAGGGTAGGGCAATCCTCCAAGGAAGGTCCCTAGTTCGAATCTCCACCCTACCAAATGCACATCGGATACCCAAAATCCAGTTGATAATGCTAGTGTGGTCAGGACCGGGTGCAAATCCTGGGTTATTTTGATGGTGTAGAACCCCTAGTCATGGTTTCTCAACACCCCCTAGTCGTGGTTTCTCAGACCAAGGCAGACTCACAAGGGGTTCTTTGCTAAATTTAAAAAAAAAAATTGAGTTAAGATTTTTTTTATGCATGCATATTTAACATAAATAACAACTTAAAATAATTTTAGCATTTTTTAAAATGTAATGTTAAGCATATGTGAGGACTTGAGAACATGTTAAACATAGTTAACTGTCTAAAGAACTTAACCATTAACCTTTTCATAACAAATAATTCGCTTAAAAAATACATAATCAATATTTTTAAACTACAACTAGCAATTGTCTTGGAATCATAAGCTTCTTAGATCTTACCACTTTGAAGGAGGAAGAACCTCTACAATCAAAAATAATCGAAATATCCAATGACTACGAACTCCATAATAGTTCCAATGGTTGAAAACTCTATAATAGTCCCAAAGGCTACAAACTTTGTAATAGTCCCAACAACTATTTTTGTAGCTACAATTGTTTTAAGTTTTTATTTTGGAAGTGGTCTAGTAATATGTCATGTTTTAGAAGTTGTTTTGTCGATATGTAGTATTCTAAGGTTCAGTCGTAGTAATAGATGAATGATAGTATTTTTTTCAAGGTGTACAACATATTTTATTATCTTACACAAGTTGATGTATGGGTTTAGGGACCCTAAAACCCCTTCTTACCCTAATAAAAAAAAACTTGCCAATGGAGGAATTCAAATGAAGCATAGAAAGAGCAAAATAAGACATTTTGATATTGCTAAAAAATGAGTTAATGTAAATGAGCAATGTGATTCACATGAACTACAAAATACTACAAGAGTAACAAAGAAAAGTGTGACAATTGTTGGTGCTACATACAATTGGAGCTATTTTATTGATGTTATCTTTTGTTAGGACCTGTTGGAACAAAATATGCATGTGGTGTTATTTGTGCCTTGATTTTGTCAACATTGAGTAGACGGGACTGATCTTGAGATATTTCGTCTAATATCCAGAGGAGGTTGGTTCCTTAATGGTTTTTATGGGAAAAGGGAAAAGAGCATTACTGAAAGAGAGGGAAATATAGTCGAGGCTAGAGCTTGCTTGTGGTACATATTAAACAACAACTAAGATGAACACATATACTTTACTTGTTAAAGCATTTAATATATCTCCACACATAAATCATGGATTTCCCAATGTGATTTAGATGTCTATATAACACACGTATATATCAGATTTCAACTCCAGCAATATGATTTATGTTTTGCGTAAGTCCAGATCTTAGAACAAACATAATCTATATTTCAATAATGTGAATAGAAGTGATAAATGTTAATACATACACTTGCACAATGTGAACCAGAAGCTAATAGAAGCGTAATTTTATTGCTTGCATTCAAAATACATACATCCAGTCTTGTAAACGTCCAAGAGCCGACCTCTTTTCAAAGTATGTTTACCCTTATATACCCTATGGAGAGTATCTTTATAATTATTACATTCTGATATAGAATCAATTACAAGCAATCAGACTACAATCATGCTTCAATATCTTTTGCATGGCTTCTAACAAATAAAATCTAACAGCAGGAATCTAAGAATTGATATTTTCTACTGTCTACTTTCAGTTACTGACACGGGCTTTTGGAGGCATCTTATTCATTACTAAATATATCCATATCAGTGAAAACTCGTCATGTTACAAAATCGTGACACCTTTTCCTTTCTAGTTCCTTCGGGCTGCATTACGGGAAAAAACTCGCCATGTCATGAAATCATGATACCTTTTCCTTTCTGGCTCCTTCGGGCTGCATCATGGGTTAAAACCCGACATGTCACGAAATTACGACACCTTTTCCTTTCTGGCTCCTTTGGGCTACATTATGGGTGAAAACCCGACATGTTGCAAAATCACATCTTCTTGTACTTTAGCTTGGGTGAGCGGCATGCTGGCGAAAACTCGTCATGTCATGAAATTGTGATACTTTTTATCTTTTTGCTTCTTCAGGCTACTTCATCGGTGAAAACCCATCATATCACAAAATCGCGATGTTCTCCTACTTTCTGGCCTCTCTGAGCTACATATTGGTGAAAAGCTAACATGTCACGAAATAGCGACCTTCTTCATGCCTTAGTTGATTCTCTGCCTCATGTCTCAAAAATTAAATATTGGTCTTTCTATGCAAAAATTTGTTATCTATCAAGGTAGTCTTTTTAGACTAACATTCTTGGTGCATTTTGATGAAATTTTGCTGGCAAAAATATTAGAATCTAGGACCTTCATCCATTGGGAAACAGAGTTAAAAAAACAAAACAATACAGGAGAGGAGAATTTTGGAAAAGAATATTCAAGAAGAAATGCATTTATACAAATAAAGCATTACCTTCGTAGGATACCCTTCACAACTTATGGATTTTTTACTAAAAATACATTAACAACTTAGGAAACAATTTCAAACAGGTTTCATGGTTGGTGGCTCGTCCCTCCTTTTGTCAGTTGCTTTTGATTATCTTGTTTGGACTTCTTCATTTTTTCTATCATATCAACTACTTTATTGTAAGTAAGGCAAATTCACTTCCAGTCTTCATCTTCAAGGTCTGAAGAATCCATGAACAACTGATATATATACTGCAATTCCTCTACTTTATCATGTGACAATTTTATTTCTCATAATCAATTCCTACAGGCAATACTTAATTTGCGTGAGGTTCTGCACCATAGTGAATATCAGCACTTCCTCTATAGGTTCTTCCCAATTCTCTATCTCTGATTCATATTCTATGAAATCTTTTAGAGATAGTGCTAGCGCCTCTTCACCTAAAACTTTTGAATTATCATCCCACAAATACGGGAGTCCATATTTGTTTGCTAAATTTAAATGCTTTACTAATCCCTTGGCTTTAGCTTCTAATTCTTGAAGGATTTTATCACCTTGAGTCACAAGTTTAAGTCTCCTAAAGAAAATTTTAGCTGTAATCTTAGCTTGAGACCATGCTTCACTACATATTTTAGCAGCAACACTCTCGTGCATCTTCTCTGATAAAACCTGAATCTTTGTGGCCGCATCTGATCTTTTTTTAAGGAATTTTACTGAAGCTCTTAATTATTTGCTAACTACTTCAATCACCTCCTTCACTTTGGCCATGTATAATAACATGGTCCTTGATTTAAGACTTAATGTCAATACATCTTCGAGTATTTCTTTCCTTACTACCTTGGCATTTTCTTTTGAAAGACCAGATGAGGTGTTTTACTTTTCCATAATTTGCTGCTGGAGTTGTTGAACCTATAAATTCAGAGATTGAATCTGTGCATCTGCCTCTTTCAATTTTTCTTTGAATGTGGCTGCTTCATTAGTAGCTTCACCAAAATTATCTTTCCATTTTTTCACTTCTAACTTTAGGGCCTTTTCTATCAGTTTTTGTTCTTGCAGGATGGACTCTAACTCTTTCTTGGCTTCTTACTCTTTGACAAACTTTTCTCTGAAAATTTCTCCATGTAAATAAATAGTCCCAAAATGGGCCTGAGCCTTTCCCCACTCTTCTAAAAAATGTAGCTGAATGATATCTTCAGCTGTGTCTTCTGCTTGATAATCTTCAATGGTCATATCTCTTTTATATTTCTGGTAAATTGGTGTTAATTTTACCTTCTTTCTCTGCATTGTGGTAGGATCCAGGGAAATTATCTCTTGAATATGAGCTGGAGCTTTGGAATCTTTAGTAGATTGAGATGTCCACCAGTCTAAGGTATTTTTGTTTGCTTTCCTCAAATATTTCAATTTCAAAAGAGTGGGATGATTCTCATCATTTGGAGTGGATGTTAATTTAATAGTTGGAATGCTAGAACTCGAGAGAAATGGATTTGGGACCAACTCAGCATCAATTTCAGATTAAATCCAAGGGAATAATGTTGGTTCTGGGGAAGAAAACATGAATCCACAGGGAACGTTACATCTTTCTTTGAATAAGAAATGGAATGAAAATCATTGTAGGGATAAGTAGAGAGAAAAGATTGAAGGAAAAGAGAGATCATACCTTTGTTTGTTTGAAACACTTGTTGATGTTCATCTCCTTCTCTGTGATCTTGACCCCTTTCACTTATCATCAAATTTGGATCCTCATATTGTGTAGGGACTTCTACATTTCCATTATTATCAACTCTATTTTCACTATCTGTTACTTCTTCAAGATTTATAATTTCAACATTTAGGGGAATTTCCCCAGGCAGTCTTCTCCTATGTTCCACATTTTCCTGTTTTACTGTAACTTCTTTATAAATATATATATTTTGATCCTCCTGAGCAAAGTCATTTTGATCATCCATAGGCTTAATCTGGACATTTTCTTGTTCGTCAAACTCTAGTTTTTTGTTTTAACTTATGCTACAAACTTTAGCCTCTTCCTCTTAATACAAAGAGGTTCTTCATCATATTATGTAGCTGAGCTAGATGGGGGAACAAACTTAACAGTTTTAGAAATTGCAGCTTTACTTCTTAATGAATCAGCTCCTAATACCAGGTGTTTTCCCCTTCTTTCGACTTGCAAGGGTTCAGTGATCCCTTGTCCTTCTTTTCCTAGGCTTTTGCCTTCATATCCCATATTTAACATCATTTGAGCAGCTTTCCCATATGTTTTCCCCTGCTCTTTTGTGAAAACTTTTGTAGTGGCTCTTTTCTTTGAACTTCTCAACCTGGTCTATGCTTGAGCCAATGGTTGTTCAACTGCAACTTTTTTACCTTTTTCCTGTTCGACATTTTATTTTTTAGCAGCTTCGGGACTTGTCTCTTTGTTGTCGCCAACACTATGAGGTATTTTTACGAGGAAAATTCCTAACCAAGATTTCTAATAATGGTCATATCATACCGAGAACTCGAGATCATTTTTATAGGGTACCTCAATTCAATCATGTATGTTTGCACCCTCATGGTCCACCATTCATTAATCTTCCCTATCGTCCAATCTACACATTTTCTCTACATCCTAGAAATGGTGTTTTCATTCAACACATACTCCTCATTATTCCCTGGGTCAAAATGCAACACATGTTCATAAAAGTCATGCCAAGGAGGCAATAGCTGCATTTTTTCCACATGTCATTCTAACAGATTATCTTCATTATTATTTCTATAGGTTTTGATATCTGGCTTGACAAATGCATGATACACTTTCAATGGAACTTTGTTCAAAATAACCTGTCTCTCTGCAAATCGGTTTATAGGATCATATTCCCATCTCTGAGGGATCTCTACCAACCCCAAATCTCTTAGATATTGAGCAATTTGCTCATTCTAACCTCTTTTAAAAACCAAAATACCTTTAAACTGGAAAGGCATGGTAAAAGTACCAGTTTTACCTATACACGTGTCATATTTCACATTAATGTGTTCAATTTGTCTTACATATTATAATGCAAACAATTTATCAGTAACATAATGCGAAAGTAGGAAAGGCTTTCCAGTAAAACCATACAATCTAATAAAAACCCCCTGGGTGAGAATAAACCAATCACCCTCTTCAGCATGTTTATTCTGTAAAACCTTTTCAGCTCTCGGGGTTAACCTTCTGATTTCTCCATACATTATTTTCAAAGCAGGACCCAAAAAATCCCTATTGAAATCATAATACAACTCGGTTCTGTATAACACATTGGTCCACTCATACACTAGTAAAGTCCTTCCTTTATCATCTTTATCATTAACAAAAATGAACGCTAGCTCCTTGGCCATAAAGAAAAAGAACAACCACACTAAATAGGAAGAAAAACGGAAAGAAAACTGAGACCCCTATTAATGGCAGATAACCCTTCATGTATTTCTCTAAATAAATATCCCAGCCAATCAAAAAACAAGGGTCGAACACTCTTATCCATAACTACAGAGTCATAATTTTTTGGGTTAGATAGGCAATTGACTAAAGCAATTTGCCACCCATGAACTTTTTACATCAGTATTTAGCCCTACCACCATAGCCAATATGGAAAATAATTTTGGGTTTTTAAATTCAGCTATGGAAATAAGAGTTTCAGACATCTTTCCTCCACTAGGTGGATTTCTCAACTGTGTATAGAGGAAATTCTTGATTTTTTTAGAAGGAACGAAATACTTTGTCTAGTCTTCTGGGTCAAAGGCCTTGGGCTGAAGGGCGGGTACATATCCAGTAGCAAAAGCAAAAATAAAAGCATATGTGCTTAAAGCGAAAATCACTCTCCCACTTTTATTTTTAACAAACCCTTTCTTTTCATCGTAAAAATTTATGATTGCTTTAACTAATTCGGGACAAGGTTGCATAGGAATATAAACATACCAGTATAGTAATGAATGAAAATAAAAAGTGGCAGGAGAAGACACAGTAATCCCAATAGCCATTCTATCTTCAATATTCTTTCGGATCTTTGTTGGGTCCTTCCATGTCACCACTGTATCGCCAATTCTAGCATCCCGATCGAAGAATTTTTTGCTTATGTCTTCCCCACTATTGTTGTTGAAGATGTAGTAGACGGACCCGCCATTGTTGTTTTCTAGACATTTCTTTTTTGATCCATGAGAATTTTGTCACACTGAGCCCTTTTTTTTTTAATTGAACTTGAACTAGGAAAAGAAGGAATAGAAAGTGATGCAACGCATTTCACTCAGGAGTAAAATTAGGGTTTTACGTTAATTAGAAGCATATGCATGATGTGCATTAATTGCAGTTGGTGGGTTAGATTTGCTTAGATCCCCTTGTGCCTTGTTTCTTCCACCTTTTTGAATGATTTGAAATACTGACCAATGATTATCCATTGTGCAAATTAAAATTATGCTTACCAAAGCTCTCCCCATTTGCAAAGGTGGTTCCTTTATGTAATTATTGAAATATCGCGTGGCAAATTTCAAATTCCTACCGACAACTGGTCATTCACCCTATTTAATAAAAGGAATGCTTATCAAAGTTCTTTGAAAATGGTTTTCTCCCACCAACAGTCAAAAAACCACATGGTAATTTTGAATTTAAACTACTATATCCAACAATATAGCACTTTCTAATTTCATCTCTCTTTTATGGGCGCTTCTGGTTGGTTGTAGGATGATGACAAAATTTTTATGAACTAGGGATAACTTTGGAAATATTTACAAACTTATCATAATATACATTATATACATAAGACCTATTCACTCTTATATTTGAAATAGAGCTTTAAGTGAAAATAATTCACTCTTATGGGTAGAACCATACCCTGGTGATCCTTTAGTTGAAAAGATTTAAATTAGCTTTTAGTAACTATCTTGAAAGGGCCTTCCCAAAAAGCGTCGAATTTCTCATGATTACCTAGCTTAGCTTTTCTCACATTCCATTTCAAAACTAGATCTCCCACTTTAAATTTTCTGCAGGTTGTATTTTTATTAAACCATTCTTTTGTGTCTGCCATATATTTTTGGTGATGATTATAAGCCTATTCCCTCTGTTCTTCCAATTGTAGAATTTGTATTAATCGGGCATCCATAGGTTGACCTCATTCTTCATTTATCTGATTTAGCAACTTTAGTGCTGGTATTTCCATATGTATAGGTAAAATAGCTTCTTTACCATAGACTAAAGAATAATGTGATATATTGATGGATTTTTTTATTGAAATCTTGTCAGCCCATAGTGCTTGATTGATAAAGGAATGCTAGTTCCTCTTATTATCTTCTAGTGTTCTTTTCAATATTCTGAGGAGATTTTTATTTGTAGACTCGGCTAGACCATTACCCTTTGGGTAATAATTGGAAGAAGTTTTCAAATATATGTCATATCTGCTAGTAAACTCAATCATTTTTACTCTGATGAAATATGATCCATTATTTGTAATTAGTGAATCCGGTACACCAAACCTTATAATCAAGCTTTCCACAAATTCAATCACCACCTCTTGATCAGCTTTCTTTGTAGGGATAGCTTCAGCCCACTTAGTAAAATAATATGTGGAAGTAAGTATGTACTTATGGCCAGCTAATGAATTGGGTTCTATTATCCCAACAAAGTCTAAACCCCACTTCTGGAAAGGTTCTTCAACTTGGATAGGTTTTAAGGGCATAGGAGCATTTATGTTTCTCCCTACATATCTCTGTCATTTCTCATAACTTTTGGTGACCTTGTAAATATTTGAAAAAATGGAAGGCCAATAACAAGCTGCTCGAAGTATTTTCAAAGCAGTAGATCTTCCTGAATAATGTACTCCAGAGAGACCCCCATGGAATTCTTTTAACACCTTTTGTTTCTCATCTTCTCTTATATATTTCAAAAGTACACCATCTATATTTTTTTGTACAACCCTTCTGATTGAAGGGTGTACTTCAAATATTGTGCTCTAAATCTTCTTATTTGTGAAGCATTCAGATTTTTAGGACACATTCTAGTCTAAAAGTACTCCACAAGATCATAAATCTAATCAGTATTTCTTGGACTTGGATCTAATTATGTATTAGCCATTACACCTTGGGGTTCCACATGCTCATTTGTAGCTTGTTTGGCCAATTCTTGAAGAACACAAGCTTATACTGAGAGGGGGGGTGAACAGTATAAGACCGCTTTTTACTTTTTCCTTCAATTCAACTTTCAATTCAATATTATGCAGTGTATAGAAAGCAGTATAAATAGCAGTAATCAAAGCAATGCACAAAACACCATCCACAATAGAGAGACAACAATTACGTGGTTCACCCAATGCGGGCTACTCCATGGATAAAATCTTTCACTAAATTTTATAAAATCAAATTCTGGGAATACCTTTCTCGATAACAATGTTTATGGGCACCAACCCAAAGGAGACACCAATCCCCTAGCTCTGTTCTGGCTGGTGATCCTCTAGAAGACCTCTGCCTCCTCTCGCCCTTAGCAAATGGAACTCTATCCACAAAAGAAACCTGTCTTCCCCGCTCTGGTCGGATACCTCTGTCCTCAACTCTATCACCTCCAAAGCTGGTCCTCGAAATTGCACTAAACACAGTCCTTCGGTCTAGCACAAATGTCCTTGATCTCTTTCTCTGATCTGCACCAAACACAGTCCTTCGGTCCAACACAAATGTCCTTGTCCTCTTTCTCTGGTTTGCACAAAAACACAGTCCTTCGCTCTTTTTGCGCAAGCATAGCTGCACTTGATCAAACTTTGACCTTTACACCTTTGTGCAATCATAGTCACATAGTCTTCGCGCACTCTGCTTCCTTGCAATATCACTCACTTAGAAGATTCGATGAAATTCACTCTGTACACTACTATCAAATTTCGCACTCTGCTTCTTGGCAATCGAACTTCTCCCTGCACTCTATTTGTGAATGTCACACTATGAATGCACACTTAAAAATCGATGCTTTAACTCTCCAAACAGCCCTCCTTTTATACTAACACATTCAAGATTTAAACCTTGGTCTTAGTCGGTTGTTACCCTTAAACTACGTCGGCTACAAAACCCTAAACTGCATCGGCTCAAATTTAACTTTGTTGACTTCAACCACCTCTGTGGTTCTCTAGCTTTTCTCGTGAAACTACAACATGTCGCGATATCGCGACATCTTTGCAATCGTACACAATCTTATGGCTTTTGTCACGATATTGTGACACTTTCTGCTTCTGCTGACGTCATCTTCACTTCTGTCACGAAAACGTGACCCTTTTGTCTTCATGGCCTTCTTCTCTACTTTTGTCGTAAAATCGTGACACTTCTGCCTCTGCTGACGTCATCTTCAATTCTATCGCGAAACCATGACCCTTCTGTCTTCATGGCCTTCTTCTCTACTTTTGTCACGAAAACGCGACACTTCTACCTCTGTTGATGTCATCTTCAATTCTATCGTGAAATCGTGACCCTTCTATCTTCATGGCCTTCCTCTCTGCTTTTGTCGTGAAATTGCGACATTTCTCCTATAAAAGACCTGCTTCCAGTTTTTGTCGTGAAATCACGACACTTCCTGCATCCGTACGATTTCTTTGCAGCCTATCGCAAAATCACGACGCTTTCAGCTTCTGTACGTCTTCTTTGCACCCTGTCGTGAAATCACGACAGTTCTCATTTCTGAATCTTCCCTTTGCTGCATGTCACAAAATCGTGACAGTTCTCACTTTGAGTTTTGCAGCATGTCGCAAAATCATGACAGTTCTCACTTTGACTTCTGTAGCATGTCGCGAAATCGTGACACTTTATCTTGCTACTTTCTCTCTCTTCGAACTTGTCGCGAAATCACGACAACTCACATTCCGGACTCTCTCTCCTACAACATGTCGCGAAATCGTGACACTTTTTCTTTCGGACTCCCTCTCCGGCAACATGTCACGAAATCGTGACACTTTTTCGTCCGTATAATCTTCTTTGCAATATGTCACGAAAATCGCGACATTTCTAACTCCGAACATTCTCTCTCCTCTATGAGTCGTGAAACTGCGACATGTCGCGATATCGCGACACTTTTCCAAAAAGCTTTCTCTCTCCTGCCTAGGTCGCGAAAATGCGACATGTCATGATATCGCGACACTTTTTCAAACTTACTCATTTTTCCAACTTACACTTTTCTTTCGAACCTGTCAGCTTGGAGTTTGCCAGAGACCTTTGAAACTGTCATGCCGAAACCTTCATCAAAACAAAGTATTTGACATCAAATCAAATTCCTTCATCAAATTCCTTTGAAATCTTCTTGACATCAATGACAACTTAAACACTTGAGCAAATGCAATGTACCCAAGGTACCCAAAATTGCCAACAATCTCCCCCTTTGTCATTGATGGCAAACCTTTATTGAAAACGCTTCTCAAGAGCAAAAGCTGAAACAAACTGAGCTAACAACTGACCAACGTCTTTTGAAGTTTTTCTCCCCCTGACTTGAAGCTTTCCTCTTCACTTGAAGCTCTCCCCCTTACTCATATCTCTCCCCATTTGTCATCAATGGCAAAGGGCCAACTTTGGGGCTCGAGGCTAAGAATTAACCTCTTAGCTTAGTCCCTCCCGCACCTCCTGATGAGGTGATTAATTTTGGTGTGGGAGTAAAACTCCCATTAGGCACTGATCATCATCAGTGTCTATAACTTCCTTTCCAGGCCTTCTCTTGAACTCATTGTCCATTTTCCTATTCTTGTTACTGTTCTTGTTCTTGTTCTCATCCCTGTTTTTGTTCATGCCTTGATCCTTGGACCTGTTCATACCACTGTTCCTGTTCCTGTACCTTGGAAGATCAGCTCTACACTGTCTAGTTGTGTGACCTCTATTGTTGCACTTATAACAGGTAACAATGTTATTTCTTTTAGGCATACCTGTTCTTTGAATCCGCCAATTCTGCACAAACCTGTTCTGATTAATCATGTTCTGGCCGAGCCTGTTATTTATCTCGTAATAGACTGCCTTGTGCCCGAACTGTTGACAAGAGTAGAAATACCCTCGAAAGAAACTGGCACTTCTAATTTTTTCATTTACTGTCTTTACTTGAGTCATGCAATGTGCAGCCATGTGACCAAACCTGTGACACGCAAAACATCTGCCGTGAAATTTTCCTTTATTCGACCTCATGGGTCCCGAAAATTTTTTCTTCTCATTTTGAATTTTGTTTTCTGTTTCTACGCATCTATCAGTCATGGACGCAAGATCTGAAAAAATTTCCTCATCAGAACTCTCTTCCTTTTGGAGTCTCTTACTAGACTCTCCAACTTGCGGTTTGACAAAACCAAGACCTATTTTATCTGTTGGTTTTCTTTGATCTTTGATGAGTGATTTAACCTTTTTGGAGTTGTCTTGAAACTTGTACAACTTATCCTTGTACTCTTTGGTTTCCTCTTTCAAAGAAGCCATTTTCTGTTCTAACTCACTATACTCAAGAACCTTCAATTCTAGCTCATCCTTGAGTTCTTGTGTCTTAGCCATAAAAAAATCAAGACTTTCTATAAGATCATCTCTCTCTATACAGCATTCATCTAACTTATCCTTGAGTTTAGCATTCTTATTTATTTCCTTTTTCAAAGCACTAAGAGCATTAATAAGTTCGCTTTCAAGATCCTTTATTTGTTTGCTTTATGAATCATCAAAGCCTATTTCAGATTTCTTATCACTAGAGGTGCTACCTTTTTCAAAAACCATACATGCATCTTCCTTATAGTTTTCTGAAGCATCCTCATACATACTAGAAACCAAATCACTATTTGTACAATCATCCTCAAGGTGACCAAAATTTCCACATCTAAGGCATTTCATGATAATGAATCTATGTTTTGGTTCTTCCTCTTTTTTTGAAATAAACATCTCATTTTTATCATCACTCGAAGAACTTTCACTATCACTACTCGAACACTTACTTGCTTTGTCCAGGTAGAAACTCTTATTGTGCTTATGAGAATACCTCTTTCCTTGATTGTTGTGCTCATCTTTGTTCTTTCTGTGATGCTTGAGCTTTTCAGAATCCTTGCTCTTAGAATCTTGTTTCTCTTCATCACTTTCATTCTTGGAAACAGTACAGTCAGTAGCATAATGACCAAACTTTCCACAATTGAAACATCTTATATTTTTCATGCTTTTGTGCTTTCTAGAGAACTTGCCTTTCTTACTGTAATATGCCTCTTCATCACTAGAAGACTCATCACTCTCTTGAAGTTGTTTACCCTTGGATTTCTTGGTAGCTTTGAAGGCTGCTTCTTTCTTGACGTTAACCTTTACCTGAGTTCTCAACTCAAATGCTGCAAGAATGCTATGAAGCTCATCCTTTTTCAGTTTATCCAAATATTTAGCTTTGAAATGTCTCAATTTGGCCTTTCTAACATTTGCATCACCTGTATGAACCACCTGCAACTGTTTCCACATTTCACTAGTTGTCTTGCAGTGAATTACTTTGGTGAGATCTGCTTTCTGTAAACCTTTCAAGATTGCATTCATTGCTTTTGAATTGCTATGATGTAGGAGCCTATCTTCTTTAGTATATGGACCATTTACGGGAATAGTGTACCCATCTTCAATCACTTCCCAAACCTCATTCCCAAGTGCCATTAGATGAACCTTCATCCTTGCACTCCAAAGACCAAAATCTGATCCATCAAGAATAGGTGTTGCATTGCCACTTGAATAATCCATTGTGTTCTTTGCTAGCTTTTCCTTCATGTTGTTAAACTTTCTGAAGGCACCGGATCTGATACCAATTGAAGAACATAAGCTTATACTTGAGAGGGGGGTGAACAGTATAAGACCGCTTTTTACTTTTTCCTTCAATTCAACTTTCAATTCAATATTATGTAGTGTATAGAAAGCAGTATAAATAGTAGTAATCAAAGCAATGCACAAAACACCATCCACAATAGAGACACAACAATTTACGTGGTTCACCCAATGCGGGCTACTCCACGGATAAAATATTTCACTAAATTTTATCAAATCAAATTTTGGGAATACCTTTCTCGATAACAATGTTTATGGGCACCAACCCAAAGGAGACACCAATCCCCTAGCTCTGTTCTGGCTAGTGATCCTCTAGAAGACCTCTGCATCTTCTACCCTTAGCAAATGGAACTCTATCCATAGAAGACACCGGTCTTCCCTACTCTGGCTGGAGACCTCTATCCTCAACTCTATCACCTCCAAAGCTGGTCCTCAAAATTGCACTAAACACAGTCCTTCGATCTAGCACAAATGTCCTTGATCTCTTTCTCTGATCTGCACCAAACACAGTCCTTCGGTCTGGCACAAATGTCCTTGTCCTCTTTCTCTGGTCTACACAAAAACATAGTCCTTCACTCTTTTTGTGCAAGCACAGCTGCACTTGATCAAACTTCGACCTTTGCACCTCTGCGCAATCACAGCCGCATAGTCTTCGCGCACTCTGCTTCCTTGCAATCTCACTCACTTAGAAGATTCGATGAAATGCACTCTGTACACTGCTATCGAATTTTGCACTCTGCTTCTTGGCGATCGAACTTCTCCCTGCACTTTATCTACAAATGTCGCACTACGAATGCACACTTAAAAATCGATGCCTTAACTCTCCAAATAGTCCTCCTTTTATACTAACACATTCAAGATTTAAACCTTGGTCTTAGTCGACTGTTACCCTTAAACTATGTCAGCTGCAAAACCCTAAACTGCGTCGGCTCAAATTTAACTCTGTCGACTTCAACCGCCTCTGTGGTTCTGTAGCTTTTCTCGTGAAACTACAACATGTCGTGATATCACGACATCTTTGCAACCATACACAATCTTATGGCTTTTGTCGTGATATCGCAACACTTTCTGCTTCTGCTGATGTCATATTCACTTATGTCACGAAACCGTGACCCTTCTGTCTTCATGGCCTTCTTCTCTGCTTTTGTCGTGAAATCGTGACACTTCTGCCTCTGCTGACGTCATCTTGAATTCTATCGCGAAATCGTGACCCTTCTGTCTTCATGTCCTTCTCTGCTTTTGTCATGAAAACGCGACACTTCTGCCTCTGCTGACGTCATCTTCAATTCTATCACAAAATCGTGACCCTTCTGTCTTCATGGCCTTCCTCTCTGCTTTTGTCGTGAAATCATGACATTTCTCCTATAAAAGACTTGCTTCTAGTTTCTGTCACGAAATCACGACACTTTCTCCAACTGAATGCTGCCATCTCAACCTGTCACGAAATCGTGACACTTCCTACATCTGTACGATTTCTTTGCAGCCTATCACAAAATCGTGACACGTTCAGCTTTCGTACGTCTTCTTTGCACCCTGTCGTGAAATCGTGACAGTTCTCATTTCCGACTCTTCCCTTTGCTGCATGTCAGGAAATCGCGACAGTTCTCACTTCGAGTTTTGCAGCATGTCACGAAATCACGATAGTTCTCACTTTGACTTTTGTAGCATGTCACGAAATCACGACACTTTATCTTGCTACTTTATCTCTCTTCGAACTTGTCGCAAAATCGTGACAACTCACATTTCGGACTCTCTCTCCTGCAACATGTCACAAAATCATGACACTTTTTCTTTCGGACTCCCTCTCCGGCAACATGTCGCAAAATCGTGAGACTTTTTCGTCCATACAATCTTCTTTGCAATATGTCGCGAAATCGCAACATTTCTGACTCCGAAAATTCTCTCTCCTCTATGAGTCGCAAAACTGCGACATGTCGCGATATCGCGACACTTTTCCAAAAATCTTTCTCTCTCCTGCCTAGGTCACGAAAATGCGACATGTCGCGATATCGTGACACTTTTTCAAACTTACTCATTTTTCCAACTTACACTTTTCTTTCGAACCTGTCAGCTTGGAGTTTTCCAGAGACCTTTGAAACTGTCATGCCGAAACCTTCATCAAAACAAAGTATTTGACATCAAATCAAATTCCTTCATCAAATTCCTTTGAAAGCTTCTTCACATCAATGACAAATTAAACACTTGAGCAAATGCAATGTACCCAAGGTACCCAAAATTGCCAACAATTCTTGACACAGGGATCTACCTCTTACTATCTTTGCTGGATGTATTTCTACATCATATTCATGTATCTTAGTCACCCAACCAGCTCTTTTTTGCCAAGTTCTACTTGTATTATAAAGTTTCTGACATTAGGATGGATCACATAAACAATGATTTTGCTTTGTGACAAAAAGTGCTTGAATTTTTTCAAGGATTTCATAACAGCATAAACTTGCTTTTCAATAAATTTGTATCTCTCTTCGTGATCGTGCATGGTGGAACTCATAAAAGCTATGGGTCTTTATTCATTTTCTGCCCCCTTCTGTGTAAGGACTACAACGTAACTTTCTGATTCACCAACAGCATCTAGAATAAAATCTTGTGAGTAGTCAGGATTAACCACTACAAGTGCTTGGGCTATTTCCTCTAGGATTTTTCTGAAAGCATTCTTCCTTCTATCGGTCCATTTGAAAGGTGCATCTTTTTTCAAAAATTAAGTCATTAGCTTAACAATCTACGCGAAATATACAACAAATTTTTGCACAAATTTTATTTTTCCAAAGAAATATTACAAACCTTTCTTATTAACTGGTAGGGATAGTTCCAAAAGTACTTTCACTCTATCAGGATCAATAGATAATCTAGATTTAGAGATGACATGACCAAGTAGGATACCTTCTTCTACAGTGAATATGGATTTCTTTGGGTTCAAATATATTCTAAATTCTTTGCATTTTTTAAATACTTGTTCAAGGTGTGTTATATGATCTCGCTCATGATGAGAAAAGACAGTCATATCATCTAAATAGATAACTATAATCTTGCTAGCAAGTTCACCAAAAGCTATAGCCATTACCCTTTGGAAAGTTGCTCCAGCATTAGACAAGCCAAAAGGTATTCTCTGATAGGTAAATGTTCCCCATTTTGTGGTAAAAGCGGTCTTGAATTGATCTTCGTCTCTGACCTATACCTGATTATACCATGAAAAACCATCTAGTAAAGAAAACCTTTCTGCCCCTGCAACTATATGTAAAATTTGATCAATCTGAGGAAGGGGATAATGGTATTTGAGTGATGCTCTATTCAAATTCCTTAAGTCTACACACAATCTAATGTCTCAGTTTTTCTTCCTGATTGGTACCAAGTTTGCCACCCAGGTATAATGTTTAATAGGATACACTATTTTAGCTTGAAGAAGTTTTAGCAACTCCTGCTTCATCAAAGACTCTATCTTTGGATTTACTAGTCTTTGCTTTTGCCTAAAAGGTTTGGCTCCTTCTTCTAATTCGTTGGTGTGTTGGATGATCTCTTTTCTATACACCTTTAGATCACTGTATATCCAAGCTATGATGTCCAAAAATTTCTTGCATAATTCCCTGATTTGATTCAATTCTTCTTCTGTACAACTAACCCCGACTTTAATCATCTTTCCCGGTTCTAACTCCACCTCTTTATACCGGCACTTATCAACTTTTATTTTATGGTCTATAGCCCTATTATTGTTATCAAACAGACTTTCAAGGGTGATAATTCCCTTAGGGATATGATTATTTTTCAACTGAATCATATCTTCTTCTTCATCTTGTAGATTTCTGTCCCTTGAGCAGTTCATTTCATAGATTAAAAAATCTAATATTTGATCATCATTTTCAAAAAATTTCAAGAAGATATTTTTATCTGGCATTGAGGGTCTATATATGAGTCTAACCATCTTGGATTTCTGAATAACATTACTGATAGGACAGAAATTAGCTCCCATTGATGCCAATAAATCTGCGTGGGTATTCTGTTCTCTAGGAATAGACTTCATATTTAGAGCCTCAAAGGCTTCTAAAAGATCCCATACTTTATTTCTATAAGCCTTTAAGTAGTGTTGTTTATTGATGCATTTCTTTGTGACTTGATTCACGATAAGTTCTGAATCTCCATAAATTAGTAGTTGTTTCACTCCCATTTTTTCAGCTTTCCTCGGTCCTAAACAAAGTGCTTCATACTCTACTGCATTATTGGTGCAACTCTATGTCAACCTATAAGAGAAAACTCTTTCCTTCCCTATGGGGGAAATCAAAACTATCCTATCACCAGCTCCATTATTGCACCTAGCTCCATAAAATAAAAGCTTTCATAGATGACTAGTAGAGTTATTTTCTTCGAGAGCAGGTGTCAATTGTCTTTTTAGTTTTTCAATGGAATAACTTCCTATTTCTATTTCTATCATGGCATTGAAATCCTTCAAAGAAAACTGATCTTCTACTTGAAGATATTCTAAGGTCTCTTCCATTAGGTCCACTTCTCCAATTTCTTCAGTCATCATATTCACGGTGTTAGCTTCCCCTATCTTTTCTACATGAAAAGTAGATGGTTTCTCATTAAAGATATTAATCCTTCTACCTTTGAAAGGTATTTCTAAATGTGAGTAATCCAGGGATAGGTATCCTCCTATTTTTTTCGTGAATTCTCTAGATAAGCACATACCAAAATATGGTGCCAAATCTACCACTACTACTTCTTGTATAACCACCATTTGGGGCATCCTGTGGAGTTGTATAGGAA
Organism: Wollemia nobilis; assembly: GCA_028583015.1. Taxonomy (NCBI): domain Eukaryota; kingdom Viridiplantae; phylum Streptophyta; class Pinopsida; order Araucariales; family Araucariaceae; genus Wollemia; species Wollemia nobilis. The sequence goes on along the minus strand of JAQPPZ010003595.1, from coordinate 312,466 downwards.
TGTCTTTAATCACTCCTACAGTTTTAATTGGAGTACCATCCAAATTTAGGATGTCTAGATTTCTCCTAGTGTATTCCATCCCCATAATATCACATACTACTTTGGGTACTACTGTGGTGGCAGCACCTGAATCTATCATGTAGTTGTAAACAACCCACCCTTCCATTTGAAGAGAGAAATAAAAAATAGGCGGTCTATTTTTTCCAGTAGCAGATGTTAGATTTTCCTGGACTGTATTTGAAGCGGATATGTTTTTATATTTATCTTTCATCATCTTTAGATATTCTTTTAGGAGATCAATATGACCTGGAAACTGAAGAGCAACATACATACTCACCTTTGAGGGAGTCTTTTTCATTTCTTCAACTATGTTGAATGTAGGAGATTCAAAAAAATTTCTCTTTTCTTGGTGAAAGTATCATACCTATTTTGGTATCCCTGGGTAGCTTTAGTCCTTTGCCTTTTAGTTAATAAAGGAAATCTCAACCTTTCCTTAGCTTGGTCTTGAATCTCAGTTTCCTTTCGTGGAGTAAATTCTTTATGTATTTCTTGCCCTCGGCTTTGGGCAGGAACTTGAGATTTTCTCTCATAGGATAAGCTTCCTTTAGGATTTACTTTGGGATTCGAGGGAAAACTTAAATGTTGAAGCTCTTTAGAATCTACTTGCAGAGGTTTTTTACCTTATCTGGTTAGAACTGCAACTTTCTCTACTGTAGGCATCATGAAACTATGGTTTGTTTCTCTAATCATATTTACATGACCTTTCATACTTTTCTCTGCTTTATCAACAGCTACACTTTGTACATAATGTTGATGGATCATACATGAATTATCTCTGTGTGGATCATTACACATGGTGCACCAGTAATCAGAATTCGCATAAGGCTCTACGACATCTTTTGTTTCGTTTGCATAAACGACATTTGATCGTTCCTGTCCCCTATTACTTGACTGCGCTGCATCTCTTGTTATCTGAGGGAACCTTCTTGGTTGAAAATTCCTCTTAGCTTCTCTTTTCTTCATTGAAGTCATATCATTTGATAGATTTTTCATTGTATCTAGTATAAGAGTGAGCTAATTATCGAGGACCGACTGAGGTTGTGGTGCAAGTAATGTGGGAATTATAGGAATAGGAGGTAATGCTAGAGATTTATGAGGCATCTGTATGGTAGGAATGGAAAGTGGCCCATTCTATTTTGGGAGATCTGTGTTTAGAAAATGAGAAGAGCTGGAAGAAGTAGCATTGGGAGCTTGGGGAATATCAGGAAAAATAGACATTATTGCTTTAGGTAGATATCTCCCTGTGGCAATGAGATCTCTTTCTGCTATAGAAGCTTCTTGATAAATATTAGGGAAAGTTAATAATCATGATTATCATATTATCATGTCGATCTGTATCAAAAGATCTTAAATAATAATATACTGCTTACTCCATGGTTGGTTTTAATCTAGCGGGTACTCTTTCCCAAGTGCGGCTGAATCGGATATTAAAATCAATAATTTCCTCTTGAGGATGTTTCCTTATAATGGTGAATTGGATGAGTAGGGAGAACGGATCTACATGTTGATTGAACTCATCTACAAGTTTTCCAGCGAGCTCTACCCAGGTCACGATTGATTGAGGAGGAAGCACTTTGTACCAATAAAGCATTTTTCCTTTCAAGGAAATAACTAGCAATCTAATCATCACGTCTTCTTGAGTGATGTTATAAATTGCAGCCAAGGTTGCAACATCTAAGCAATGTTCATATGTTGTTTTACCTGTCTCATATATGAATGTAATGCCTTCAAATTTGCTACAGGGATTGGATTTTGGACCACTAAGTTTAGTGGACCTGTGTGATTCCATGTAAGATAAGCTAGTGGAGGAGCAGCCATCGTAGCAACTGTACTTGCCTGTACTATAGAACTACTGGTAGTCATTGAAGATGTATTGATAATAGAACTAGGTAAAATAGAGGATACAAGGGTGGTAATACTGGTAGTAGGTGGGTTTGATCTAGTAGATAAAACTGGATGCACTCTTAGGCTACCAAGATGTAACTCGAATAACTCAATGGGTTCTTCTGAGTTTCTTGTTTTAGATCTGGTTACCATATAAGTAAATAATCATAAGTTTTAACCAGATAAATAGATAATGTATTTCTTGGGTCTATATCTTCGAACGAAGTCGCCAGGTGATTTGGTTTAGATTTTAAAATATCAAAGACAAACACAAAATCTTATAGAATACTGTGGGATTTAAGGTCCCACCAGGCATGCCAAAAAATGTTGGAACAAAATCTGCCTGTGATTGTTATTTACGCCTTGATTTTATCACCATTGAGTAGACGGGACTAATCTTGAGATCTTTCATCTAATATCTAGAAGAAGTTGGTTCCTTAATGATTTTTATGGGAAAAGGGAAAAGAGCATTACTGAAAGAGAGGTATATATAGCCGAGGCTAGAGCTTGCTTGTGGTACATATTAAACAACAACTAATATGAACACATATACTTTACTTGTTAAAGCATTTAATATATCTCCACGCAGAAATCATGGATTTCCCAATGTGATTTAGATGTCTATCTAACACACGTATATATCAGATTTCAACTCCAGCAATATGATTTATGTTTTGCATAAGTCCAGATCTTAGAACAAACACAATCTATATTTCAATAATATGAATAGAAGTGAGAAATTTTAATACATACACTTACACACTATGAACCAGAAGCTAATAGAAGCATAATTTTATTGTTGCATTCAAAGTACATACATCCAGTCTTGTAAACATCCAAGAGTCGACCTATTTTCAAAGTACGTTTACCCTTATATATACCCTATGGAGAGTATCTTTATAATTAGTACATTCTGATATAGAATCAATTACAAGCAATCAAACTACAATCATGCTTCCATATCTTTTGCATGGCTTCTAACAAACAAAATCTAACAACAAGAATCTAGGAATTGATATTTTCTACTGTCTACTCCCAGTTGCTGACACGGGCTTTTAGAGGTATCTTATTCATTACTAAATATATCCATGTTGGCAAAAATTTATCATGTTGCAAAATCATGATACCTTTTCCTTTCTGGTTCCTTCGAGCTGCATTATAGGCGAAAACTCGTCATGTCGCACAATCGCGACACCTTTTCCTTTCTCGCTCCTTCGGGCTACATCATGGGCGAAAACCCGACATGTCATGAAATCATGACACCTTTTCCTTTTGAGATCCTTCGGGCTGCATTACGGGTGAAAACTTGACATGTCACGAAATTGCGACATCTTCTTGTACTTTAGCTTGGGTGAGCAACATGCTGGCAAAAATTTGTCATGTTGCGAAATCGTGATACTTTTTCTCTTTTTGCTTCTTCGGGCTGCTTCATGGGCGAAAACCTGTCATGTCGTGAAATCGTGACGTTCTCCTGCTTTCTAGCCTCTCTGAGCTACATATTGGTGAAAATTCGACATGTCACAAAATTACGACCTTCTTCGTGCCTTAGTCGATTCTCTGCCTCATGTCTCAAAATGAAATACTGGTCTTTCTATGCAAAAATATGCTATCTATCAAGGTAGTCTTTTTAGACTAATAGGACCCCATCCTAACACTATGATGTAATAACCCTTGCTTAATGTGGGGAACATCCATGATAATATTTTGTAATAGTTTGTGGCATTAGAAGTGCCTAGACAAGTGGCACCATTATATGTAACTGTTATCAAGAATGTAATTGTTTTGTTGGTAGAAGATTCTAGCTCAGGTGGCATTTTGCATGTAAGCCAACCTTGAGCGTTAGGTAGAGAGATGAAGTCTTTAAAACTACGAGGGACAGGAATGAATGTATCTTTTTGCATAATTGAATGAAAGTATTGAAGGAGGTTGCCCCCTCAAAGTGGCCTGCGATCTTGTGTTACTTTGTGAGATTGTTTCATTTATGCACTTATATTTCGTATTGCAATATCTTATGTTTCATGCATTTATGTTTTATTGCAATATTTTTGTGAATGTGTTGATTTTAATGAGAAGGTTCCTAACAAGTGGTATCAGAGCACTTTCCAGGGCCATGTTCTGCTGCGACTATGATAGTTTCTGCCATTTCGACTGTTAGGTATAAGATTTCATGTTTTTGTTTTTTGTTTCCTTATTAAAAAAAATCTAACCTTTTGTTTTCTGCATTAGTTTATTAGGTTAGAAACCCTGTGCTAGGGGTTTTAAAATATCATGGAGGAGCTGTCATTATTGGCTAAGCTAGATTGCCCGTAAAGCGTCTAGTGAAGTGAGGGGTGATCAAGCTCCAATACCTAGGCCTCAGACAACACTCGTCTACGGAATTGAGCTCCCACGTATCTTCGGGTATATCGGGAGACCCCCTAGGATTAGGAGAAACCTTTAGCCCTTAGGAATATTTTTGGCCTTGTATTATCCATAGTACACCGGACACAACATCCGAAAAGATCACCCTCCCATATTGATAGAGAGGCAGGTAGTGTGCTCAAGGGTATGCGTGGAATCCTCCTTGAGTAGTGGCCTAAAATATTGGTCCAAGCACTATCGTTCGTCACTATGGTATAACAGAGGGCCTATGGGAAATACATACACCTAGCTTGAGTACCCTATTGTGTTGAATATCAAGCCTGCAACAAAAATCTTGTTTTGTGAATATTGAACCTGTAACCATAACCCTACCACAAAAATTGAGCATACGAAGAAGACATCCCTATTCTAAAATTATTGCATGAAAATAAATGAAAAAAATTGTAAAGGAACATAACAATCAGGATAGAAATTGCCAGAGTCAAAAATAATGGGAACAAGGTGGTTAGTGTCAGTAATAGTCAGGATATTCAGTTAGTAACAATCAATACAAGGTTGTCAGTTGTCGATGTCAGTAATAGTTACCTATGATAGTCAAAATTTAAAATAGACAGGGAATAGCCCATGACAGAGTCGGACTAGATAGTTGATAGAACAATGTTAGGATTGGTTGACAATGTCAATAGTCAGAGCAGATTTAGACCAGATAGTTGACAACATAGTGTCAAGATTGATTGAATGTTGTCATCAGTTAGAATAGACATTATAGAGTATCATAAGAGGTTGGCCGACAAAAAAACCAATTTTTTATAGAGAACCAAGCCTCTAGGAGGAAAACCGACAACACTCAAAGACAGCACCCCCTAGAAAAATGTTTAGGGTGTCCAAAACTAGTGTTGTGGTATATAGCTCATTGCGACCATCTCGTCGAGCTGATCAGTTTGGTATATAGCCTCCATGCACTTTTTTAGGGGTGCCAAAAAATGTCATCATGGGACCTAGTCCATTACGATCACCTTTTCGAGCTGATCATTTTGATATATAGCACCCAAACCACTTTTGGGGCTCCTTACTAAAAATAGTAACCCCTGAAATCAAATTTCTATTTTTAGTAAGCATCACCAATAGGTCATAACTCTTAGAACATGGCTTCAGGTACTCAAGAACAACAAAAGCAACAAGAATTAGAGGCACAAATTGCTAAGCATGTGGATTATTTGGGAAAACAATTAGGGGCCCAATTAGGCAACAACTTAGACTAGTTAAAGATAAAACTCAAAATTTTTCAGGAGTCTATGAATTTTGTCACTAGGACACAAAGGGAAATGAAGGCAGAATTGGATAGTCGTGTCTCTACTGATTCCCTCTCACATGATAGATTGGGTCATCAGGATCAACAGGATACAGGTACGAGTCACCACCAACGGAACGTACAAAATAACAGTGGATTTAAGTTGCCTAAACTAGACTTCCCAAAATTTGATGGAAAAGATCCTGAGGGGTGGATCTGTAAGGTAAAACAATATTTCAGTCTTCATAATGTCCCACGCTACATGCATTTGACAATTGCCTCTTTCAATTTTGAATCAGATGCACTACATTGGTTTTAGTGGCTTAGGAAGGTCGAACTTGATCTTTCTTGGCATGAATTTGAGCAACATCTACTCACTCGCTTTGGTCCTAGTGAGTTTGAAGATTTTACAGGAGCTCTTTCTAAACTTAGACAAACTTCAACCATTCGAGAGTATCAAACTCAATTTGAAAAATTGGCCAATCATACTACTGGTTTAAATGTCGACTTCTTTCAAAGTTGTTTTGTGAGCGGTTTGAAGGATGACATTAGGGCTGAGGTTAAAATGTTGAGGCCCCAAACATTACAACAGGCAATAAATTTGGCTAGATTGGCAGAAGACAAATTCAAGGCTCAAGGATGCACCTCTAAATTTCCTCAATCTTGGCCACCTTTTTCGTCCAAGCCTATGACAAGTCCTACCACTAAATCTCCAACCATCAAAAAATTGACTCACAAAGAGATGGAGAACAGAAGGGCCCAAGGGCTATGCTATAATTGTGATGAAAAGTATTCCCTAAGGCACAAGTGTGTGCAATAAAAATTGTATCTGTTGGATATGGATGAGACACCAACCATAAAATCTTCAGAGGAAGAAGAGGATCCTCAAGAGGCAGAAACCATAGAACAGACCAAAGTTCTAGAGGAATCCCAACCAAAAATCTCAGTGCATGCTTTAGCAGGAGTATCAACTCCCCAAACGATGAAAGTAATCAGATACTTCAAAGGACAAAGGGTCATCATTCTTATTGACTCTGGTAGTACACATAACTTTATTGATCCACGTGTGGCCAAATAGGGAAACTATTACATTACTATGTGCAATTCCTTTGAAGTCATGATTGCTAATGGAGGCACCCTACCATGCAAAGGAAAATGTTGTAATGTCAAACTCCAAATTGGGGAATATAATCTCAAGATAGACATGTTTGCCCTACCATTAGGTGGGTGTGATATAGTTTTGGGAGCACAATGGTTGTGGATGTTAGGTCTAATTTTATGGGATTTTTTTGAGTTGTGGATGAAGTTTAGTCAAGAGGGAACTAAATATACTTTACATGGCATGAAAGCTAGTGTGGCTCAATTTATTTCTACCCATAAGATGGAAAAGTTGTTAAAAAGTCCTCTCATGGAGTGGTGGCACAAATTTTTGCTATCGATGCTTCCGAGGAAGGGGAAAGGGACCATCCAATGCAATTGCAAGGTTTATTGAACAAATATGCTCAAGTTTTTGAGGAACCCAAGGGACTACCTCCTCATCGCTCTCATGACCATGCAATTCAGCTTTTTCCTGGTAGTCTTCCCCCAAATGTCCATCCCTACTGGTATCCTTATGCTCAAAAATCTAAAATTGAGAAAATAGTTCAAGAGCTTCATGTTGCCGGGGTTATCCATCCCAGTGTTAGTCCCTATTCTTCTCCGATGTTATTAGTATGGAAAAAGGATGGAACTTGGCGCTTGTGTGTGGATTATGGGACCAAAATCACTATAAAGATAAAATTCCCTATTCCAGTGATTGATGAATTACTTGATGAGTTGCATGGGGCTCAATACTTTTCCAAGTTGGATTTGCGGTCAAGGTATCATCAAATTTGAATCAAGGATGAGGACATTCCCAAAATGACTTTCAGAACTCATGAAGGGCATTATGAATTCTTAGTTATGCCATTTGGATTAACCAATGCACCTTCTACCTTCCAGAGTTTGATGAACTCCATTTTTTGACCTTTCCTTCGCAAATTCATTTTAGTCTTTTTTGATGATATATTGATTTACATTCTTTCATGGGAAGAGCATCTCCAACACTTGGATCAAGCACTCCAACTTTTGTCTACCAATCAGCTCTATGCAAAGCGGTCCAAATGTTCTTTTGGACAACAAGAGGTTGAATACTTAGGTCATATTGTCACTAAGGATGGAGTTCACATTGATCCCAAGAAGATTCAAGTTGTTCAAGACTAGCCTAAGCCTCGTACCATAAAGGGACTTCATGGATTTTTGGGACTCATTGGATATTACAGGAAATTTGTGAAGAATTATGGAAAGATAGCAGCCCCCTTGACAACTATGCTGAGGAAGAATTCCTTTATGTGGACAAAACCTACAGAGAAGGCTTTTGTAGAGTTGAAGCATGCTATGACCACTACTCCTATGTTAGCAATGCCTGATTTCTCTAAACCTTTTGTCATTGAAAGTGATGCATCTAGAAATGGCATTGGGGCGGTTTTAATGCAAGAAGGTAGACCTTTGGCCTTCACTAGTCGAGCACTCTCAGGCAAGAATTTGGGCAAGTCTACTTATGAGAAGGAAATGCTTACCATTTTACATGTTGTAAGTCATTGGCGATCGTATCTCATTGGGAGACATTTTTCCATCAAGATTGATCATCAAAGTCTCAAATACTTCTTAGAACAAAGGGTGGCCACCCCAGAACAACAAAAATGGGTTTCTAAATTGTTGGGTTATGACTATGACATCACCTATAAGAAGGGTAAGGAGAACGTTGTGGCAGATGCCTTGTCCCGACTCCATGAAGAATAGGAAATGCTTCATGCTATATCCACACCTCTTCCATAATGGATTCATCATCTCCAGGAAGAATTGATCAAGGACTCCTCTTTGCAAATTTTAGTCCATAAAATCCAAGTTGATCCTTCTTCATGCCTTGGCTATACTTGGGATGGTCAAGATTTATGGTACTGTGATCATCTTGTTGTGCCCCAACATTCACAAATAAAGGACCTCATCCTACAAGAGATGCATGCTTCCCCAATTTGCCATTCAGGGTTTCTCAAAACCTATACAAGGACCAAGCATACCTTTTTGGAGAAGGGAATGAAAAAGGATATTCATACTTTTGTGGTTGAATGTGATCACTGCCAACGTATGAAAGGTGAAAATGTGTGTTCCCCTGGTACCCTTCAACCATTGTCAATTCCTGAACAAGTCTGGATATATATCTCTATGGATTTCATTGAAGGGTTACCTAAATCTAGAGAAAATTGAGTTATTCTAGTGGTAGTGGATCGTCTTATGAAGTATGCTCATTTTTGTTCCCTATCCCACCCTTACACCACCTTCGTTGTTGCTCAAATCTTCCTAGACTCCATCTTTCTTCTCCATGGAATACCTCAATCCATTGTCTCTAATAGGGATCCTACCTTCACTAATCATTTTTGGCAAGAATTGTTCAAGTTGCAGGGAACCCAGCTCAAGATGAGTTCGGCCTATCATCCTCAAACTGATGGCCAAACTAAAATTGTGAATAAATGCTTGGAAACATACCTTCATTGCTTCACCTCTGAACATCCTACACAATGGGCCAAGTGGCTTCCTTTGGCTGAATGGTGGTATAACACAACATATCACACTGCTACTAAGGTGAGCCCATTTGAAGCAGTCTATGGTCAACCTCCACCAACACCATCTTCTTACATTCTAGGAAGTTCCAAGGTTCAAGCTATGGATTCCACTCCCCACCAACGTGATTCCATTCTTCGCCAACTCAAGATCAATCTAGACTTGGCTCGAAACCGTATGAAACAACAAGTTGATCACCATCACACTGAATGTAGCTTTGAAGTCAGGGACATGGTTTTTCTTCGCTTACAACCATACAAACAATCCTCTCTCCAGCTCCGTGGGTGTCAAAAACTTGCTACAAAATATTATGGTCCATATCAGGTATTACAAAGGATCGGGTCGACAGCCTACAAACTGGCCCTTCCGGCTACTTCCAAAATTCATCCAGTCTTCCATGTTTCTTCTCTCAAGCAGGTTGTCGACAACAAGGTCTAGGTGCAGTCCACACTACCAGAGTTGGATGATGAAGGCTCCATCATTCTTGAACCTGAATGCATTCTAGACCGTAGATCATGTACCCTTCGTCGGCATGTCATCACCGATGTTCTTGTCCAATGGCGTGGCTTACAACCTGAAGATGCTACGTGGGAACCACTTCTACAACTTTAGCAACAGTTTCCTCATCTTCAGCTTTGAGGACAAAGCTTTTCGAAGGGGAAGGGCATGTTAGGACCCCATCCTAACACTATGATGTAATAACCCTTGCTTAACGTGGGGGACATCCATGATAATATTTTGTAATATTTTGTGGCATTAGAAGCGCCTAGACAAGTGGCACCATTATATGTAACTGTTATCAAGAATGTAATTGTTTTGTTGGTAGAAGATTCTAGCTCGGGTGGCATTTTGCATGTAAGCCAACCTTGAGCATTAGGTAGAGAGATGAAGTCTTTAAAACTATGAGGGGCAGGAATGAATGTATCTTTTTGCATAATTGAATGAAAGTATTGAAGGAGGTTGCCCCCTCGAAGTGGCCTGCGATCCTGTGTTACTTTGTGAGATTGTTTCATTTCTGCACTTATATTTTGTATTGCAATATCTTATGTTTCATGCATTTATGTTTTATTGCAATATTTTTGTGAATGTGTTGATTTTAATGAGAAGGTTCCTAAGGGGCTACATGTCAGTGGTGCTACATATCATTGGTACCACACATCAATGGTGTTGCACATCAAGGGTGCTACATATGAATGGTACTACACATCATTAGATTACAATTTTCTTATGTAATTAATGTTATGTGTGAATAAGAAGATTCATTTTTTTTAGTAGTAATACAAATTATATATGTTACTTATTTCATCGAGCATAAGATAATCCAAATCAAAAGAGAGCTTGACTTAAATAAAAGAGAGTAGATCATATCTTTTGATTTTACCTATAAAAATTATGTAAAAATTTGGTATCGTAAACTTCTTTTATATAAAAAATTAATTAAAAAATAATAAAAAATAAAACAAACAATTTTTTAATGATAAGTTTGATTTTAAAATTAATAATTTTCCTATACTACATCTTTGTAATAATAAGAATAAGAGGAATACAATCTTGTTAATCCTTCCTGCAAAGTATATGTTTTTTTTTTTTAATAGGCGAAAAACCCCTTGCGGGGCCGCCTTGGTCTAAGATACCACGAACAGGGGGTTCTATACCGTCAAAGTCACCCGGGAGTCGCACCTAGCCCTGCCCGCACCAACATTATCAATTGGATTTTGAGTACCCAATTCAGCTTTTTGGTAGGGTGGAGATTCGAACCTGGGACCTCCCTTGGAGGATTGCCCTCTCCTCTATATGTTAAGAGCTATATGTTAAAAGTCTTTTTTGATATCTTATTGCTAGATCTAAGGTTTGGAGGTGCCTTTCAAAACTCTACTTGTAATAGGTTCAAGGACCCTTTAAAAAATCCTTCTACTATCAATTAAAAAAAAGTTATATATCCCCGTGAGTATGGTTTACCGGCAAAGATGCCACTATATCGATGATGTGACCCGGGTTCCATCCCCGTGGTGGTTATGTATAAAAAATATTACTCACAATATATATATATATATATATATATATATATATATATATTATAGGACTAGTTATTTGGAAATCTTTCCTTTCCATGTATTCAAATAGTTTTAAGTTATTTTGTTTTCCTCTTCAAGAAACATAAGAATTTTAAATTTTAGACATTAAAATTTTACTTATCCATTGGATAGAAAAAAATTATTTTTTAAACTACCAAGAACTAAATATTTTATGATAAATAATAAAATTAAAAATATATATATATTTAAACTAATAAATTCCTTTTGTGTGCAACATAAATTATATAATTAATTATGGTTGGATTTAAGTAGCATTCATGTTCTTATTAGTCTAACTGTCTTAAAGAAAAGGAAATAAGTAAAAAAAAAAAATTCAAAACCTAAAATTGAGTTAAGATTTTTTTGTGCACGCATATTTAACATAAATAACAACTTAAAATAATTTTAGCATTTTTTTTAAAATGTAATGTTATGCATTGTGAGGACTCGAGAACATATTAAACATAGTTGACTGTCTAAAGTCTAAAGAACTTAACCATTAACCTTTTCATAACAAATAATTCGCTTAAAAAATAAATAATCAATATTTTTAAACTACGACTAGCAGCTGTCCTGGAATCATAAGCTTCTTACAATACATGTGCATTCAGAGCATCTGGGGTCGAAGCTTGTAAAGAATACAGACAATTCATGTTAATTAGTTGTAATTTTATTAGCATACACGTACCAATATGTATTTTTAAATTTTGTGGCTGAAGTTGTCCGCTGGTTTTGCCCGATGCCCAGCTTTACGATCAGTTCTTTTCCACCTTAAATTTTTCGCTACATCCCATTGGCCTTACTTTCGCTAGATCCTTCTGTACTTACTGTTGTACAAGGGAGTTTGACACCCACATCGCTATCTGATCCCAAGTCCATGTTAAGGGATTTCTAGCAATAAATTTCTTATCCCACTCTCACCAAAGGTATTTCTAGCAATAAATTTCTTATCCCACTCTCACCAATGGAGTCTGCTTGAAACAGACGCTTTTCAATTAACAATTATGTTTGCTTCTAACAGAAAATTCCTGTTTACTACATCACAGTTCCCCTCTCAGATATTAATAAGGCCAACAACCTTAATATCAAGTCGAAGTTAATATTAAAGAAGATAACATCACAACTAATTTCTTCATATAAGAAGATTACAATCCACCTCTTAAAACTAATTAAAGAAGATCACAATTACTCTCTTAGATATCAAAGACCACACCAAATGAAGGAACATCACAATTACTCTCTTAAAAGGTCAAAGACCACAGTAAAATGAAGTTTATGGAGGTTAAGTGGATTGGTAAGAAGTTGAGTATTTAAGAAACCTCACAGATATGTAGTCTAACCTAAGATAAAAGTTATAGTGGTAACACTATAACACTACGATGAGAAGAAGCAATACGACTTGACCTTATAATCAATTGTTCAAAGACTTCACCATATGCGTTACCTCAAAGGCGTTTCACAGATACAGGAAGTCCGCCTTGCATTCGCAGAGTGATGGAAAGACTATACTTAGGAACATACTCACTCTCTGTCTTCACACTAAACCTGTGAAGCATGGAAGCCACAATGGACTTCATTTGAATGAAGGCCATCTCCTTGCCCAGACAAATTCGAGGCCCTGCTTGGAAGACCGGGAACTTGTAAGGATTCTCCCCCACAAATTCCCCATTCTGCAACCATCTCTCCGGCTTGAATTCCCTACAATCCTGACCCCAAATGCTTTCCATCCTGCCCATGGAATAAATACCGTAGCTCACAAAACACCCCTTGCCGACAACAGTGCCGTCCGGCAGTACATCATCCCCAGCAGCGACTTTGGTGTCGACAGGCACAGGAGGGTACAACCTCATCGACTCGCACAGAGCAGCATGCAGATATTGCATTTCCCTCAGTTCTTCGAAGCTGAACACGGCCCATTCTCCTCTGCCGTTTCTGGCGGCCAAGACCTGCAAAATTTCACTGCGAATGCTTTGTTCGACACGAGGCCGAGAGGATAACAACCAGAAGAACCACGTCAAGGCGGCGGAGGAGGTATCCCTCCCGGCCATCATAAAATTAACAATCATGTCCCTCAAGAACAGGTCCGTTTTATCCACTACGGGCGTCCCCTTCTTCAAACCTTCGTCTTCCATTCTCTTCTTATCAAATGCGCCGTCGACTAGCGCCGTCGGATTGGCCATAACGGCCGCCATGAATCTGGAAAGAAGGTCATGCCTCGTATTCGCCTCCTCCTTCGACATCTCTTCCCTTCTCGAACGAATAATATCCATGGCGAATTCGTCCACCACGCGAATCGATTCCCTTAACCTTTTCTCAGCGCCGAGGTTAAGAAACCGCTTGAGTAACCACAGCTTCGGAATAACGTAAAGGAACCTACTGTTGCTGATATGTGTGGCACTGTCGAATGCCTCTGCAAACGACGAGCGGGGCAGAGAGGGGTGGAGGAACCCGGGATCGACTCCGAAGGCTACCCTGCAGATATTATCAAACGCAAACCTCTGCAATACTTCCTGCAAATCGAGATTCCCGGCCCTTTCGCAGGCATTCGAGAGGACAGGCACGAGGCGGTTCTGAATCTCCCACTGCACCGTCTCCACCACGAAATTTCTGAGCGACTTGGTGTTAAATTCGTAGCTGGCGGTCTTCCTCTGCAATTTCCATAGTTCGCCGTCGGCGGCGAAGATTCCATTGCCTAAGAAATCGTGGAGAAAAAAGGTCAAGCGTTCTCCCTTTGGATAGTTGTCAAAATTGGTTCTGAGAATGTGCTCTACGTTTTGGGGATTCGCAGTGTAAAAGCCCTGGACTCCTGGGCGCTTCACCATGAATGTGTTCGTGGGCGTCCTGGAAACCACGTCCGTCGCCCATTCGAGAAACCTGTGCCGATTTCTGAAGAAGTCGAAGAGGTTGCCGAGCACGGGATAGATTGTGGGACCTTTGTAGGGCCGATTATTCGAGCTTTTGGCATTCAGAAACGTTACGAGGATCCCCACTGAGAATAGTAGAAATCCGAGCAGAATCTCGCAGATAGCCATTGTGGAGGCAGCTGTTGTTAGAGAAGCGCGCTGGCGGTGTATGTATAGTTATCTTTGTGTTTGTGATCGGTGTAAGGCGAGCAGAAGGCCACATCTGCACGGTGAAATAATTGTGGATAGATGGCGGCGTGAAGGGAAGGTTATATCTGATCATTCGAAACAGTAAAGATGTTTCTTAGGCATTGGATGTTTGGATGGCGCTACTTGTTCATCCAGTGCTACATAATTACGTGTTGCATATTCCTTGGCATTGCAAACTTAGTTGGCGGTGTGGATGTTTGGATGAAGCTATTTGTTCATTTAGTGTTACATATTCACCTCTCGCTACATAATTACTTGTTGCATATTCACTTCGTATTGCACCTATGTTGTTGATATTGTAAATTTAATTGGTACTCCTTACCCTATTAGTATTGTTTTTTTTTTTTGTCACAAGTTCAATTAGGCATTAGGTGTTCAATATATCTTTATGGCACTATATATTCACTTGCAACTACATTTTTTGTTTGCTATCGGTCCCTCTTTTATAGATCGTTTAGTTGACATATCTTCAATACTCATTCCTTCAACTAGGTTCCTTTATTGACCAACTCATTTGCTCTTCTATTTAGATTCTTAGAGATATGTTCAAATTAGATATGGTCAAATTTAAGGTTCACTTCCTAATACATTCTTTGAATCCAAATAGATTTTGGTTTAGCTTTGTTGTTAATGATATTAATAACCAATTGAAAGTATCCCTGCAGTATAAGCTATTTTATTTCTTTTTTTACTATTAACTCCATTCTTGTCTTGAGGGCATGAATTCACAAAATCATTAGTATTATAACTAGTCGAATGAAAGTAATGTTAGAAATATTGAGGAACAATATTCTATTAGAAGAAATAGCTATGCAAATACATCACAAGTATGAAGTGAAGCTCAAAGACTGATTGATTATTCCATGGGATCAACTTTGTATAAATAACAAAGTTTATCAATGTGAGTCGTTGGATTACAACAACTCAACAAATTTGAACTAGTCTAAACTGAGAGTTCACCTGACTCAATGGAAGAGTGATAACTCAAGTAAGACTATCCTAGTAGAACTTAAGAGAACAAAGATTTATTCTAACACCCCCCTTAAGTGATACTAGGGGTGAATGTATCAACAGGAGATGAGTCTCAGAAAAAAGCCTTGATGAGGTACTCATTTACAAATAATTCTTATAGAAGAAGAAGAATAGGCATGTCTTCGGATGGTGAAGATTGTCCTCTATTAATACAAAAAAAAAGAAATGAGTCCCGACATATGGCCTTGTTGGGTACTCATGTACAATGTACCTATATATAGGAGAGATGGTGAAAAAACCACAAAACCATCTTCCAAGAAGAAAAAAGAACAATAAGAAGAAGAGAGAGGTGAAAACCTCTTGCGCCCTTCATTTGTTTAACCCCAATTTTCTCTCGCAACTAAATGTAACGCGAAGAAGGAAAGGATTTGGTGAAGATATCTGCAATTTGATTTTCTGTGGGAATGTACTCCAAGTTTAGATCCCCTTGCTGAATATGTTGCCGAATGAAGTGCATGTGAATCTCAATGTGCTTGGTGTGCTAATGTTCAACTGGATTACGGGCAATATGAATTGTGCTCTGATTGTCACACCAAAGGGTAATAGGTTGGTTATGGAAAAAACCAAATTTCCTTAGTATCTGATGAAGCCAAAGAGCTTCCTGACTGGCTAAAATTGTTGCCCTGTATTCTACCTTTGTGGATGATAAAGCTACTACCTGTTGTTTTTTGCATGACCAAGCAATAGGTGAAGAACCAAGACAAAAAACATAGCCAGAGGTGGAACATCTGTCTTCAATTGAACCTGCCCAATCAGAATTTGTGTAACCATTTATATCTAATGATCCTCCTTCATATAAGAGCCCAAAGTGAGTAGTTCCTTGCAAGTAGTGAAGGATTCTCTTTGTTGCTTGCCAATGGCTGAAATGAGGTTGATGTGAGAATCTAGATATCAAGCCAACATCATATGAAATATCTGGTTGAGTATGAGTGAGGTATAATAGACTTCCTACAAGATGTTTGTAGAGAGTAGCATCACATAGAGGGGATTTGCAGGAAGTACTTAGAGTGACTCCAAACTGAAAAGGTGTTGAAGAAGGCTTGCAATCAGTCATCTTAAACTGTTGAAGAAGGTCTAGAGTATATTTTTATTGACATAAAGAAATTCCTGCATTTGTTTGAGTTATCTAAAACCCAAGGAAGTAATGGGCTAAACCTAGATCAGCCATATCAAATTTCTCGAAAAGGGAGTCTTTGATAGTTTGGATGTGAGAAATGGCACTACCAGTGAGTAGTAGATCATCAACATAGAGAACAAGTATGGTGATGTATTTTTCATCCTTCCAAATGTAGACTGTTGCATCAGACTCACAATGAGAAAACCTTGAGGATAGAAGGAAGGAGTCCATTTTTTCATACCAAGCTCTAGGAGCTTGTTTGAGACCATAGAGAGATTTCCTTAGTCTACAAACAAGGGAGGAGTCTTGAATAAATCCATTGGGTTGTTCCATGAATATTTCCTCCTTTAAGTCACCATGCAAGAAAGCACTTTTAACATCCATTTGAAAGACTGGCCATTTTTGGGAAGTAGCAAGTGCAAGAACCAGCCTAACAGAATCCATTTTTGCAACTAGTGCAAAGGTTTTAGAATAATAAATACCTTCAATTTGTGAAAAACCTTTAGCTACCAAGCGAGCTTTGTGTTTGTCAATTTCTCCATCAGGTCCATATTTAGTTTTGTAAATCCATTTACAATGAACTAATTTCCTTCCTTTAGGTAGAGGGACTAGATCCCAAGTTTTGTTTTTGATTAAGGAGGAAAATTCATTCTCCATGGCATCATCCCATTCTTTTATACCAGTAGCTTCTTTGAAGGATTGAGGATCTGTGGAGATGGACTGAAAAACAAGGCCAGAACCCATGGAGTTGCTTATTCTGGTGGATGGAAGATTTAGGATGTAAGGAGTGGCCTCTTGAACTATGGTGCGGGCCCATTTTTGCATTGTGGAAGGGGTAATGGGTGTTGCAGGACTTTATTTAAAAAAAACCGGTGGAGTTTAAATTATAGGGTCCTCATTTTGATCATTTATTTCAAGGATGGGATCTTCATTATATTGAGGCTCAAATATTGGAGATGGCTCAAGAGAATTAATGTTGGAAGATGAAGATTGAGGATCTTTATGAGGGAATGTTTCATCAAATTGAACATTTCTATGAAAAAGACCTCATGAGTTGTGGGATCAAGGAGCCTGTAGGCTTTCATTTCCTCACAATAACCAACAAATATGAGTTGCTTGCTCTTTTTGTCTAGAGCCTTCCTCTTTTTCTTTGGGATATGTGCCCAAGCAGTACATCCAAAAACCTTGAAAAAAGAGACATCAGGTTTTGAGCCAGTCCATGCTTCTTCAGGAGTCAAATGGCCAAGAGCTTTATGAGGTGTGTGGTTTTGAATATAATTTGCACAGTTAATAGCTTCAGCCCAAAAAACTGTTGGAAGATCTCTTGAGTGGAGCATACAGTTTGCCATTTCTTTCAAAGATTTGTTTTTCCTTTATGCAATGCCATTTTGTTGTGGATTATGGGAGACTGAATGTTGATGAATTATGCCATGAGTTGATAGAAATATGGAGAACTCATTACTGAAGTATTCCCCGCCATTATCTATACCAATTTGCTTAATTTTGCAAGTGGCTTGATTTTCAACTAAGGCCTTGAAGATTTTGAAGTGGGATAGCACATCACTTTTGTATTTTAGAAAGTAGACCCATGTTCTTCTTGAAAAATCATCAATGAAGGTTAAGGCATATTTTGCTCCTTTGAAAGAAGGCTCTCGGAAGACCATCAAGTCACTATGGATTAACTCTAGAGGGGATGACGCCTTTTGAGAACTACTTGGGTTAAAGGGATCTTGATGTTGTTTTCCAAGAGCACATCCAGGACATACTCCATCAATAGAAGAGACTTTTGGTAACCCTGTTACCATTTCATGAGTATTCAACTCTTTTAGATAGTTATAGTTGAGATGACCAAACCTTTCATGCCAAATTTTGCTTTCAGGATCTCCATGTGCAACAAAACATAAGGCTCCATTTGAATTTTTGAATCCATTGAAGTGAAATAGGCGAGTGTTATGATCAATATCTCCTTTTGCTATGAGAGAGTGTGGTTCTTGAAATTCTCTTATTTCAACTCCTGTTGGTGAAAATAGAATTGTTTTTCCCTTTCAAGAAGTACAAATTTGATAGATGGATAGGAGGTTTGTAGCTATATTTGGGACATACAGAACATTATTGATATACCCACCATCAATGGATATGTCACCTTTTCCTTTGACAGGGATAAAGGATGAGTCACCAACTTCTATGCTACAAGTTGGGCTTGAGGAGATTGAAGTGAATGACTCATGTGAAGAAGTCATATGATG
This sequence comes from Wollemia nobilis, assembly GCA_028583015.1. Taxonomy (NCBI): domain Eukaryota; kingdom Viridiplantae; phylum Streptophyta; class Pinopsida; order Araucariales; family Araucariaceae; genus Wollemia; species Wollemia nobilis. Next base: position 293,648 of record JAQPPZ010003595.1, on the reverse strand, counting down.
AGTTGCCCCTGAATCTAGAACCCAGTACTTTGATGAAGTTTTAATATTTTTGCCTTGAAAATTTAAGGCTTTTCCTATCTGCTTCTTGATGTCTATTTTGTGATCCTTCATTGTTGCCTCTAGTTGTTGTAGTCTCTTCCAACATTTGTTCATAGAGTGTCCATCATTTTTGCAATGTGTACAAGTTATAGGGCCTCTTTCTTTCTTTTTGAATTTTTCTTTAGAGGAGGTGGATGCTACTAATGCTTTTGAGGAAGAGGGAGAGATCTCATATTTTGCAAGTTTTGTTTCCTCTCTAGTTAGCCTATCACAAAACTCCTCTAAAGAGGGCATTTTAAAACTTGTACCAAGTGCATCTTTTGTAGACAAAAAAGTGGTAGAGAAAATTTGAAACACTCCATTTAACTTAGAAAGAATGAGATAGATGCATTCTTCTTCTATTTTATTCTTGCCACTGCCTTTCAGTTGAGTTAGGACTTCTTTAAATTTGGTGAGAAAGTCAACAATATTGCTGAAGTCTTCAGGAGATAATGTTGTTAATTCTGCCTCTAGTTGCATTGACCTTATTTGATCCACTTTACCAAACAAGTTCTTTAGTTTTTGCCAACTTTCAAATGGGGTTTTACATTCTGAAATGTGAAACCATAAGCTCTCATTTACATTTGTGCTTATAATACCCATTGTTTCATACATCTTCCCTTTATGAACAAATATCTCATATTCTTTTTCAAATTCAGGTTGTTTCTCTTCTAGCAAGTGTGTGAGCCCTTTTTGAGAAATGAGATTTAATATTTTTGGTTTCCATGTATGATAGTTATGAGGGGTGAGTGGGTCAATTGTATTCATTTTGCAAAAATAATATTGCAGTGAACCAATTATTCCCCCCTTAACTGCAAGAAGCTTTAGAGAAGACAATGATGCACCTTCCTTCAATTAGAGTATTGTGGAGCAAGAATTCTTGTAGAAACAAGGTAGTAGAAGCTAGACCTCTATACCAAACTCCTCAATTTACCCACCCTTACGAGAGGGAAACTATAAGTAAATAAAGGAGAGTGATACGTGGAACATAGGCAAAGTGAAGCAAGAATAACTCTGAAGAACACAAGCTTATACTGAGAGGGGGTGTGAACAGTATAAGACCACTTTTTACTTTTTCTTCCAATTCAATATTATGTTGTGTAAAGATAGCAGTATCAATAGCAGTAATCAAAGCAATGCACAGAAACCATACACAATAGAGACACCACAATTTACGTGGTTCACCCAATGTGGGCTACTCCACGGAGAAAATATTTTACTAAAACTTTCTCAATCAATCTCTTTGGGAATCACTCCCAATTACAATGTTTATGGATCTCTATCCAAAGGAGATGTTGATCCCCTAATCTCAAGTTCATGGATCTCTTCCATAGGAGAACTCTTTCCCCTTCTGCTCTGGCTATGTGATCTTCTAGAAGACTCTGTCTCTCTGCTGCACTGATTGGTGGACCTCTCTCCACTTGAAGACTCCTCACTCAGATCTGTCTTCAACTATGCTGGCTTCTGGATCTCTATCCACTGAGACTCTGTCCTCTGTACTCTGTCACCTCCAAAGCTCTATCAATAGGCTCACTAAGAACCTGCTCAATAGGCTCACATAGAACCTACTTAACAAGCTCACATAGAACTTGTCAAATATGCTTAATCAAGCTCACCAAGAACTTGCCCAAATCTGAATAACAAGCTCACAAAGAACTTGTCCAAATACTCTAGCAAGCTCACCAAGAACTTGCCCAAATCTGCTCTAGCAAGCTCACCAAGAACTTGTCCAAATCTGCTCTAGCAAGCTCACCAAGAACTTGCCCAAATATGCTCTAGCAAGCTCACCAAGAACTTGCCCAAATCTATCCACAAATCTGTCCCAAAACTATCCTCAAATTTGTCCCAAAACTGTCCTCAAATCTATCCCAAAGGCCTTCTCAAAGGCTCAATCAATCATGCTCAAGTAGTACTCAAAATGAACTCAACAATGAATGGCAATCTCAACTCAAATTAACTTCATAGAAGCATAAAGAGAATTTTTAGAGACTCAATATGTTCTAATCTCACTCTCAACCCAAATCAATCTCAACTCAACTCATAGAAGCATAAAGAGAATTGTTAGAGACTCAATATGTTCTAAACTCACTCTCAACCCAAATCAATCTCAACTCAACTCAAATCAACTCATAGAAGCATAAAGAGAATTGTTAGAGACTCAATATGTTCTAATCTCACTCTCAACTCAAATCAACCTCAACTCAATTCAAGTCAAACTCAACTCAAATCAAGTCTTATAGAACCATAAAGAGAATTGTTAGAGACTCAATATGTTCTAACCTTAATCTCAACTCAACATAGAATGATGGAATAGTTTGTTTCATAGAACTTGAACAATCACTTCACACATCACTTGACTAGGCTCAATCAACTCAACTCAACCAATCATCACAAGGGACAACTCTTTCTCACACAACCCTAGTCCAAGTATGTATCAACCAACTCAAATGTTTCCAACAATGCTCAACCACAAATCTCACATAACAATGATACTCATGTTCTTTTCTAACTCAAGTTCTTTCACAACCAATGGGCTTCAACAACTATGCTTATAAAACAAGGTTTAAACACAACTCTCAATTTAGAAAACCTTGAAGCATTCAACCAACCACTTTCGAAAAGGAAACCACAAACAATCCTTTTCCCTCCAATGATATTTCAGAAATCAACCACCATAAACAATCAATAGGAGAATGTGCCCATACCTTTTATGAAGATGAAAAAACCTCTTTGTAAATCTGCCACAATCACAAAATTCTTTTGCCAATCTTCACAAGGGTTAGTAGATCACAAAATAATCAACATTACTCCACTTTTCAATAATCATCACCAAGGCCTTTAATTGCACAACTTCCTTATCTCTCCTAAAACCACTTGTACCATAAAATAAAATAAATCAAAACATTGCATAACCTTTTCACTCCCAAAACCACTTATACCATAAAATAAAATAAATCACAATATTGCATACCTTGTCACCTCATGAAAGAATTAATCCTCTTGAAAAAGAACAAGGCAAACTTCACTTTTGGAACCCCTTTGCAAAATCAGAAATATCTCTTTACACACACCTTATTTCTCCTTCTAAATAAGTTATTCAAATAGCCCTCGAAATAAGCTTTTCGACGATATATAATATGCCCCCTTTCCAAAATAAATTGAAACCTTTACATATATATATATAGCCAACCTCCATTAATTGCACATAGGTCGGCCCTCCATTAATTTAAACTTAAACTTTAAACTTTAATATCTTCATCACCGGAGGTCCTTTTTCGATGAAACAAAATTCCACCTTGGCTTTTAAGAAAAGCCCTTTCCACATAAGCCCACCATGGTTTTAAATAAAACCTTTTATTTTGCCTGCCTTGGTTTTCATAAAAACCCTGTATATATCCATGCTCTCCAAAATATCATAGATGATTATCTATGAAATACTTTTGCCACCAAAACCAAATGATCAATGTGACATCAATGATCCATGTGACATCAATGACAACATAAAATACCTCAAATTAACTCAAATTTCCAACAATCTCCCCCTTTGTCATTGATGGCAACACCTCTAATGCAAACACCACAATCACTGTAAAAACCATCTCTGAGAATCAAAGTTGCTCCCCCTGACTCAATACTCTCTATGGAGGCTGCTCCCCCTAACTCAATACTCTTTGGAGGCTGCTCCCCCTAACTCAATACTCTCTTTGGAGGCTGCTCCCCCTAACTCAATTCTCTCCCCCTTACTCAAATATCTCCCCCTTTGACATCAATGGCAAAAGGGACACCTATGGGGCTAAAAGATATGACTCTTAAGCTTAGCCCCCTCACCCCCTTCTCTCTTGAGGTGATTAATTTTGGGGTGGGAGTACCTTTACTCCCATATTACTTTGATTCTTTCCTCTATCAACTTCCTTCCATGTTTTTCTGATATCCTTCTCTTGATGAATTACTTGATCTTCTTGTCTTGAACCTTTTTGACCTTCTTGCCTTGAACCTGTTTGGAATTGAGTCCTACACCATCTTGCAATATGCCCAAAGTTATTGCAATTAAAACACTTGATATTGTAGCCTTTGGTTGGTGCCCATGTCCTGAAATTATTCTTAAAATAATTTCCATATCCATTCCTTTCCTGAACCCTGTATTGTGAAGCTCTATTTTCATGACCATTATAACCATGACTTCTGAATTGTGTAGCTCTAAAACCAAAACCATGTTGCTCATTTCCTTTGCACTAAAAAATCTCTATGACCAATCCTGTTGCATGAGAAGCAATGTCCCTGAAAACCATACCTTCTTCCCTTGAAGTTTCTTCTAGCAAAATCAAACTTCTTTGATCCATGGATCCTGCAATGTATAGCCCTGTGTCCAAATCCATTACAAGAAAAACAATATCCTTGAAAATCCCTTTGTTCATGCCTTGGTTCCTCATACCTTTCTTGACCATTATCCTTATGATCATCTTCAACTTGTGCATTGCATTCTTGAACCTTCTTTGTAGCATCTAAAACCTCTTCCTTACCTTTCTCTTCAAGAATTTATTTTCCCTTTGAACTTGATTCACCTATCTCAAAACAAGAACCAAACTGAATATTTGGAGCCATAGGAACTTTGGAACTTTCCTCACAAATCTTAGGTGCTTCCTTGCTTTCATATTTTAGAACTTCCTTTCCTTTTGAGTGTGACTTTTCTTGGAAGTAAGATACAACCTTAAAATAAGTTTCCACTCCTTTTTGAATCTTTTCATCTAATGTATCATGTCTTGTCGTTGTTACCCTTAGTTCTTCATTCATCCTCTCTTCTATCCTTTTTGCATTTTGAAGCTCTTCTCTGAGATTACTGATTGTTTGAAGTAGTTCTTCTCTGATTTTGACATCTGTTCGAATCTTGTTTTCAAGATTCCTGTATTCTTCTTTTAACCTTTTGATTTTTGATTTTTGTTTACTTGGCTCATCCTCTTCCTTTTCTATTACCAAAAATGAGACTTCTTTGTTTTCACTGCTACTGGAATTGTCACTAGAACTATTGCTTTCTTTTTCAAATACACTTTCCTTGTTGTAATTGTTGTAGTATGTGCAATCATCATCTATATGCCCAAAATCTCCACATATGAAGCATTTTAGTATCCTTAGACCTTTCTTGTACCTATCTTCTTGCTCAATGGCTATGGCAAGCTCTTCATGTCTTTCTTCAATAGGCACATCCTCTTCTTTAACTTCAATACCTAGGAATAGGTGTTCTTGCTTTTCTTCACTTATTCCAAAGAATGTACATTCTTCTTCATCTGACTGATCTTTATCACTGTAATCTGAATTATCACTTGCTTCTACAATGTAGTAAGATTTCTTTGCCAACTTTACCTTGGAATCTCCTTCATAAGTATTCCTCAACTTGGTCCACATCTCATTAGCTGAAGTACATACCATGACCTTTGCAAAATCTATCTCACGTAGCCCACTCAAAATACAATTCATTGCTCTTGCATTTATCTCAACCAATTTCTTGGTAGTCTTATCTTCCTCGGGATCACCTTCAACCTTATACTCTTTTTCAACCATCTGCCATACCTCATATCCTTGTGATATCAAGTAGTTCTTCATCCTCATGCTCCAGAAAGCATAATTGTTACCATCAAATAATGGAGCCTTATTTGTAGATAATCCATTCTGTGAAGCCATCTGTGTTCTTGTAGAATCTGCCCTCAAGTTGTTAGCCTTTTTGAAGGAACCCGCTCTGATACCAATTGAAGAACACAAGCTTATACTGAGAGGGGGGTGAATAGTATAAGACCACTTTTTACTTTTTCTTCCAATTCAATATTATGTTGTGTAAAGATAGTAGTATCAATAGTAGTAATCAAAGCAATGCACAAAAACCATACACAATAGAGACACCATAATTTACGTGGTTCACCCAATGTGGGCTACTCCATGGAGAAAATATTTTACTAAAACTTTCTCAATCAATCTCTTTGGGAATCACTCCCAATTACAATGTTTATGGATCTCTGTCCAAAGGAGATGTTGATCCCCTAATCTCAAGTTCATGGATCTCTTCCATAGGAGAACTCTTTCCCCTTCTGCTCTGGCTATGTGATCTTCTAGAAGACTCTGTCTCTCTGCTGCATTGACTAGTGGACCTCTCTCCACTTGAAGACTCCTCACTCAGATCTATCTTCAACTATGCTAGTTGTTGGATCTCTATCCACTGAGACTCTATCCTCTATACTCTGTCACCTCCAAAGCTCTATCAATAGGCTCACTAAGAACCTGCTCAATAGGCTCACATAGAACCTGCTTAACAAGCTCACACATAACTTGTCAAATCTGCTCAAGCAAGCTCACCAAGAACTTGTCCAAATTATAACAAAACAAAAAAAACTCTAACAAGCTCACCAAGAACTTGTCCAAATATGCTCTAGCAAGCTCACCAAGAACTTGCCCAAATATTCTCTAGCAAGCTCACCAAGAACTTGCCCAAAACTATCCACAAATTTGTCCCAAAACTATCCTCAAATATGTCCCAAAACTATCCTCAAATCTATCCCAAAGGCCTTCTCAAAGGCTCAATCAATCATGCTCAAGTAGTACTCAAATAATGAATGGCAATCTCAACTCAAATTAACTTCATAGAAGCATAAAGAGAATTGTTAGAGACTCAATATGTTCTAATCTCACTCTCAACCCAAATCAATCTCAACTCAACTCATAGAAGCATAAAGAGAATTGTTAGAGACTCAATATGTTCTAAACTCACTCTCAACCCAAATCAATCTCAACTCAACTCAAATCAACTCATAGAAGCATAAAGAGAATTGTTAGAGACTCAATATGTTCTAATCTCACTCTCAACTCAAATCAACCTCAACTCAATTCAAGTCAACCTCAACTCAACTCAAGTCTTATAGAACCATAAAGAGAATTGTTAGAGACTCAATATGTTCTAACCTTAATCTCAACTCAACATAGAATGATGGAATAGTTTGTTTCATAGAACTTGAACAATCACTTCACACATCACTTGACTAGGCTCAATCAACTCAACTCAACCAATCATCACAAGGGACAACTCTCTCTCACACAACCCTAGTCCAAGTATGTATCAACCAACTCAAATGTTTCCAACAATGCTCAACCACAAATCTCACATAACAATGATACTCATGTTCTTTTCTAACTCAAGTTCTTTCACAACCAATGGGCTTCAATAACTATGCTTATCAAACAAGGTTTAAACACAACTCTCAATTTAGAAAACCTTGAAGCATTCAACCAACCACTTTCGAAAAGGAAACCACAAACAATCCTTTTCCCTCCAATGATATTTCAGAAATCAACCACCATAAAAAATCAATAGGAGAATGTGCCCATACCTTTTATGAAGATGAAAAAACCTCTTTGTAAATCTGCCACAATCACAAAATTCTTTTGCCAATCTTCACAAGGGTTAGTAGATCACAAAATAATCAACATTACTCCACTTTTCAATAATCATCACCAAGGCCTTTAATTGCACAACTTCCTTATCTCTCCTAAAACCACTTGTACCATAAAATAAAATAAATCAAAACATTGCATAACCTTTTCACTCCCAAAACCACTTATACCATAAAATAAAATAAATCACAATATTGCATACCTTGTCACCTCATGAAAGAATTAATCCTCTTGAAAAAGAACAAGGCAAACTTCACTTTTGGAACCCCTTTGCAAAATCAGAAATATCTCTTTACACACACCTTATTTCTCCTTCTAAATAAGTTAGTCAAATAGCCCTCGAAATAAGATTTCCGACGATATATAATATGCCCCCTTTCCAAAATAAATTGAAACCTTTACATATATATATATATGCCAACCTCCATTAATTGCACATAGGTCGGCCCTCCATTAATTTAAACTTAAACTTTAAACTTTAATATCTTCATCATCGGAGGTCCTTTTTCGATGAAACAAAATTCCACCTTGGCTTTTAAGAAAAGCCCTTTCCACATAAGCCCACCATGGTTTTAAATAAAACCTTTTATTTTGCCTGCCTTGGTTTTCATAAAAACCCTGTATATATCCATGCTCTCCAAAATATCATAGATGATTATCTATGAAGTGCTTTTGCCACCAAAAATCAATGTGACATCAATGATCCATGTGACATCAATGACAACATAAAATACCTCAAATTAACTCAAATTTCCAACATACCCTACCAGACCTTTATACCAAAACTTCTCAATTTACCCATCCTTACGAGAGGGAAACTATAAGTAAATTAAGGAGAGCGATACATGGAACATAGGCAATTTATTGGAGATTTGGGCCAAAAAATGGTGCCTATTTTGATTTTGTTGTTTGATTGAGAGTGTATTATACCATATATGAAATTCTAAGCATCAAACATCAATTTTTTGATAGAGTGGGTCCAATGCAGCAATCTCTGTTAAGTATCACCTTCTAGGAGTAATCAGCAGTTGTAATGCATTAAAAAGAGCATTAGTGCGACAGTAAGAAGTGCAACAGTAGTAAATAGTGCAGCAGCAGTAGAGTCTCCAAATCATGAAATTTGACACATGAAGAAGCCCCCCCCCATGTTGTAATCCATTAAGAGTAGGTGCAATATGCAGCACTACCATAAACAACCCCCCAAAAATTATTTTATTGATGATTTTTACAAGGAGTTTCTCATAGAGAATGCCTTTAACAATAGGCAGAGAATAGTGAGAGGAAGTTTTTTTATTTTATTTTTAATTTTACAATTTTCTTTTGAAAGATATACAAATGATATATATAAAAAAAATATTAGAAGAGTTTCATATATTTCCTGCTCTTCGAAAGAGGTGAGCACAACAAGAAAAAGATTGTCCCAAGTGTGGGCAATGGGCCCCACGAAGGACAGAACCTTCAGCTTTGTACGATGATGAAACTAGCACTTTGAGGACCAGGAGTTGCTCCTCGAATGCAAGAATGCGCTTTGAGGAAGGTCAAACAGTTGGCCATGAAATTGTCTTGCATCGAACGTAGCTAAACACAAGTATGGGCTGGCATGCCATTGATTTTGAGCTCCACACTGGTGAAACCACCACGAATGCTGAATGACAATGGTAGCTCGTCACCTCAACATAATAGCACAGGGAAAATTCATGCAAATAAGCCTTCTGTTTTGCTTCAAGAATGGCATTTTAGCTTTTGGTAAACAAACCTGCATCAGTTTTCCTTAGCAAAAATAACATGCATCAAAAACTTTCTTCGAACTTCAACCTTCAGTGCGAACAATATTTCGTCAAAGCAAGGTGAAAGAAATGCCAAAACAAAGAAAATATATAGAAGTAACATTATGAAATTGAACGTTATAATCGATTGGACAAGTGTCCAATATTATTCGTCGATTTGATAACCATGAAATATCTTTAATGCTCAATGAGAGTGAAACAAACCCTTCGAGTTTAATGAGTTGAAGAGGACAATCAGTCCACTATTCCCATGTCAGAAGCCCAAAGTTCTCTCTTGCGACACGTTATGGTGTGTTGGAGAGAGCACCCATTGGTAAGTCTGGTAGCCATTGAGAGTGTGTCCGAAGATCGTGCGAGAAGCAAAGATGATATTTTTTGCTTGGAGAGAGTTCAACATCGAATCGAAGATGCAGTGCGTGTGGAAGAAAGCGCCAATACTGCGAGGTCAGATTTTTTGAACCAAGGAGTAGCATCATCGAATGAAGGAGTAGTAGTATTTTGAGCAAAAGGGAACGCCAAGGTTGCCAAGGAGAGTGGTTTCTCGATAGGTGATAGATACCACATACCATGTAGCACCCAGCGTGAACCACCGAAGTAGTACAATCTATAAAAAAACATGTATAGGAAAAAAATTTCCTATACGTCTTGACGATCACGTTGTTTTTTTTTTTTTAAACACTATCAAGCTTTCGAATATTGAGCTGAATATGGCATCATCGAAGGAAATAGTTTAAAAAATAAGCAGAAAATATCATTGCTTAATGGATAAAAAGGAATGACTACTAATTTTCAATCAAGTTGAGATTGCAACAAAACTATAAAAAAATAAATGAACCAATGGAAAACAATTTTGGCCAAGTGATGGCTAGAGCTGGAACATGCGAGCAATAGGACTTGCCAAATAGTATCCAAGAGAAACCACCAGAGAGACCAAAATTCCACTAATGCAATGAACCAAATTTGAAAAAAATAACCTAAAAAAAAACTTGAATGTTTGCAAAATCTATCCTAGCTTTGGTACCATGTTAGAAATATTGAGTAACAATATTCTATTAGAAGAAATAGCTATGCAAATACATCACAAGTATGAAGTGAAGCTCAAATGCTGATTCATTATTACATGGGATCAACTTTATATAAATAACAAAGTTGATCAATGTGAGTCGTTGGATTACAACAACTCAACAAATCTGAACTAGTCTAAACTGAGATTTCACCTGACTCAATGGAAAAGTGATAACTCAAGTAAGGCTATCCTAGTAGAACTTAAGAGAACAAAGATTTATTATAACAAGTAAAACCATACCTTCTTATCATCTTAATTGAAGATTGTTTCCCATGCATCAAAAAATGTTGGGGTTGCCTTTGGAGGTCCCGTCAAACTTTAGAAGGCATTTGGTACCTATATTTCCTTGAGGAAGCAATATTGAGGTTTTCTTTTTAAATTTTGCATGGATAGGATTTGATAGTATCCCCAACTAGACATTGGATTTTGACCATGGTTCTATCTATATTGGGAGCTTCTTCTTTGAATTTTTTTTTATTCCTACTGTTCCATATTTTCTAGAGAAAATATTTCAAGATGACTTTTCAAGTCCAAAGCATGGATTTATCATTTTTTAATTTCTATAGACAAGGGATTTCTAGGAGAAATGAACTCGAGTATTAAAGAGATCATGGGGGCTTCACTCCAACCAAGAAGGCCTTCATGAATATTGACCCATATTGCTCTAGAAAAATGGCATGAAAACACTAGATGAACTATATTTTCTTCCTAATTATAGCATAAGGGGTAGATAGATAGACCATAAAATCCTCTTTTTTTAGGTTATCCTAAGTAAGCCGATGATTGTGGCAAACAACCTAAAGAAAGGAGTTGACATTTGATATTGAATAAGGAGTCCAAATCATATTCTAAGTGATGTTACCTACAAAACTAGGATTGATTATGGACTTATATCCCTTGTTTACAATACATCTTCCATCTTTGGTAGGAGATCCCCATATGATTAAATTTATATTTTATAAGATGGAAATCTTCTAATCAGATGATATTTAACCATCTACCTATGATACTATAAATTTGTAGGAATGCCAAGTTGTTCTTAATTTTTCAACTTTTGATTATGCATAATGGAATTGACAGTTTTGAAATTATTGTCATTTAGCCACTCCTAAAGTGAAGGCTCTATTTGTAGTCTAAAATTTCCCTAGAATCTTATACGAGAGGGAAAGACTTATTTAACAGAGGTGGGACTCCACAATAATGCCTTTGGTTTGTTGAATTCCTTTCCATATTTTGGATGATTTTAGAGTTTTTCAATTAACAAAGGTCTCTAGTCTAGTTTTCTCATTACAATATTTGTGCACCAACGCTTGCACCCACCATTTTGAGGGTTGAGTAATCATTTCCTAAACCAATTTTGCTTTTAATGCCAAAATTTGCTTACTTATTGCTTTAATACATAATCCTTATTTACTCATTCGTTAAGTGACTATATTTCATTTGATCATGATGTATTTTCTTTTGCCATCCTATTTACCCCCTACCCATAAAAATCTTCTAATAATTTTCTCCAACTCTTTAAAAAAGGACTTTGGTGTATGGATAATAGAGCATTGGTAGATAGGTAAAGCACTGATGACAACTTTTATTAGGTTCATTATTCAATGGTGTGTGAACCAAACATTGGACCATCCTTCAATTATCTTCTTTATTTTTTCAATAATTTCATTCCATTGGTTACTCTTAATCATGTTGAAGTCGATAGGGATTCTTAAATATTTGAAAGTGACATTAGTCTTGCTTTGGTAGCCCAATATTATCTCTATCTCTTTGAATTCTCTATTATCTTTTCAAGATAAATATCTTATACTTATTGTGGTTTATCTTGTTTTCTATTGCTTCTTGATATGTTTTGAGAACCTTTTTATTATTATGGCAACTAATTTTGTGGCTTTACTCAATAAGAACAATTCATCTACAAACTAAGCATTATTGATTATTTGAACTTTCTAATGAATTGGACTACAAGATTTTTTAAGCCCCTTTGTTGTTCTAGTAGTCGAGATAGGCCTTTTGTTGCAAAAATAAGAGGGGACAACCTTGTTCAACTCCTCTAGAAACTTAGAAGAAGGGAGAGGGTCTATCATTAAACAGAGGAGCAATCCAAGGTCTTGAAATACATGCTACTATCCATTTTCTAAACTATTCATGGAATCCCGCCTTGCTTAGAATTTTTGAGATCTTGTCATGATCAATTCTACCGAAAGCATTTGTCATATCTACTTTGAGAGTCATCATTGGATTTGTCATCCATGGTAGAGTACATTGTTTCTTGAACTAGTATGATTCCTTTATGAATCCTTTGTCCTTTCATGACCATAGTTTGTTTTGGGGAGATGATTGTATCCAACAAAAGAAGCATTTTATTTTTCATAATTTTAGATATTATTTTGTATGACGTGTTACAAAATGATAATGACCTAAATATTTGCAATGAATGGGCATGTTTTTATTTGGGGATCAAAGCCAAAAATGTAGAGTTGATTTCCCTATGTATTTGCTATTTGTTCCTACTTTCTTCAACCATCCCCAAAAGATCCATCTTGATGATGTTTCCAAAATTCATGACAAAAATATACATTGAATCCATCAAGCCCTGGTGCTTTATTGCATTGCATAGAAAATACCACTCCTTTGAGTTCCTCCATGGTGATAGGTTGGGTCGATTGTTCATTTTTATTCTTTATTTAAAGAGTAGGTAATTAAATTTAAAAGTGCTTGTTGACTAGTTGTATTGAATTCTCCATATTTGCTCAACAAATCATTGAAGTAATCAAAAAATTAATTTTCATTTGTTGCACATCACTTGATATTGTCCCATATATTTTTATCTTCATTATGGTGTTATAAATATTCCTTTTTTGAACTTTCTTATGAAATAGTTTGGTGTTTTTGTCACCTTCCTTAAGAATCATTCTAGATTTTATATGTCATTTATTTTCTTCTTCTCTTTCTAGTTTCAATATTTGGGTTGTGAGATCTTGTTGTTCATAATATGATTATGTCTTATTAAACATTCCTCTCATCGTCTAGTTTTTATTGTAATTTGAACTTCATCCAATTTGACTTTCAGCATGGAGTAGGGTGTATCCTTGGCTTTCTTTTTTACCCAAATTTTGATCTACTACTTTAATTTATATATCTTTTTAACCCACGTTTGGGCATAACTTCTATTTTTCCTATTGTATTCCCATGCTTGATGAACTAACTCTTTAAAGTAATTTTTTGTAGATCAAATAGAGTTGTATTTGAAAGGGAAGGGACCCCAATTAGCTTATTTTTCAAACCCTAGAATAAAAAATCTAAAGTCAAAATGACCATTAGACAATATTTCTTGAGAGATTTTGCTTCTATGAGCTAATAGGTTATCATTAATGAGAAATTTGTCTAATATTTCTACAATAAAGTTGGATTCAAATCTAAAATTAGTCTAAGCATATTTAACCCTTGTTAGTTGTACATCCATTCAATGGAGTTGTTGCACGAGATCTACTAGCTCTCTATTTGGGTCTCTTCTATAGACATCCCCTTTTTTCAATGGATTTCAAAACTATATTACAATCTCCAATTAGCCAATTTTCCTATTTGTAGTTAGAATACACATTAAACAATGCCTTCCAACACTATTTCTTTTGAGCCATGTTGTTAGGAGCATAAATGTTGGTGATAGTGTAAACTTGACCAGTAGGGGCTTTAACCATTGGTGTTAGCCAGTGCTTTGTCACCTCTACCAAAATTAACTCCCATTCAATTTTTGAGGTTCTGAACACCCCTCTAGAACTCCCCTTGGCTAATATGGTTAAGTGTTTGCACAAGGGCCAACAAAAGCTCGTTATTGTATTGACTCTTTCTAGATCCAATTTGGTTTCTTGGATCAAAAGTGCATTTGGATTTTCTTGGATGACCAAGTTATTTACTACTACTTTCTTATTTTTTATCATTGATAATATGGATATAAGAAGGATCAAATTATTCTACCTCTTTTTGGAATTTTCCTTTGTTGTCTTGTTCAATGTATCCTCAATTGTGTTCAACTTCCCTTTGGCTATATATTTTTAGCTTCTCTCTCTTAGAGCTTTGTGTGTGGAACATGTCCTACTTTAGTTTATTTTTGGTCATGGAGAAGAGGTGTTGTCCTCATTTTCTTGGGTATGTATTTCCTATTCTAGTCTTGAAATTTTTTAGATTCCTTTTTCCTTGTCTTTCCTATTTTTTAAGCTGGAGTGCATTGATTCCTCTTCACGTTGCTCTTGGAATTTTCATGTTTAGCAGAGTTTGGAGGCTCTTGATGTTCAAGAGCAATTGTTGTTGTTTCCTCCAAATATTCTTCCAATAGATTGAACTTATTTTGAACTTATATTTTCTCTTTAGAATTTAAATTTTTAGGTATATAGACATTACTTTCTCTTTTCCTTTAGATTTTGGTAAAGTCTTCTTGTTGTTGAACTTGAGCCACAGGCTTCGCATGATAATCTCTTTGGAAGTACCCACATTTATGACATCTAGAACACTTGAAAGGTATCTTGTCATAGTCTAGATTTTAGGTATATTGCATCCCCTTGAATGACAACATGATGGCTTTTGGCATCCCCTCCACCGGGTTTACTTCAACACATATTCAAGCTACCATGTAATTTTGATCTTTCAAATTTGCTTTTATTTTGTAGATTTCAATTTTATTTCGAATGGTCTTCCATGTTTCTTCCTTCTAAATGTTACAAGAGGAAACAAAGACAAATCCATACTAGGACTTTGGAAAGAGTCTCTTTCAAGGGGTCAATGTGAGGATTTCACATATTCATGTATGGACCACAAGGACCCATAAAACATGGATCAATTTTGAAACTCAAATTTTTGTCCTCCTTAGTGGTGAAGATGGTGGCAAAAAAATCTTCCATATGGTTTTATTTCTATTTTCCCTCTTACCTTAGTTCTCCATTCTTTATCAATCTAGCCTTCAATGGTTTTCCCTAAAGGCCATGAACCAGTAAATTAGCATATAAGAGCTAATGCCGAGAGACCATAAATTTCTTCTCCACTAGCTTCATTTGTTATCTCTATTGTGGGAACTTATTTACATATTTTGATAATTTTAAATCATCCCTGGCCTCTAAATATTTTTTTATGCCCTAGATTTTGTTGTTAGGGCTTAAATGGTTTCAGGTGGGACTACATTTTTCCCACATAGGGCTTCTTTGAAGGAAGCCATGATTGCTATGAGTAATAGGCAAGCAGTAGCTATGGTTTCAGTCACTCAACTCCAACTATCTCTCTCACCAAACACAAACAACTCTCAATCAATTTTTTATTTTAAAAATAAGTTTTAATTTATTAAAACAATTTAACATCATTATTTATTTTTTATTTAGTATAAAAATATTAAGATAATATATAAATATATATAGTGAATAAATAAAATTAAAGTTAGAAAGAAACTAATATGTTTAAATTGATATTTAAGATGATATATCAAAGATTTTTCTACTATATATTTAATTTAATTTTAAATATTAAAATTGATTCAATTCTCACTTGAGAATATTCTACTTAGATAATACTTCAAAATACTACCGACTACTTCATGTTATAATTAAGATATGTTAGTTATTAGTGTTCAACATATAACTAATAACATTGCTTCTAAAGATGCAAGTTAAGTTATTAAGTATTGATATATATTTAAATTTTAATAATTAACTAAATATAATTTATTATTTATAATGTGTTTAAATATAATTTAATAATAAAATTTACTGGTAGTTAAGTAAAATTAATAAATGACATTAGTTCAATTAGTTAAAATTTATATTTTAATAAAAAACTATAATGCAAACTTGTTGTAATACTACTGTATAATCATAATGTAATAGGGTAAGGCCATTTCAATTTTATAACCAACTTAAATAATAACTCGAAGAGGTTTTCAAGCCTAGGATAGATTGTGGGACCTTTGAATGGTTGATTATTCGAGCTTTTGGCATTTAGAAACATTGCAAGAACCCCCACTTACAATAGTAGAAATCTGAGCAGAATCTCGCAGAGAGCCATCATGAGGCAATTTGTGGTTAGAGAAGTGCTTTTTCGGTATATAGTAATATTTGTGTTTGTGATCAGTGTAAGGAGATGAGAAGGCCTCTTCTTCACAGTGAAATAATTGTGGATAGATCGTAGCGTGAAGGCAAGGTTATATATAATCATTCGAAGAGTAAAAATTATCATTTTTCACATTATCTAGATCAGAAAAAAATGATCTTATCTATATTATCTATATTACATAATGATTAATTGAAGTAGTATTAGTATGTAAATAAATAGTCAATAAAATTTAAAATTTAAGTTTTGAAATATAGAAAAGGTAAGGTTATATTTAATACCAACCATCGCATCACTTACATAGATTCTAACAAAATCATAGCCTTTTAAGACCAAATGATCCAGTTCTAGAACAACTTAACATTCCACCCAAACATGTTCCTTCTTCTTAACAAGAATTTGCTCACTCATACCCCAATAGTTTTAACCAAGTCATCACCAACCCTCTTTTTGAGGGCATATCTGCACCCTCACATCAAGCCCTTCCACAACCATTTAGCCAATGTACCTCCATTCCATCCACCTATACCACCACTCATTCCAACCCTCTCTACGAAGCACAAGTTAATGTTGCTTTACAGATTCCATCAACAATTCCATCAACATCATCTGGGTTTACTGACCCAACCCAGCACACCATCCTTCATTTAGTTTTAATTCCTTTTGCAACTTACCCTCCACCTAAATCAACCAACATTGCCAAAATTCACCCCATCACAACATCCACCCCAAACACAACCACACAGTCAACATATTCAATTGCCATACAACAAGCATGGCAACATCTAAACCAACTGCTCATGGGTAGTCAAAGCACTTAGCCTTTCCCAAAACAACAATCATAGGTGGAAAATTTTAACCATCCCTCCACATCCACACAAAATATTTTTTACTCCTAACCAATATTGGGTATCACCCGTGATCACTGTACCTACACTTCCAATTCACCACATCCATGTCATTTCCACCACCAACATCCCTCATGCCCCACATCATCAACCTCCACCCCATCAACACCAAATATTCCATAACCAACTCCAACAAAACATCCAACATCACCACATACCCACCTCCATTGATCCACTAGCCAATCAAAACCTCATACCCTCACAATAGTTTATCACTCAACATACGTCACCATTCACTCATCACATAAATTAGGGCTTCCACACACCAATAGAAGACCTCAAAATTCTATCTATACAGAATCAAATTGATAACTTGATCTTACATACACCTGGTATGGCATACCAAAAATCAACATTAAGGCAACTGGTTAATCTTCCCCTCCATCCTTCAGTACCATCACCACCTTATCCAATAGATTTCATGTTATCAAAGTTTGATAAGTTCAAAGGGGTTGAGGACCCTAGAGAGCACATAAGTACATTCATCTATTCATGTTTCAGAATCCAAGAGAATGATGCTTTGATGCTTTGTACATTTCCTCAAACACTTTGGGGAGATGTCTTAGAATGGTACAACCACTTGCCACATCATAGTGTTTACACATTTGAACAATTGACAGACCAATTCTTAGAAAGGTTCTCCCTCAATGTAAAAAAAAAAACCACACTCACCAAATTATATAACTTATGATAATTTGAAGAAGAATCGGTGTATTATTTCAAAAACCGTTGGAGGGCAATAATTACCAAATTTCCATTCTCCCTCCCAATGGAATAACTAACACGAATGTTCACAAGGAGTTGTCTAAAACCTATCTCCTTGTTACTTCAACTACAACAATATAGAACATTCAAAGAGGCTCTTGCCCAAGCCTGGGTCATTGAAGAAATCAAGATCCAGGAGGGTGATATCAAGCCCAAGAAAAATAATTACAAAATAAGGGCCAAAATAAAGAGAATTATAATGGCCAAACAAAAATTGGTCAGGTGAACTAGGTGGTCTTGACTCAACCTACCATGCAAAACCAACAATCTCAAGTCCACATTCAACAATCGCAACCACAACCACAATAGATAACATATCAAGTAGTTCCACTACCACAACAATTACAAAACCAAGCGTCAACTATAGAGAACAATCAACGCTGATAACCTGTTTGGAAAACTTACAATTATACACCTCTACCTAAATTATATGCCTTCATCTTTTGAAGGTTGTATGACATACATACAATTACCCTACCAGAAGTTAGACTTAATGACCCAACTAAACGAGGTAAGGGTTTTAAGGAGCACTTGTTTTGCCCCTTCCATTGACAAAAGGGCCATGACATCAACAACTACTATTCATTCAAGGACATCATGCAAGACCTGATAGACTTAGAGGCCATTAGGTTGGATAACCCCTTAGACACAACAAAATCCAAATCTTGGTATTTTCTAGACACCACTTCCTCATCGATAGGAAGCACAACAAACAATAGAGACGTCAACTACTAGAACTCCTCCAAATCAAGTCAACCATGTACAATAATACCAAGGTTTTTTAAGGGTTATCCATGTGGTAACCCGATGTCAAAGAGGCATGAACCACCAGTAGTAGTTAGATGAGAAACCTCAAATGACACCACCAACAAATGTGTGTCTGTAGATGAATCCTCTCGATCCATCTTCACCCATTCATCTCCCAAGCCATTCATCTCAACCCATCCATCTTCCAAGCAATTCAACATGACCAATCATTACCCTAAGTAGTCGACTAACAACTAGCTTTAAAATGGCTTCGACTAAATTATCAATTTATAAGCTCATGCAACAATCCCCTCCACATCGTGAGGTATCAATGGAGGTCCTAATATTCATCAAACTACAAACACGATATGCTAATGCCTTTAACAACTTTGTGGGGAATATCCAAACATGCATGGAGCCTTCAATCATATTCTATAATTTTGAAATTAATTCAATATCATCATAATCCCCAGATCCTCCATTGCATATTATGGATCAGGCTGATTAGAAGCCTTTTAAATGATTATTAATTGTTACTAGGTCATCGATCAACATCATCACCACTTCTACACTTCACCACCTCAATATTCCACCTTCCCATATCACCAAATTCACCTTTACACTGAGGGCATTCAATGATGTGTTATGCTCTATAGTTGGCACTACCGTCTTGCCTATCAAAGTGGGGGTTAAGACATTACACAAAATATTTCATATCCTAGAATGGGATATGGCTCACAGTGTACTCCTTGGACATCCTTAGATCAGGGAGATGAAATGTGTTCCCTCTATGCTACATCAATGCTTGAAATATATCCATGAGGGAAATATTCATTGTATACCAATAAACATTGAATCGTTCAAGTACTGTACCTTCATTTCCAATCCTTACGATCCATCATTACCATCCATCAATCTGTCACTAATTCCATCATCCACACAATCCACTCCATAACGAAATCATGCATCGAAAGCCCTAGTTCTAGAATAACTCCCCATGATTGATCCTAATTAGGCTTCCACCTCCACATTCCATCACACTATTTCCACATCCTAATATTCATCTCAGCTAGTACCATGTACAAGTTATCAGGCACAATCATCCACTTCATATATCATCAGCCATTCATCACAATCCACATAATCAACTCCACTAGTACCTACCATCACCTCATCTCAACTTGATTCACCTCCACCCCAATCAACCAACATCTCACAAGTTTATTTGTTAGACAGTGAGATTGCACCTCAACATACACATTTTTTGGAGCCATAGAACACTCTTGTGCCCCACTCTTCCATACACAATCCATCCACATAATACCCTACACAAGTTGCAGTACATCTCGCTAATCCTAGCATTGGTGAGTATGTGGTTCAAAATGTTGCCATTACACCGCTATCCTATAATTGTAAAGGATTACGGTCGCCTACGTGACCCACCCTTAGCCATAGGAGTGATTTACAATATGGGTCCCTTACCAAATTGGATTAACTTTATATATGCGAGGGTTGATTCATCATCTGATCCACTCCTTCTAGATGAACCTAGACAACCAGTCATTGCCAATATTCAGCACATGTCTAACCTTGATTTCCCATCATGATATTTTCATTGGATTAATTAGCAAGGATATGGGCTAGGACGACACGAACAAGGTTTGCATGATATTTTCAAACCTCAATATCGAGAAGTGCATGACCGTTTGGGCATAGGATATAGTCCACAATCTTCCTCTTCTTCTTTAGAATGAGATTTTCAATGACTTAATTTAGACCCTAAAAGAAGAAGAGGATAATGATAATGATGATTCTGAGGATGAATTATATGAGGAATATGAGATCATGTCGATAGCCTCAGATGAATCAAAAGAAGAATCAATCCCAATCACTCCATTCATTGAATAGGATGAATACTATCTTAGAATGTTATCCATCCACTAACCCATCTTCTATTTGCTTCTTCCAATGGAGCGAGCTGATCCAACTGGTGAACCACCACTACCACCTTGACCACCTCATTGAAAACATGATGTAAAATATGTACATATGTATATATATATACATATATATAATCACCTTAGTCATTCACATCTCAATTTGTACATCCATTAATGCATCCATAATTCATACACATTCCATGATCATTTCCTTGTACATTGCATTCACACATCCCTATCATTTGAATTCATTCATGTCACTTGTTGTATTGGTCATCATTCGATTAGATTTAGATAATCGTTAGTCCAATGAGTCTTGTTGCCTTAATTAGGGGCACTTTCGTTCTCACATTAGTTCCATCTTGCCATCCATCGAGCATTAGTTCCATTTTTCCATCCACCCCCCACCAAAAAAAGAAAAATTTGCAATAAAACACCATAACACGGTCCATGTTTTCAATCACTCAACCATTCCTAGTGTCTCATGCAATCTCAATTGAACATCAAGTTTCTACTTGGACCAAAGCACACTTTTTCACTAAGAAAATCTTGAGTTTTGGGACTTGACTTTACCAATTCTAAACCAAAACATATTTCACATGTATTAATGACATCTTGCATCAAAGAGGGATGACACCATCATTAGGCTGAACTTTGAAAGTGAATTTTTTTTCTTGCTTGTCCCATCATGCACATAGTCCAAAAAAAAAAAAAAAAATTTAAAATGATTTATTAGTATTAGTAACTTTTGTATAGTAATATAGTTTTAACTTTCAAAAATTTGAAATAATTATATAAATTTATAAAAGTATTATAAATTTATTTTAAGATAAATAATTATAAAATATGTATATACATTTACATTAGACAAGATTAAGGGTTAGGTAATAGATTATCCTAGATCATACTTTCTTGACTTTGATAGGGTCTTTTTCCTTCTTTTCTTATAGCTCTTCCTATTGTATGTACTGCTTGATCCATATTTGTTGTATGTATTGACTGTTATACTTGTATTGTGTGTGGTTCTATATTTTTTGTTAGTACTACATGTTTGGATATCATTGTATGTCTAGTCGGTATTGTATAATCCATTATCACTTTGTATTCAACTGTTGCTACAGGTTTCTTAGGCGCTCAATATTCTTATAACACTATTTGTTTATTCAATGCTACGTACTCCACTAGTGCTATATATTCTCTTATTGTTGCATATTCACTTGGCACTACCTACATTGTTGGTGTTGTAAATTCAATTGGAACTGCCTACCCTACTATTATCGCATGCTCTTCTATCATAGAAAGTTCAATTAGTGTTAGGTATTCAGTTGACATTGCACGTTTTTTTACGCTACATATTCACTTGCTACTTCATTTTCTATTTGTTTCTAGTCCCTGTTCTATAGATCAGTCTAATTGGCATATCTTTAGTGATCCTTCCTTTAACTAAGTTCCTTATTTGACCAATTGATTTACTCTTTTATTTAGATTCTCGAAGATATGTTTAAACTGGATATGGTCAAAATTAAGGTTGATTTCCTTTACTTCTTGATACACTCTTTGAAGCCAAATAGATTTTGGCTTAGCTTTGTTGTTCAATTTTTAATAACCAATTGAGAGTCCCTTTGCACTATAAGGTGTTTTATCTCTTTTTCTACTATCAGTTTCATTCCTGTCTTGAGGGAATAAAATTCAATAAAATTGTTAGTATTAGAACTAGTCGATTGAGGATTGTTTCCCCTACATATAAAAATGCCAAGGTTTCCTTTGGAGGCCTCGTTAAACTTCAAAAGGTATGTTGTGCCTATATTTTGTTGAGTAAGTGGTTTTGAGGTTTTCTTTTTAAATATTGCATGTATAGACTTTGATAGTATCCCTAACTAGACATTGGATTTTGATCATGGTTCTATCTATATTGGGAGCTTCTTTTAAAAAAAAATGTCGTTCCTATTGTTCCATATTTCCCAAAGAAAATATCTAGGGATGATTTTATATGTCTAGAGAAAAAATTTATAATTTTTTAGTTTCTACAGATAAGAAGGGATTTCTAGGAGAAATAAACTCAACTATTAAATAGAACATGGGGGCTTCACTCTAATGAAAAATACATTCATGAAGCTTGGTCCATACTGCTCTAGATAAATGGTATAATGACACTAGATGAGTTATACTTTCTTCTTGATTATAACATGAGGGGTAGACATATGGACTAGAAAATTCTTTTTTTTAAAGTTATCTTGAGTAAGATAACAATTGTGGCAATCAATTTAGAGAAATAAGTTGACATTTAGGATTGAATAAGGAGTCCAAATTAGATTCTAAGTAACATTACCTATAGAACTGGTATTGATTATGGACTTATATCCCTTATTTACAGTACATCTTCCATCTTTGGTAGGAGATCCCCATATGATTAAATTTGTATTTTCAGCATAATATGACAATCTTCCAATTAATTGAGATTTAACCATCTATTGGTGAGGCTGTAAATTTGTAGAAAGGACAAGTTGTTCTTCATTTTTTAACTTTTGATTATGCATGATAGAATTAAGAGCTTTGAAATTATTGTCATTTAGCTACTCCTATAGTGAAGGCTCTATTTGTAGTCTAAAATTTCCTAGAATCTTAATTTGATGGAGAAAGACTTATTTACCATAGGTGGGATTCCATGATAATTCTTCTATAATAATGTCTTTGGCTTGTTGAATTCCTTTCTAGATTTTGGATGTTTTAAGAGTTTTTTTGACAAAGGTCTCCAGTCTAGTTTTCTCATTGCAATATATGTGCACCAATGCTTGCATCCATCATTTTGAGGGTTGAGTAATCATTACCCAAACCAGATTTTCTTTTAATTCCAAACTTTACCTACGTATTGCTTTAATACATAATCCTCCTTTACTTATTGGTTGAGTGATGATATTCCACTTGATCTGGTTGTATTTCCTTTTACCATCTTGTTTACCCCCTACCCATAAAAATATTCTAATGATTTTCTCCAACTCATTAAGGACTTTGGTGTATGGATAATAGAGCATTGGAAGATAGTTAAAGCACTGATGATAGCTTTGATTACGGTCATTCTTCCATGGTGTGTGAGCCAAACATTGGACTATCCTTTAATTCTCTTTTTTATTTTTTTCAATAATTTCATTCCATTAGTTATTCTTAATCCTGCTAAAGTCGATAGGGGTTTTATAAATATTTAAAATGACATTAGTCTTGCTTTGACATCCCAATATTCTATCTATCTATTTGACTTCTCTATTATCTTCACAAGAGAAATATACTTTAGACTTATTATGGTTTGTCTTGTTCCCTGATGCTTCTTGATATGTTTTAAGAACCTTGTTATTCTTATAGCAATCGATTTTATGGCTTTACTCAATAAGAATATATCATCTACAAAATGAGCATTACTAATTTTATGAACCTTCTGATGGATTGGAAGTTCTACAAGTTTTTTAAGCCCCTTTGTTGTTCTAGTAGTTGATATAGGCCTTTTTTTGCTAGAATAAATAAATATGGGGAGAAGGGACAACACTATCTAACTCCTCTAGAAGCCTGGAAGAAGGAAGTGGGTCTTCCATTAAGTAGAGGAGCAATCCATGTTCTTGAAATACATGCTACTATCCATTTTTTGAAATGTTGTGCTCTTTGATTATCTTGACCATCAGACATGGTGTGGACCAGGCAGATGGGGTAGATTGTACCTTGTGCAAAGCGACATAGTAGGGCCAATCCCAAGAACATAGGGTTTGGCTCAATCGAGGACCTCTAGGACTTTGACAAAGGTAGACTCCTTTATAATATGATTACTTCGGTGCACTTTCTAATCTAACAGCTTGAGGGGTAAAGGGGTAAGAGAAAGAAAAACAAAATCAACTAAAACCTAAGCTAAAATGTGGTGATGCTCTAAATATCAAATAAGATCCCTCTATACAAAAGGTTCAAACACAATATGTCAGCATCCATATTGTCCTCTCCTCGACATAGATAAGCATAGAGATACAAGAAACAAACACACACACACACACATAAGAGAAGTGAATCTAGGCATGAGATTCATAGATGGACTTTAAATTAAACACCTGACCTCCAATATATATGTAAGCAAAATGTATTACAAATATTATGCCTAGAGTGGGGGTTTGATTACCCATAAGACCACTCAAAATTTTGTAAACTGCTATACAAAGAGAAATAAAAGGAAAGCTTTACAAACTTGTCAATCCTTTACAAAGCCTACACTATTGCTATTTATAGATTACAAAAAGGAGGATTTTCCTCTAAAACCCATGCAAATATTTTAAGATAACTGCTACTCTTGATGTTGGATCATGTCTTTATTTTAGATGTTGGCCTCCCCAAGATCTCTAAATTTGGAATCATAAATACCAAATGATTTTGAGTCTTTCGATGAGTAGCTACTGTTATTATTGCCATCTACCCCTTTTTGGGAATTCTTGTAGGCTGGGTAAAGAAGATTTATCCATTTAATGCTTCAGATCTATAAGTTGCTTCTATTGTGGCTCCTATGCTACTACTATCCTTTCTTAGAGATATACCATATTCTTTGTAGGAAAGGACTGTACTTCCTAGAAGACTATACAACTTAGCACAATGGAATTTTCTTCACCATCTGGCATTGAGGCTTTTATTATCTCCTGATCTCATGACTCTTTACCATATAACCATAGAAATTCATGTTTTAGAAATTTTGCCTTTCATATTTTCAAGATTATGCCTTCCTAGACATCTTATCTTTCACTTTTCTAATTTTTGGGACTTTTGGTTGGAAATTTTATCCGTGCTTTGTCCTAAGCCTTCCTTTTTAGCTTCCACCTTCTTTATTTTCTTCACCAAATTTGCCTTGTTAAGGCTTTAATATGTGTGTAATAAAAATTTATTATAGTTCTGGTGACTCAGTAGGGAGTTTTAACTTGTTAGAGATGAGGAACCTAAAACATTTGGTGCCTATTCCATTGGGCACGAAGTCAAGAGAAGAACACGTATTAGGAAAGGAAATGGAGGTGGGAATTTTAGTAGTCATTTTATGATTTTTGGATCTCTATAGCTGGTAAATATTTTAGAATCTTACAAAATATGATCTTTTTTTTAATTCACTTACCACCATTTTAACTCTTATTGGCTTGTGATCTAAACCAATCCTTGTGAAGGTATTAATTTTAGCACAAGTTTCTTCATCTAGTCAATGATTTGAGAGTATGAATCTATCTAATTTTTATGCTATTAGGTTTTGGCCTATCCTATTATTGGTACATTTACAGTTGTCTTCTTCAAACTCAACCTCCCATAGATTATTATTTTGAATAAAATCTGAAAAATCTCTCATACTTTGGTTTAATTTCCTAATTCCCCCAAATTTTTCATCCAACTTGGTTATGGCATTGAAATATCCTATGATCATGAATAGGGTTTCTTGGTCTTTACTTCTCATAAAGGCTTCAATTCCACTCCAAACTTCTAATCTACTTGAATGAGTTGTAGGTCCATATACATTGATAAGGATGAAATAAATATCTACAAAGTAGCAAGTGACTAAAGAGGTTATCCAATGCCTAGTTTTATGAATGGTTACACACGAGGTTCTAAAAGGATTCCAACAAGTTAGAATTCCCATTGCCACTCCTTTAGAACCAATAACATCCCATTCACATCTTGTCCATACTACTTTCATAGTTTTTGAAACTTTTTATTTTATCATTTTAGTTTCCTAGATACAAATAATATTAGGCTTATTACTTAAACATAGGTCCCTGATACACCTCTTCTTTGAGGGGGCATTAACACCCCTTATATTCCATGAGATTATAATCATGTCTCATTAGGGGCTATTGGCCCCACTTGCATACTACCAATATCATTTTGTTTTTTGGTAAAGAGAAGTTCAACCAACTTAGTTTGTGTTCCTTTCTCTATGTTTGCTCTTGCTTCCCTGGATATTGCTTGAAAATTTGAAGTGTTTCCTCTTTTAGCCTTGCCTATATTAGGAGTAGGTCTTATTATTCTATTCCTAAATATTCTTTCACAATTTTATTTTTCATCATATTTATCCTCTCCTGGATCCACTATAAAAGCTTTTGACTTGTCCTCATTTTTTAGTATTTCTTATTAATGGCAGAGGAATTAACTTCTAAAGGTACATTTTCTTTACCATTTTTTTCTCCTGAATGGTGTGTGGTACTTCAAGAGAGTCTTCAAAATCTGATGAGACACATTCCTAGGTTCATTGAGAATGTTCTTCCTTAAATCGATATCATACTAAATAGGTGATTCCTAGTTAATATGTTGAACCTATTGTACTGTGCCCTCTAAGTTTTGATATACTTTTTCTTCATAGGCTAAAGACTTAAAAGAGTTGGTATTTCTTCCAATATCCTTCCTTACTAGTCTCCACTATTTATTTTCTTTTATTTTTCTAGATATATTTTTTGGAAGTTGAAAACCATCTTCATCCATAACCATTTGTAAGTTTCTCTTGCGATTTTCTACATATGATTATGTTGGGTTCTTCTTAGGGCATGATCTCTCAATATGATCCACCTCATGACATCTTCTACATCTAAAAGATATGTTTTCATAATCTATGGTTTGGGTCCATAATATTATCCCCATACTTAATAATGATTAATTTAAGTAAAGCTTTACTTATATCAATCATGACCAATATCCAAGCGTAACTATCCAAGAATCCATCTTTCATAGTATCTAAAATCTCAAGGAATTATCCTAGAGTGTTGCCTGTTGCCTTGAAGGTATCTATTTCCAAAAAATCAATGGGCAACCCAAACATCTTATCCTAGACTAGTACTAGGGATAAATTTACATTTTCAAGTGAAAATCCCATACCAACGGGTAAGGAAGAGTCTTGCTCTTCCCATAACCCAAGGACCCCTTTTAGGAATTTTTTCTTTCTCCTAGAACAAAAAATGTCTAGGAATAAACCTTTGGGAAGAAAGGATAGAATCACTCCTAGAGAATTCCAACTCTCATCAATCTATTTTTTCAAGGTTGAAGCCCCTAGTTGTTAGAAATAGATTATATTACATCCTTTGGATCATGTAAATGTACCTTCCTAGGTACATACTTAGGACATTAGATTACTTTAGGGGGAAATTATCTAGTTACTTCATGCAATGTAATAAATGCATAAGTATCAATGTATAAGTTGTATATGTGCAAGGTGTCCCTTGCATAGCAAGGTAGAGTGTTGGCCAAGGAATCTATCTTCCTATATAAAAAGGGTCTCATTATAACAAGCAGGATATATAATCTTAGAGCATATTCGTAGGTAGTAGCATAATGTTGTGTAGATCACCATATATTGGTTATGGGTGCAATGTAGTCTAGTAGCTTTGTTCATGAAGTGTCCATTTCCTCCATAGCTACATTATATTCATTTTTCTCATTTCTATTTATAGCATATTTTAGTCTCTCGTAGATTTACTTTATTTCATATTATTTTGCATCTTGTGATTGTTATCTCCCATTGCATACTGTATCAAAAGCTAACAGTGGTATTAGAGCCACGGTAGATCTAGCCATAATATATCAATAGGAAAACCACCATTATCATTGAGCCTGAGTTTTTTTCAACCTAACGTGTTGCTGGACCAGCCACTGTCAAAAAATCTCAAAAGAGTCTAGGTGGTAGAATTAGAGAGAGCCACAAGTGAGGACTGAAAGAAATCTTAGCTTTAAAAATACTGAGATTACATTTGGTTACAGTCTTTCCATAGAGTTGCAAGAAAAACTCATGAAGACTAGGGCTCAACATTCAATCCACTAAATTGACAAATCAACTAGTGAAGATCATTCAGAATATCTGGAATTTGTTAACTATTGCCCAAATTTTCTTTTGTTGCAAAAAATTAATTCTAAGATTATTGGGACATCCCCTACAATATAAATCTAGAAGACTTCAACTTCATTGCCCGAAGGTCGATGTGCTTTCATAGTGTAAATATTAGTTCCTTGTGCAAGAAAATAATATTGCAAAAGAAGAATTCTAGAGAAGATTCATGGTGAAGTTAAGAGACTGGAGATCTCCATTACTAGATTGAGAACTTCATAGAAGAAGAGAAGGCCATAGTAGCCTTGATCCAGAAGAAATGGCCACTGAAGTCTTAATTTAGAAGAAAAGGCCACAGAAGCCTTGATCCAGAAGAAAAGGCCACAAAAATCTTGTTCTAGAAGAAAAGGCCACATAAGCCTTGATACTGAAGAAAATGCCACAGAAGCCTTAATACTAAAGAAAAGGCCACAAAAGCCTTAATACTAAAGAAAAGGCCATAGAAGCCTTGATACTGAAAAAAAAGCCACAAAAGCCTTTATCCTGAAGAATATTCTATAAGAGAGTATCTGATTTAGAAGTAGATTAAGATTTTAGTACTAATACTTTATTGTAGGGAAATGAGATTCAATGAGTTGGGAAACTTCCTACAAGAAAGTTTGGAAGAGTGTCTTCTTTAGAATCAATCTAGCACCTAAAGCAAAATTGAAGGTAAAGAGATCAAGAGAAGATCTCATTGAAGAACTTCTAGTCTTGGAAGAATAAGAAGGACTAGGAGAGTCCTGATCGAATCCATAAGTAGTAGAATCAAATATCCAGAAGAAGATCTCACCACCAACACTTCCAGGAATAGAAGGTTGAAGAAAAGGTCTCAAGGAAGACCAGAAGAAGTTGTAAGATCAAAGACCTTGGGGAGTTCTCAACGAGTATCCATTAAAAGGCTTGGAGAACCTTACTGAATAAATCATCAAAGGAGGAGACTACAAGAGGATAACAAGCCACCAAATCCTAATCTCATGAAAGAAATTTTGAGACCATATTTTGGTGAAGAAGGAGTTGTTTAGGACAACCTACAAAGAGCTGCAAGATCTTACTCAAGGTAGCAACTTGGTGATATTAGATACCAAGATCTACATCCTCTATAGAAGTGGTAAAAGATCTACAAAAGCTTTCAAAAAGGTAAGCAACTATTGGTGCAAGTAGATTCATTAATTAGATTACTTATCAGATTTATTAAAGAACCTTAATTTAGATTAGAGTTGCAAAAGAGGAAAAGTGTATTACAATATTTAAAATTGCAAAAGGGAAAAGTTCCTTTTAAGGTTCATTTGCACATTAACTTTGGAGTTGATTAGATTATAAAATTACAACTATCTATCAAATACCAAATATCTACTTTGGAAAGAAAAAGAAGACTAAGTCCTACAATATTAATTGTAGTGAAATTATAGAATAACTCTTGAAGATTCATTTTAGAATATTCTTGATTAGTTGTAGTAAATTGATTAAGTGCACTTATAATTCATTTTGATAGTTGATTGGAGTGATAAGGTGTGATTGTTAGTGCATTAAAAGTTAAATATTAGTGGGTTCATTTGCACTACTACATTACTCTAAAAAAGCTTAGTGTTTGTGTTCTTGAGAAAGGCACAAAATCCAAAATTTGACAAAGTGTCTAAAGACACTATTAGTGCACAAAAATCTGCAACATATAGTGGCCAAGTGATTCCACCAAAATAGGTTATAATCCTCAAAAACTTGGAGAAGAAGACAACTAACCAAAATCAGAAATAGAAGCTTTAAATATTGAGACTTGGTGAGTCTCAAATCCAAAGCATTACAGGGTTAGTTGCAAGGAGAAAAGTGCATAAAATTGCATCAAATAAGGAGCTTCTATCTACTTCTATTTAAGCTTGAGTTTGTCATCAAAGTATCCAACCAAAAATGGGAATGTGTCTAATCAAAGAAACAACCTCAAAACCCCTACATTGCATTCAAAAATCTACCACAAAATCAAAAAATTAGACCTGCAAACAGAGTGCAAGAAAGGGTGCAATAAAAAGGTTTTTATATACAAATATTTCTACATGGTATTACATTTCTCTTCTACACAAGAAGTGGGCAGATTTGAAGGTGCCTCAAAGGAACAATATATATAGGGTGAACCAGCCAAAGGAGGTCGAACGCTAGCACTATCCAAGCATAGCAAAAGGAGCCACTCAAAGGGCTCATGCTTCTCATATCTTGGATGACTGAACCTGCAAAAGACAAGGTATAAAATTGGAAGGATATTACTATCCTTCTTCACAATGAAAACACAGAGATAGATATTTCCGAGACAGAATGAACAAATATTGGATTTCAAATAAGAAATGCAGCGGAAGTATAAAAATAATCAAACGCCACTTGAGGTGGGCACACCCTCGCCGTATAGGCAAATGCGAATAACGCAAATGAATTTAGAAAATAATGATAGATGATTTTAATTAAACTATTGCGAATCAAATATATACTAAATATTAAAACACTTGGAAAACATAGCCGACGCAGGCTATGTTTGGAATGTAACATGACTCCCCTCCTCGGAAAGCTTTGTCCTCAAAGCTGGAAATGTCTGGAAAATACTGTCAGGTTCCCAGGTTGCAGCTTCATCTGGTAGGCCCTGCCATTTGATGAGAAATTCTTGGATGTGACGAGAGCTCCGTATGCGTGTTCTGCTTTGTAGAATTGCTTCCGACTGGAGATATATACGCCCTTCTGTATCTAGTATTGGTAATTCGGATTGAGAGTTCACTTTTTGGCCGATCACCTTGGCATGGTCATGTGATCTTTGGGAAGGTAGTCCCTTTGGTTCGTGGAAGACCTCTGCGTAATGTGCTATGATGTCCCGTAAATCTGGAGCAGAAATACCCGAAGTTGCTTGAGATTGCTTTTTCAAACAATTAATTTGATCTATGAATCCGTATCCAACCTTTTGTAATGTTTTCTCCATACTATGAGAGCTCATCATCTGTGATGGAGGAGTAGTAATGCCTTGTAAACGAATGACCTGTCCGTTTTCCTTCCATTCCACAAATAATTTTTTGAAATTGAAGCTAACCGTGTCTAGTGTTTCCAACCACTCTACTCCCAAAATGACATCAGAGTTCCCTAAATTCATTACGAAGAGAGATCCATACCAAGTATAAGTTCCCATTTTAATGGAAACTTTAGATGTTTGCCCAATACATTGAGCATTCACCCCGTTGGCTACTAGAACCTGGAATTTGTCTTTGTTGGACGAATTAATGAATAAATTTAAAGCTTTTGTTGTTTTGATGTCGATAAAATTGTGGGTCTTGCTCGAATCAATTAGCACATTTACCTTTTTCTGGCGGAGAAATCTTGGTACCTTGATTGTATGGTGGGTTGTTAACCCCATGAGGGCATGCACTGAAATAGCCATTGTATCCTCTTCCTTCTCTTCTAGAACAATCGATAGTTCTTCTTGAATAGGTTCTTCCTGGTGGTATGTTTCTTCTTCTTCTCCTTCATATTGAGTGCATTCAATATGAAAGTTTTGTTTTTGTGCACATGCCTGTTCTCTGGGATGGTGATTGCGACATTTATAGCAGAAGTATCTTGATGGTTGATCATTTCTATGAAAAGAGTTGTTGCCATACGAAGGATGATTATAAGTTTCATGTTGTGTAGACAACTGAATTCTTTTCTCAGCTAGCTTGGCTATTCTTATGCAATCGTTCAACGAGGTTGGATTTTGAAGGTCCACCTCCACCTTAATATTTTCTTTCAAACCATTGCGAAAAGCTCCTACCACTGTGTCTGGACTGAGGTGTAATGCATACGGTAGTAAACTGGTGAATTCGGAGACGAACTCACTAACTGATCTTTCTTGCTTAAGAGATAACAGTCTTACTGTGTATGATGATGTAGCTCCTTCATCAAATCTTTCTAAAAAATAGGTAGTGAAATTCTTCCAGCAAACAGTAGCTCCTTTCTCGCGTTTAAGCCATACAAACCATTGGTAAGCCTCAGTGCCTAATTTTGATGCAGCGAAAGGGACTTTATCAACATCCTTAATTTGGTATAAGTCAAGAATGCCTTCCATTTTGGCTATCCAACCACGAGGATCATGACCCTCAAAAGTGGGCATATCAATGCGTGGAAAATTATTAGGGCCTCTCGGTTGGTGATAACCCATATCCCTTTCCTGATCTTGGTTATATCGCTGTCTATGATAGCGATTCTCGTAATTATCCGAATTGCCTCTTCGCTGCTCCCAATCTTCATCCTGGTCATCATTTTCTTCATTCCTTTGTTTATGGGAGTGATTTTGGGGATTAGTATTGGGATTAGGTTGGTTTTGTGCGCTCACTAGTTTAGATAGGGTGTCATTAATTTGGCGCATACCAACTAGTAATTCTCGAAGAGCTTCATCAGTGTTAATGGCAGAGTTGCCTGATTCTCCTTGTGTGACGTTGTCGTGAGTTGGGGGAGGGTTAGTAGCCATAGTGTCTACCAGTGGATGATGTGGATTATAACTGCCAATTTTGAAAGGAGAAGGAGAATTTTTTGTACCTGGGCTTCGATTAGGTCTTCTTGCGCTTGTATTGGGAATCTCTGAACTTGATAGTCGACCGTCAGGTCCCTTGGTCCAACTTCTACTCATGCACTGTTCAAAACTTCCTGCTTAGGAATCCTTGAGCTTCGATTTTTGCGACAATTCGGTTGAATTTGGCAAAAATTTTGTTTTTCGCTTCAACTGTCGCTCCCACTGCGACGCGGAATTGAATTTGGATGGCCTCCTTGAGGACAACTTCAACAATTTTTAATTTGGACAATTTCAGCAACTTGGACTGACTGGACTATTTTAGCAACTTGGACTGACAGCAATTGTACTGCTACAACCGAACAGCGATGAACCCAAAATGGATGCGAAAGATAAAATGAACAACTAGACGAAAGATGACGCGATAAGGACCGCTCGAGGACACATGGATAGCACGGACACTCGACACACGAACATGACGTGAACACTCAACACACGGACACAACGTGGATAGCACGGACAGCTAGAGGACACAATGTGACGCAGATAGCTAGAGGACACGACGCGACATGATAAGAAGGATAGAAACGATGAGGAGGACTGACAGTGAGCGACTACTGGACCGATATGGACGGACAACCGAACGCTGGACCGAGACGGACAAAAATAGGATGTGACGACAGCACGGACGGACAATGGAACGTTGGACCGAGACGGATGGAAACAGGACGCGACGACAGCACGGACGGACAACGGAGCACGACAACGAGACACGATGACAGACCAAAATGGACGGACAACGAACGGACAACGGGACATGACGACAGAGGCTATGCGCGGAGGAACTCCCAATGTGTGACCGAAGTCACAATGCTAATTGCGCGCAACTTTCCTTATTAACCACTTCACGCCTTCCACACTGTCAATGTGGGATAACTACCTTCGTGGAAATAAAAAAATAAATTAAAACGTAGCTTGTACCTTAGTGAAATCAAATTTAATCGATGATTGTCGCGTTTTGATTGGACGACGGCTCGCGGGTGGAAATACTATGATTTTTCTATTTCTTAAGCACGAAAACGCAATTCGGTTTGGTTGAGCATGTTGTGATTTTTCGACGATTCCTTTGGTTGGTATACCCGATCCTTCCCTGAACCTTGTAGGTATTTTCCACCGTCGAGAGGTGGTTTTATGATCGCCCAAAACGCGCAGCCTTTCTCAAATTTAAACAAATCCTTCTGCGTTGAACTCGGCCTGTTCGGCTACTTATAGTTGGCGACCGAACCGTTCTTCGCAGGACGACAACAGTGTGATTGCGTGTGATGTTTTTATAGCCCGTATTATGGGGGTCTTTGCACTGCTAATCGATGGAGATGCTGTGTATCCTTGGCTCTATCATGGCTAATGTACGTCGTTGTCTTCCCTTTGGAAACCTCGAACTAGACCAACTACGACGAATTCACCCACGCTTCCCTCTTGATCGCTGAATCTGATACCACTTGGAAGGATATTACTATCCTTCTTCACAATGAAAACACAGAGATAGATATTTTCGAGATAGAATGAACAAATATTGGATTTCAAATAAGAAATGCAGCGAAAGTATAAAAATAATCAAACGCCACTTGAGGTGGGCACACCCTCGCCGTATAGGCAAATGCGAATAACGCAAATGAATTTAGAAAATAATGATAGATGATTTTAATTAAACTATTGCGAATCAAATATATACTAAATATTAAAACACTTGGAAAACATAGCCGACGCAGGCTATGTTTGGAATGTAACAAAAATAAAGGGAGAAACAACATTGTATTCAAGAGCAACGTTGTCTACAAAAGGAGGACATATAACAGGTATAAAAAAAATAAGAATAAGGCACCATTGGAGTGTCTCAAAATCCATATTTGCATTGCTCAAAATCGGTGCTCAAGCCTCCAAATCATTGCTCCTCATTCCAAATGGAAACAACTCACAAGCAAGTGTCATTGAACGAAGGACAAGCTAGAAATTTTACAAGGTTTAAAGAACCTCCAAAGGGTACATTGAAGAAGCATTAGAGAAGACATCCATGCACAAGGAGGGAGTGACACTTGTCACTTGAGGTAAAATCCTAATGCTCCTCACACGAGCACTCATCTTGACCAATAAAGGAGTTACTAACAACAGGTTGGTGCATTGAGAATATGAGAGACACTTGTCCACAAAGAGACCAAACACTCCACTCAGGAATGTAACATTCATACGTTACTCAAAGGAATATACAAGTGTCTTCTAGCACCTTCTACTCCTCAAGCGCTCAAGAAGAAAATGGATGTGCCACTTGGCACTTAATACAAGATTCTCCTTTGTTTTAAGGGCACCAAAGACCAAGCATTCACTCATCCTCATTCAACACTCTGCATTTTATGCTTACATGGTCGAATTTGTAGCATGGAAGCAAGGAAAAGAGCCTTTAGTACTCTGGTCAAAGGAGGTCAAAGGAAGAGATTAAAGGTTCCATAGTTGAAGCATTAAATCCAAGGAGGATTCCAATATTTCCATTGGAGGGAATGGTCAAAGTAAAGACACTCACACTGCAGCCATCTCACATCCAAAAACAACACCAATTATTGCGGTATTCGAATATTGCAAGGTGAGATTTATTCTCTACTTTAATGTGCTTTCATTTCAGGGAGTTATAAGGTTGATAAATCAAGGTTAAACTTAGAACAAATTAACCATATTGAAATAAAAGCATCAAAGAGAATAATTTATCAAATTAATATAATATTTGCAATATTAACCATAGGAGAAATAAGGATTTCTACTGGAAATTAATATTTAAAATATTTGCAAATATTATTGTGGTATAATTTTCCAAAATTTGGGAGTTATAAGGGTTACTACATCAAATTAATTTATTATAAATTACATACACTAAAATTAAATCCTAAAGGGATATTAAAAGGGGTTTATCAAAGCATTTCAAAGGTTGTAATTTAGCAATTTACTTGTCTCAAAATTTTACAAAAAGGGACAAAAGAGATCCAACATTAAACCTCTTCAAATTTGGGAAAAGTGCTTAGTTCAATAGGAGCAATAAGGGATAATAGAAGTTGATTTTTTATATTTACAAAACTTTACAAAATCAACCAAAATTGAACTACAATTTACAAAAGCACTATATTCATCTTATATCATATCCAAAACACATTAGGGAGTCATAAGGCATTCTACAAAACTTGGTAATATCAACATTTATCAAAGATTATCAAGTTGCAAATCCATTAGCAAAATATAAGCTTTCTACAAAATCTAAAATTCCATTAGGTGTATATACTCTCGTTACTAGGGAGACATAGGGAAGCGTACTAACCTAAGGATTAATAAAGGTTTATCAAATCAAGCTTATATATTAGGGATTTATATCTTGCCATATCTAAAAAAAGGGAGTTATAAGGATATCTACTTCTCAAAACACAACAAACACTAATAATTTCTTTAGAAAAGAGAAGGCCAACACCATAAAACTTGGGATCATGAATCTACTCATAAAATACGAAGGAATGTTAGACCTAAATTCAAATAAAAACCATAGTGAAGCCTTAGAAGATAACTTTGATACTATGGAATGTTATCTTCAAGCCCATCTCAATGAAGATATTGATAATGGAAAAAGTGACATTTCACTTTCCTTAGACTTTGTAAGCATATTATACATGGTATTTCTCACATACAAAAATTATAAGAATAAAAATATAAAACAAAAAAGGATTGATAAATCTACTCAAAAAGAAGGTAGAACTTAATGAATCATATCTAGAAATTTTTTTCAATCCTCATGCAACATTGGCACTTCAAGTTCTACTAACTCAAGATCTTATCATGATGCCTTAAGTGGTTTTTCATAAGCTTATGTACAAATTGAAGACAGGAAAGGAGAATATTCCTTACAAGAACCAAATAGCAACACAACCACCTATGAGAGCACAAAACTGGAATCAAAGGCAAAGCTAAAGACAAAGAAGAAGATGAAGCATATAAAGGAGGAATACAATGCAAAGTCAATTGAAAGAACCTTTAGCTACAACTACAACTCACTCTACATCATATGAAGACATAGTAAGTGATGAAGAAGACTACAAGTTCCATTATCCAATAGAATAAGATCCACATTGAAGACTAAAGTCTTCAATACCCAAATAATGTGATACAGGGAAGGTGTTAGAAATAGATTATATCACATTATTTGGTTTATGCAAATGTACCTTCCTAGGTACATACTTAGGAAATTAGATTACTTTAGGAGTAACTTATCTAGTTACTTCATGCAATGTAATAAATGCACAAGTATCAATGTGCAATATGTATATGTGCATTGCAATAGGAATTCAAGTTCCAGTTACACTCACCTTCAGTGACCAAATGAGCTGTTGGCCCTTTACAATTGGATACATTTTTTAATCATGGTTCAATCCGCTCATGTAGATGAGTTGGAGAGCAAGTGGGTAGTTAAACCTTTCTAGTTGCTGAGAGGCCCAGGTTCAAATCTCTCGCCTCACATGTTGCGGATATGTTATGTAATGGTTCCCTCGTGGTCATAGTCTGTTTACCCCTTGTGGCCACCACCCAAAAAAAAAATATATATGTATATGTGCAAGGTGTCCCTTGCATAGCTAGGTAGAGTGTTGGCCAAGGAACCTATCTTCCTATATAAAAAGGGCCTCATTGTAACAAGCATAATATAGAAGCTCAGAGCATATTCGTAGGTAGTAGCATAGTGTTTTTTAGATCACCATTTATTGGTGATGGGTGCAATGTAGTCCAGTAGCTTTATTCATGGAGTGTCCATTTCCTCCATAGCTACATTGTATTCATTTCCATCATTTATATTTATAGCATATTTCAGTCATCTCGTAGATTTACTTTCTTTCATATTATTTTGCATCTTGTGATTGCTATCTCCCATTGCACACTGTATCAAAAGCTAACACTGGCCAATACCCAAACTATCCTATATTGGAGCAACGAAGATCTCTCTAAGGTGCGCTCACTAATCTCTACCACTAAATATGATTCTAAGGATTTAACTATAATCAGTCCATGGAAAGGAAACTAAAACTCAAAATCTATTGAAATTTATCAGAATATTCTATAGTAAATATAATATTTGATAAACAATTTATAATAATTTACATGTAAAATTTCTAAGATAAAGAAGGAAAAAAACTTAGCTAAAAATTATATGTCCAGATAGAATGTATTGCCCTCACTGAAGTCCTAGCCCTTCATTGTTCTTCCCATTATCTGAACCCTAATTGATAAATATTTGCAATTTTATTTTTCTCGACTTGAAAAATCATCACTGCCCTTATGGTTTATTTCATAGGGTCGTATCTCCCTCAATATTGCTTAGGTTCCTTCATATGACCACTTATTTTAAAGCTATTCAAATTCTATAAAAGTTGGTCTAAGAATTAGCTAAATCGAATGACCCTTCATGAAGATATGACTCCTAAAAGATGAGACATTTAAAAAAAATTCTAATCCTTTATGAAGCAACCATTATTCTTCCCTATTATTAAAACAATTATGTTAAATATATATTTTTTATTTGTTGAAAAGGGGTTTTGAAAGGATCCCAAAACCTTTTACAAAAATACAGCAAATGGGACTGTCTCTAGGAGACAACAAACAGGGGCCATTCTAGCCCTAAAGAGACTTTTAGAGATTTGAAAAGTTGAACAAGAGTTTCCCACCCAAGGAAACCTTCATCAAAGAGCTCTAGCAATTCAAAATTTTGAAAAAAAGTTTCCTGCCCAGGGAAACCCTCACCACCAATCATTAGCATTCAAAAAAAAATGAAAAAAGATTCTCACCTAGGGAAATCTTCATTGGTAGCAAACTACAGCAAAAAAAAAAATGAAAAAAAATTCCCCACCCAAGGAAACCTTCACCAGCAATGCCCAGGAAACTATTCACACACAATAAATATTTTTTGCTCGGGTGAAGTAACACAAATGAAGGTTTATACAGGGGCCTTCCAAAGGCTTGGAAGATGGATCAACAACATGAGGAGAGCTCTACAGGCCATGATATCTCACTGTAAAGAAGACATGATGCATAGTCTAAAGTCAGGAAAACCTAGAGGAGATTCAAAACACCACGATGCCCCAAAGCTAGAAACAATAATTTGACATAGGGACAATCTTCAAGAAACCATATTTTGTAGCATGCAAGCACATACAAGGTCCCCCACAAAAGACCAAAAAAAACTATAGAAGAGGCCCAACAAAAAGTCACATGCACCAAATCACTACTTAGCCTCACTCACTATCCATTTTAAAGGAAATTCTTAGAAACCTTTAACCACAACTACATGAGAAAGCATATGATCCCATCCCGAAGACCAAAAAAT
The DNA here is from genome assembly GCA_028583015.1 of Wollemia nobilis. NCBI lineage: Eukaryota > Viridiplantae > Streptophyta > Pinopsida > Araucariales > Araucariaceae > Wollemia > Wollemia nobilis. Next base: position 254,071 of record JAQPPZ010003595.1, on the reverse strand, counting down.
AGCTACAAAGAAAGGTTCCTTTAAAAATCCTTGACACAGACAAGCATCGTATCTTCTAAGAGAAGCAAAAGACCTCGAACCTTCTACTGGAAGCTCAAAACTAAAGCAACCATGAAATCCACTCATACACAAATATTAAAAGCATGGTCCTCCCTAAAATACTAAGAAAAATGTAAAAAAAGGAAGCTCTAGGATACTAACACAACGGGTAAACAAGACGCAGAACCCTCATCCAAAAGCTTAGCTTAGGGGAGGAAAGGAGGAAGTCACCACTATGGACAATGTTGAAGAACAAAGTCCCCTCGAAAGGACTAGAAAGACCTATAGGGAAAGGCTTCGTAGCATCATCTACTGAATCGAGAAAGTCGAATACCAACCACCACTAAAGGGTACCAAGAAAAAATCACTAGGATGATCCAACCAGGCAACTACTGATGAGGACACTATTGTACCTTAAGCTTAATTATAAGCCTAATATATTATTTTGCATTGTATGGTCTTATCCATAAGCCTAATATTTCTTATCTTGCATTGTACTCACATGAGGCATAGTATGCCCACGTTGGATATGTTTTGGTTAGTTGTTAGGATGCATGGTTATGTTGCTAGAACTTCCCTTTGTCTTCTAGCATTTTGTTGGTTTGTTTTCACCCATGTGGTTATAGTTGGTTATCCCTACTTAGCATGTGGTTGCAAGTTGTTATAACCATCCTAGCCTCCTTGATTCCCTTTCATGTACTATTTATATAGTTGTACATAATGGATAACTAGTTTCACATTTGATTCCTATATCAATTGTATTCATGTGGAAAATGGGAAGACTCTTCCTAAGAGGCCCCAAGAAGACCCCGTGAAGGCCTTGAAAATGTAATAGGTACGAAGAAGGTCTTAGAAAGACCTTCTTGGTCGAAGATCTACAAGACAGGAGTTGGGGAGGACCAGGAAAATTGAAACAAGGGTCTCCTGCCCAAAGCGGGAGGAATGTTAAATCTATTTTTGTCTATATATATAGTTGTAATAAAATTTTCCCATTCAATGACTTATAGTCATACGATAGAATTAACATATTTTGATGATTCACATCATAGAGTACTTACTATTAGTTTATTTTCTATAATAGTTTTACACTTTACTCTATATTTCCTAACGCCATAAATATGGATGACCTAGATACAAAATATTGTGTTCAGATATAAGTTACAATTTAGAGCACTTGCAATTGATATTGACTTTAGAGAAATCAAATATGTTAGAATGTTCTAACAATAAGGAAATTGCCTCAATGGTGTGAATTTCATGTTTTATTTATCAACGAGATGACTTAATTTCTATGTGTTATCATACCAGAAACTCTAATAGCTTTGTTTTAGGGATACAACAAATATGATTTTTTGGACCACATCCAAACTAGCACACCCTCTTGTATGTATGAAACCCTCTTTCATATGAATGAGAAAGTTTTTTGCTTTACCTTCTATATATTAGTTCAATTTTTTACCTTGCAGGGTCTTGACCTTTTAGAAATTGTAGAATTTGATTTGTAAGAAGATAAGGTATTTTTGTGTTTGGATTGATTCATTTGTTATTCTTGGATTTCCAAGAGTTGTAAAAGGGAAGGGTCCCTTTCAAAACCCTATTATTTACCAATAGCAAAAAACCATTAGGGTATTCTTTAATACCTTGTGAGCATACATACTATACCATAGTCTTATTGAGTTCATCCCTATGATGGTAAGACCAATGTGCCATAAAATACATAACGCTTTAGATTTAAAATTTGTCTAAAATTCCAACTCTTCCAATGTTGATGGAGTTACCCAATATATTCTCAATCTTTGAAAAATAGTTGTAAATGAAGTAAGCAAAGGGATAATAAAGAAGCAAAAATATTTGATGTTGCTAGTTACTTACACAAGACATACCTAAAAGGTCTAGGATATCCTCTTCTTTATAGACTTTCTTATAAGAATTTTGCTTTAGACTTATAACCAAAGAAATGTTAAGGCATTATGGAGAGCCTTAACTAATCAAACATTATTCAAGTAGGGAATTCTCATTTATTTCTTCAAAGCCTTATATCCCAACTTGATCGAGTATCCATCATATTTTTTTCAGTACACAAGCTCACTCACACACACACCATGCCCCACTGTGGTTTGAACCTCAGTCTCTTGAAAGAGAGCCCAAAGCCCTAACCACTAGGATATCCCATCCATCATATTTTGATAAATTCCAAACCAACTATCTTCCTCACAAAAATAAATAAATAAAACTCTTAAAACATCCTTTATGATTAAACTTGACAATTATGTATATATCCCTTATCAAGATTTAAACCTAAAACTACTTCTTAAAAATAAAAAATTTAACCAATTAAATTAATACTATTAAATTAAGCTTTTAAATTTATATAATTAAATTCAAAAATATTTTTAATATAATATTTAACAGATATCTCATTTAATTTTTTTAAGTAATATTTCATTTAATTTATTAATATAAAATATTAATTAAAGACTATAAAAGTCCATATACATCCATAGGAAAAACTACTAATAAATTATCTTTAAAAATAATTAAATCATTTTTAGAAAGATTAAGATGCCTTCCATCATGGTAAATGCTAATTAATTAACAAATACCTTTTATTGGTGCAAAATAACGTTAAGATGCCTTCCCATCATGGTAATTGCTAATAAACTAACACTTACTTTTATTGGTGCAAAATAACACTAGGATGCCTTCCCATTTTATTTTTTCTTCCTTTTCCTTTTTCCTTTTTTTCTTAAGTAAAAAATCCCTTGCTGGGCCGTCTTGGTCTGAGAGACCACGAACAGGGGGTTCTACACCGTCAAAGTTACCCAGGAGTCACACCTAACCCTGCCCGCACCAACATTATCAATTGGATTTTGGATACCCAATTCTGCTTTTTGGTAGGGTGGAGATTTGAACCTGGGACCTCTCTTGGAAGATTTCCCTCTCCTCGCAAACTCATCTACAACACCTGGGTCTAGGATGCCTTCCCATCAATTGCTAAAAAGATTATCAATTACCTTTATTGGTGCAAAATAACCCTGCTAGAAATATAGATTTTAACCTAATTTATATAATTATGGCATTGTTTGTATTATATCAATATTAAGATGACTATTATATATTGTTTGGTAAAGTTTAAATTTCGAATTTCATTAGGGAATTTAATAAAGTTTCTATTTTAAAATTTGAGGAAGAATTTAATCAGTTCATCTAATTTACTTTGATTTAATTTATATAATTTTTATTAATAATTATATTTTTTATTATCGAATAGTATAAGTTTAATTAATTAAATTTTGTTAGGAAATCCAAATTCGAATCTTATCAAAATAAAATTATCAAATAATTGTAATAGTACTATGTAATTATGTAAAATAGTCTGAATCTTATAAAATCACTTAAAATTAAATTATTTTTTAAATTAAATTTTTAATAATTAAAATTATAAAATTGTCTCATGGGAGAGCGCAAAGGTTAGGGCATTGGCTCTTCTTCGGGAGGTCCAAAGAATGTGAGAAGGTGGAAGTGTAGTAGCTCTGTATTAAATGTAAATGCTAATTAATTAACAATTATCTTTTATTGATGCAAAAATAACATTAAGATACCTTCCCATCATTGTAATTGCTAATAAACTAACACTTACTTTTTATTGGTGCAAAATAACACTAGGATGCCTTCTCATCAATTGCTAAAAGATTATCAATTACAAATCGTGGTGTGGGTGAGTGTGTGAGGGGGTGGGTGTGTGGTGGCTTTGTGTTAAATTCTCTATTGATAAGTATAGTTCTCGGCTTTATGAGGGGTCATGGTTGGGAGGAGATTGTTCAGCCATGTGCATTGGTCATAGAGGTTTCTCACATTAACCAAATAAAAAATATATATTCGCTCATGTAGAGGAGTTGGAAAGCAAATGGGTAGTTAAAACTCTCGAGAGGCTCCAAGTTCAAATCTCTCCCCTCACATGCTGCCAATATGCTATGTATGTATAGGAGGTTACAAATCAAAAAAAGAAAAAATTAATATAGATTTTAACCTAATTCATATAATATGGCATTGAAACAAGTGTATTTTGTATTATATCAATATTAAGTAACTTGATTATTATACACGTGTTGTTTGGTAAAGTTTAAACTTCGAATTTTGTTGAGGAATTTAATAAAGTTTCCTTTTTTAAAATTGATAAGGAATGTAGTCAGTTCAACTAATCTAATTTGATTTAATTTATATAATTTTTATTAATAATTACAATTTTTATTATCGAATAATATGAGTTTAATTAATTAAATTCGTCGACTTTGAAAGAGGAAATCCAAATTCGAATCTTATTAAAATAAAATTATCAAATAATTGTAATAGTACTATGTAATTATGTAAAATCGTCTCAATCTTATAAAATCACTTAAATTTAAACTATTTTTTAAATTAAATTTTTAACAATTATAATTATAAATTTGTTCCAAGTGGGTAGGGTAACGGTTTAGGCTTTGGCTTTTCTTCAGGAGGTCCAAGGTTCAAACCGCACTTGGGCTAGTGTGTGAGGGGGTGGGTGTGTGGTGGTTGTGTGTTAAATTCTCTATTGATAAGCATAACTCTAGGCTTTAGGAGGGGTCATGATTAGAGGAACCTGCCAGCTAGCGCGTTGGTCCTAGGGGTTTCTCACACTAACCAAATAAAAAAAAAATTATAAATTTTATTTAAATTATATAATTATTATAATTCATTAAAATTTTAGTAATTATAAAATAAACCTTAAACCATTACATTATTCACATTATCCAATAAAATTTATAATTATTCACATTATCCAATAAAATTTATAATTTTTTTCAATGGATTATATGAGATTGAGACGGGTTTCACCTGTATTACATTATCATCACACAACAAAGCTTAGATATTATCTCTATATCATTTGGCAAGATTTGAACGGGGTCTTATCTCCTTAAAATATTGAGAAATCTAACCGGTTAGGCTAATACCACTTGATAATAAATTTTATAATTAAAAATTAGTATCTTGGAAAATAACCTAAAATCTTTAATGTGTGGTTGTGAATTGTGCTATTCGTTGCAAGTTTATAGCTATGGCCTTGTGTGGTTTACTAATGTGTTAAAAGAATAGTTATTATATATAGATGTTTGGTGGAGGGTATAATCCTTTCTTCACTTTATATATGCAAAAGTCTTAATTTGAAAAACTGGGTCATGTTAGGGTAAGTTTAATATTCATTTTTAATAAAGTTTCGTTCAAAATGAAAGATATATTTTTTTTAAAAGTTATATGTAGTTTTTATTAGGTTACTTTTATCAAAATACTAAAATATTATATTTTTTTTTTAATAAGTTTATTCAGATTTTTTTTAGGGGTTCTGGTTCTCTTATACTGAGTGGGGTTTGAACCTAAAAATATTATATTTGTTGCGATATATTTTTTATCACAATTTTTTCGTTTTTTTTCTTTTTAAATATATTCTTCAACTTCCTCGAAGTGTTATGTTTCCACAATTAGCTTCTTGACGTCATTTTGATTAAGAGATCAAATCTCATTTTATCAGTTGCCTTCTAAAATTTGAATTTTATCGAGATGAAGATCAACACTGCAATTTGCTAATTTATTTGCTATTTGATTTTTTTCTTTATAAATATGCTCACACTTCTAAGAGATTACCTCTAGTAATAGATGAGCATCAACAATAACATTATTTTTTATCCAAACTCCACATCCATTTTTGTTAATAACATTGATGATAATTTGTGAATCTCCTCAATTAAAATATATTTTCATCATTTTCTACTATAATTTTAATCCTTATAAGTGCCCTAGCCTCTACATAGTTCTTATTTGAAGTTCTATATGATTATGAATAAGTGAGGAGAATTTTGCCTTCACTATTTTTAAAAACACCACCTCCATCAACTTTTTTTGGATTTTCTTTAGAAGCATCATCAAAATTAATTTTGATAAACCCAATTTCTGGATATTTACATTTTACCACAAATCAAAGTAGATCCTTTATTTTAATTCTATTATCACATATGATTCTTTCATGTATGTTCAAATACTGTAGCCAAGTTATTATCACATATTTTTCTATAATAAAGACTTCCCATGATGAGCACCATATTTGTAGACATTCTGCAAAAGAGGCAATAATACGGTTCTAAACTTGCGCATGATTTTGAGATTTATTTTTTTTTAAATTGTTATTCCTTTCAAGCCATAAATTCCAACAAATAATGGCAGGGCCAATCCTCTAAAGAATACTTAATGCTTTAGATTTGGAATAATTAATCCAACATTTCATCAACACTTTCAATGTTGATGGAGCTACCCAATATAATTTCATATTTTTTTTAAATAACCCCCAATGGTGTGAGCAAACAAACAATGAAGAAGTAAAAACAAACAATGAAGAAGTAAATGGTCTGATGTTTCTAAATCCTTCTCACACAAGATACATCTAAAAGGTCCATAATATCCTCTTCTTTGTAGACTCTCTCATAAGAATCTTACTTTCAATTGCTAACCAAAGGAATGTTGATGCCTATGACCAAACATTCTTCCAAGGAAAATCTTTGGGAGAAGAAAATTTTGAATGTTCTAAATCCTCATATCCCAACTTGATTGAGTATCTGCCATCCTTTGATAATTTCCAAACCAACTCATCCTTGCGTGCAAAAAAACTCTTGAAGCATCTTTTGAAGTTCATCTGCAATTTGTTTGAGTTCCTCTCCTTCAACTAGATTACTAAAAGAAATCCATGATCTAGAGTTGTTGCTCATAATAATATAGTATTTGACCTTTGAACCTTTACATGCTAGGCATGCTTGAGCCAATGATTGCCATTTTGAGACAAAGATAAGAGGATAAAGCTTCAACCAAGCATCAGGCCAAAAATTTGCATAACTCCCCTTGTTGACTAACCATCTAATATGTTTCTTAATCAACTACAAACTCTTTGATACGAAGTTCCATGTTGAAGATCCTTTGGGTAGAGTTCTTTTCCTAGATAATTTCATTACATCAAAAGAACCTATATATTTTTGAAGTAATATTTTTGCCCAATTCTTTCCTTGATATTTGAATAATATCCACCCAAGCATTTCTCCTAATTCCAAATTCATAAGTCTACAATTCCACAAGTCTGCTCCTCCAATATTCTTTCCTATGCAAACCATATCCCACTTACAAAGAATAAACCTAAATTTCTCCTCACAACCTTCCATAGAAAGTCTCTTTGAATTTTATCAAATTTTTATGCTATACATGTTGGCAATATTAAAAGTGACATCATATAAATAAAGTTGGATTACAAAGTAGTCTTTATGAGTTGTAACCTTCCTACTATGGTTAAGAATTTACCTTTCCAACCTTCCAAGCAAGCTTTCATTATATCCAAAAAAGGATCCAAAGCACCTTTTTATTTCCTTTGTTAGACAAAGGAATACCCAAGTAGGTTGATGGAAAATTTTCAATTTTAAATCCTAAAATATCCACAATAATTTGTTGTAAATCTAGGGCAATATTAATGAAAAAATTTTGAATTTTGTAGTATTTACCAATTTTCCAGTAGCCTTCTCATAGCATGATAATATTGATTTAAAATCTATAAAATCTATGTCCCTATTGACTGAGGGATGATCCAAAAGAAAATTATCATCAAAAACTGGAGATGAGCTTTGGAGGGACCATTTTTTACAACTTAAATACCTTTGATTTTTCCTTCCATTTTACCTTTGAAAAGGTGATGCGTAGTCGTTATACCATCATTAATTCTCAATGAATCTGTCAATCCAGGGCAGTGTACAAGGCTATCTACGAAAGAAGAAGTGAAACAGCTATAACTTAGGTCAATCTAGAGCAACAAGTCTTATTGGTGGAACCGGTTGTGTGGGGGGTTTTGGAACATTCCTATCTCTAAATTGCATGAATTAAATCTTAATCTAAGTTGCAGAATTGGAAACTAATCATTAACTGCAAAAATGAAGTCCTAATTACAATTGCAGAATGAGACCTAATTATATTGCAGAAATAACAGTTGCAGAATTGAAAGTCTGATCCTAATTGCAGAAAGGAAATCTAATTACTTTTGCAGTAATGAAAGTCTAGATCTAATGTGGAAATAAAAACTGTCAAAGTTATGTAACAGAAGGTTGTCAATCTTCTGTGCAGGATTTGACAGCAAAACATAAAATGCAAGAAATTGCTGAAAAATAGTAAATTCTAGAAATAACAGTCTGAAATAAAGTGGAAGCTTTGTTGAAAGTAAGATTGCAACTAAAACATTAAGCACAAGGTTAATCTAAGCATAAATAAACTAAGACTACAAATATTGTCAACTATTTACAAGCAATTGAAATAACAAGTTCTACAACTCATTCTGCTGCAGCAAAATCAGAATAAAAACCTGCTTGTTAGTCCTCCTCCTAGGTCTAGAAGTGGCCAACCTCTTTGTCCAGAAGAAGGTGTAAGTCTCTCTCTCTTTCTAAATCTTAATCACACTCATTTACAAGCAATATGAAATAGAACTGGTGCACTTTATTGATTAGAAGACATGATTACAATAATTCTGCTGAAAAACTATTACAAGACTATAACAATCAATTTCTACCTATACTCTGTATTTTCTGCTAGCTTCCTTACTCTTTTCTCACTATTTTCTACCTCCTTTACTACCTACTAGGCTCAACCTGAATGGGAGCAATATTTATAGCTATCCTATGATCTGATTACAAACAAAGAATATCTCAAAAGATCTAATCCTACAATGCTGCAACAAATTCTGGTTTTATCCTAGAAGAGGACTAAAACTTGATCTTTCCCTTAATGATGGCTTTGGTCGGCAATGACGACAAAGACAGATGGAAGATCTTTCCCTTTACCTTTTCCAACCTTTATTTCCCTTTTTTTGGCTTCAAAAATCGGTCAACAAGTCAAAGAAACACATTCTGTTCTTCATTCCGAAGATAAGTGGCTTCATTCCGAAGACAATGCAATTCTCATTCCGAAGATCGCTCATTCGAAGATATTGCATTCTCATTCCGAAGATCGCTCATTCCAGAAGATTTGCATGCTTCATTCCGAAGATCCGCTCATTTCGAAGATACTGCATTCTTCATTCGAAGATCCGCTCATTTCGAAGATGTTGTGTTCTTTCATTTCGAAGATATCTGTTCATTCCGAAGATACTTCGGAATGAACAAATGTATGCTTTTCCAGTGATTTCTTCTGCATCTCTCAGGTGGGTTATCTCTTAAGATCAAATTCCAATGGTCTTCATCCCTTTCCTCATGTGAATTCCATGCCTTGCTATTTATGGACAGCTGGCTGGAATTTACATGGGAAAGACCAATTTTCTTTGCACAACAACGGTTTGCTTACTGCTTGTTGCCAGATTTAGGTGAAATAAATGCTTGAGACAAATCAAAACATGATTAGTGAAATGCTGCTATTATTCTAAGCATATCCCATTTTAGCAAATCATAGCAAAAAGAACACAAAACTATGCAAAAAGTTGTAAAATCAGCATATAATATTTCAAATACATTGATCATGCAAAATGGTTAATATACAGCATATTGAATCAACTTAACTAACATATCAGATAAAACATAAGAGTTTATAGGCATTTTTAGTGTTCAAAACATGTTATGATTGAGGCATTTCCAGGCCTCATCATTTTCCCCCCAACTTATATTAATGCATGCCCTCATGCATTACGTTGGGCTATGGAATCACATATGTCCATGTTTAGATTCCATGACCTGTAGAATAATTTCTTGCCTATGTAATACCCCCTGTTTTCCTGAATGTTTCTGAGCCAATCTTCAAATTGTTCATCAGGTTGGGCATCTTCCTCAAAGTAGAATGGAACTGGAGTAATGATGGTCGGAGGCCTGAACCTGAGACCTATCCAGTTATGTTGCATGATCTGAATCAGTTGGATTACACCTTCTGCTCTTCTTCTGGACCATTCTAAGTTGATGGGGGAGATAGGTTCTCTTTTCCTCAAAGACATGGAAAGTTCATTCCATCTGTCTCTGCATACTGACAATGCTGGGAAGAAATTGTGATCACAGAAATTGTTAAATCTGGCCACACAGTCCCTCAAATTGTTCAAGTACATTCTCTTTATATCATCCATGTTCATCATTGAGAAGTGTTGCTTGGTGATAACTAGGTGATTTGGCTGGATTGCTCTGACTAACAACTCAGCCCTTGTTTCAATCACTTTATTTTGCTTTTTCTCTTGATCCCAGTAAAGCTGATTCTGCAAAGTAGACATAAATGCTCTCAACTGAACATCTCCAATGTAGATTTGAGGATGAGAGTCAACTTCCTCTGGAATGAAGAAACTGTGTAAAAACAGTTCACACAGGAGATTTTTTTGCTCAAAAGGACTGTCAAAATATGCCTCCAAAAAATCTTCAATAGTGTCCAATTTATATGGGAGGTTTGAAGTAATCCTCATGACCTGCCATCTGAGGTATTTTTCCTTCAAAATAAGGCTATAAAATCTGGCTGGTCGTCTAAATTGGACTAAAAATTCAGCAATTTGGCATAAGTCAGACACCTTTTCTTTCAATGCCTGAATTTCTGTGTCCTTGGCTTCTAGCTGTTTTGCTTCCAATTTGAATTTTTTAGTTTTAGTGGCAAGTTGCTCATATCTAATCATCCAGCTAGCTATGTCTGCATTGTACTGCTCTAGAGACACAGTATTAGGTGGTCTTACTACAGGGGGGATCCTAGGCAACAGATTTATCTGAACTCCTTTTTCTGCCACTTCCATTGGTTGTTCATCTATCAATAACTCTACTTGCACCCCCTTATTTGCTATTTCTATGGGGTTGTCATCAGATAGTATTTCTACTTGTACCCCCTTATCTGTTGTTTCTACTGGAAGTGTAACAAGTTGAAATGCAGGGACCTCAATAGGAGTACTTACTTGAACATTTTCTTGCTACTAGGACTGTTCCTGTGTTGGTGGCTCATCTTCAACATCCTCTGCTATGCTCTTCACCATTTTTGAAGCATCTTCAGAACAAGAAGGCAATGCTTCAGAATAAGATGGTGCTACTTCAGAATGAACAGGCACTTCTTCAGAATGAAGGAGTGCTATTTCAGGATGAACTCCCATGTCTGCCTCAACAGAGTCATCTGTCCTTGATAGACCCAGAAGCAATTGAGCCAAATTGTCTTCATCATTGGATATAGCTGGCTGTTTTTCAGATTGTGACAACAGTTTTCTCAATTCTGCCACTTCTTGTTGAAGCTCTGCAATTTTTCTTTCTTGCATCTCAATGATGCTTTCTTTCTCTAAAATCCATCTGGTCTGTGTTTTGACAACACTCCTTGCTGCCCTCAGCTGCTCTGTGATGTCTTCCACTTCTGTTTCTACTTCAGAAGCTGATGCAGACAAATCAGTTGCAGTTGGCTGCTCAACCAATATTTCCTCTTCTTCTGCAACAATTTGTTCTTGTTCAGGAGGCTCTGTGAGACTATCTATAAGGGTATCTACCATATCTATAGCCTGTTGAACTGTAGCCTCCTCCAAACCATCCTGCTCAGTTTTTGCCTCAGCTATCTGTTCAGGGAATTCTAGAAAGTTTTCAGATGCTGGTTGTATCTCTGTGACATCTGGGCTGCTTGGTCTATCTTCTTCCTCCATGACCTATTCTGTAGTTTCTTTCAAATGGATTCTTGTAGACCTCCTAGTTCCAGATGCAAACTTCTTCTTTTTGCTCTATTTTTTGGTGACAGCAGGGGTCATGGGGTCAGTTTCAGATGCCTCTGTTTCCCTTGTTTCACTTCTCTGTTCTGACAAATCAGTTGCAGCTTCAGCAAAATGAACCTTCTTTTGTTTTTTTGCTCTGCTGCCAGTTCCAGATCCTCTTCTCTTTTGTTTCTTAGCTCGTGAAGTTGAGGGTTCAGGAGCAAGGTTTTCTGCTGCTATTGTGGGGTGTAGTTCTGTAACAGCTTCAGGGGCACCTTCTGCAGTTTCTTCTGCAGCATCTTCTGCAACATTTTCTGCAGCAACTGTTTCCTCTTCTGCAGCAACATCAGCAGCATTTGGTTCTTCTTCTTCCTCACTTTCATCCCCAAAAATGACATCATTTAGGGTAGAGTAAAACCTATCAAAACTCCTAGGGTTTCCTCTAAAATGGTGTTGGCAAACTAATTTGATGAGGCCATGATGGCGAAGGCTTCCTTTACCCTCCTGATATCTCTTTGCCATGTTCTTTAACTCTTGATACAGATACAAGGGAAGATTTACCCTAACTTTTGGTTGTTGCCCACCATGTCTGAGATGGTTCAAAATTCGTAGATGATGCCCTGATAACAGCACATACTGCCCTTCACAGGTTAGAAATTTAATTACCCAGGTGGCTACTTCATCCCAGGGTTCCTATAGGCTGGCCCTTTTTAACCCTTTGCATGTGTTGTTATGGGTTAAGTACTCTGGTTCTCTATCATTTTCTTCTACAAACTGATTAACTACATTTGCCAATGTGTTCTTGCCAGATCTAGAAATTGAAATCCCTTCTAATGGCAGCTCTGTAATCTGACTTAAAATTTTAGGGCTTACCTCAATAGTCATGTCGTTAACATGTGCTCGGTTGTTTCTGAACGTATGGGCGAACATGCCAGCCAAATCTTTAGAAGACCCATTGAATTTATCCAAAAATGGCATAAACCCTCCATCTTCAAAAATCTGCACGACTGCCGGATTTTCTCGGAGGTAAGTGGTATCTACAGGCTCTGTTCTGATCTTTCGCCCCATCTTTTCTGTTTAAAAACGTACACTATGGCTGCTATTCTTCTGTTGGATTTCTGGCTGTTTAATGTTGCAGATTTGCAGAGTTTTAGTTTGAAACCTTCGTTGCCCTGTTTCTCGTCTTCTTCTTCAGAATGAACCGTAACCTGTGCACTGTACTTCGCAAACACGTCTTCGAAAAGAAAGGTGGCACACATTTCTACTTTTGCACTATACACCTGTTCGTTGATAATTGCATGGATGTCCTTGCCGTCGGATCCACCTCATTAGTTTTGTAGATTCTCACGTGCATGTTTATTGGCATTAAAAATTGGTGGCATATGGTTGGTCACGTCCTCCGTATTTCCAATGAGTGCAAAAACAAACCATGTGCTGACTGACACGTGTTCCTTCATCGCATGCAACTAAAAATTTTGATTTTGTCGTACCTTGTCTTCTTGGATGCCACGTGGAAATGCTCTTTTCGAAGATTATAACTTATTGCGCAGACAAAATTTCATTCCGAATATTATGACCTCATTCCGAAGACAAGTCTTCATTTCGAAGACAAATCCTCATTTCGAAGATTATGACTTCATTTCGAAGACAGGTCTTCATTCCGAAGACAAATCTTCTTTGCAAAATTTTCATTTCGAAGATTAATCCTCATTTCGAAGATCAATCCTCATTCCGAAGATCAAGCTGTATTGTGAAGGTAAATCGTCATTCCGAAGATAGACCCTCATTCCGAAGACAGATCCTCATTTCGAAGACAGATCTTCATTCCGAAGACAGATCTTCATTTCGAAGATGATGCAGCAAGTCGTCATTCCGAAGACCAAGTTTCATTCTGAAGACAAATTGTCATTCCGAAGACAAAGTTTCTTTCTGAAGACAAAGTGCAACATTCATTTTTTTGTCATTCTGAAGACAATTTCATTCCGAAGATAATACAGCAGGCACTATTTTTGGCATTCTTGTTTCGAAGATTAGGCAGAAATCAATATTTTCATTTTCAAAACATGTCTTAAGTATGCCAACTCTTATGAATACCTTTTATGCTAATGGTTAATTGTCACATACTATATACCAATCATTTTACAATGAAGAAATGTAAGAAATATATACCTGATAAAAATAGTTAATGCCAATTTTGAAGAATGACTGCCTTTGTTGATATTCTGCTGAGATTTTCTGCAACATTTCAAAACAAGTGCACTTGGTGAATTTGTACAATGATGGTTCAGAAATTTCTCAAGGTTATGCATGCCAGAAAACTGGTTTTCATGCATACCAACTCGATAGTGCCTTAAGAAAAGGTTTTCACTGCTGAGTTATTCATTTTTCTCTCTTCTTTTTTCTTGATTTTCCCCTTTTTTTTTTTTTACCTCTCCTTTTCTCTCTTTTTTTTTCTTTTTCTTGATCCTGACTATGCCCATGAAGGAATTTCATGATTTCCCCTAAAACCATGCCCATGAAGGAATTCATACTCAGAATTTATTCATCTTTTTGTTTTCTATTTTTTTCTGATTTTTTTGTATTTTTTGCTTTTTCTTGAAATCCACTGATCATGTTGATTGTTTTGAAGTGGAAGAGGGAATCTCTTCCACCTGTTGTGTATCCAAACTATCAAGTTGTTGCAAGAATTCTTCTTTAGTCAGAGGTGTATGGTATACCCCGAGGCGATGTCCATTCACTACCAACTTTCTTCGTGACCCATCAATAGGGGATAAACGAGCTGCTCCATTGTTAAATACCTCCTCAATCCAGTAAGGTCCCAACCATCTAGTTCTCAGTTTTCCAGGGAAGTCTTCATATTGAGAATCAAACAGTAAAGCCCAATCTCCTTGTTGAAGTTTCCTCTGTTGAATGTGACTGTCATGCCACAGCTTCCTCTGCTCCTGAATTACCTCAGTTTGGTGCAGAGCATCCAATCTAAGTTCATCCAATGCATTCAGCTGTAGAATCTTGTCTGTCTGTGCCTACGATAATTCAATTCCAATTTCCAGTGTTGTGCGCAATGTTAGTAGCTCAAATTCAATAGGTAAGAGAGGCTTTTTACCAAAGACTAGTTCATAAGGTGTGAATCCAGTAGTGGACTTCCAAGTAGTATTGTAGGCCCAAACTACTTCAGGTAATTTATCTAGCCAATTTCTCCTATGAAAAGCTACTATTTTTGTCAAGATGCGTTCTAGTTCCCTGTTTGTTACTTCAACCTGGCCATTTGCTTGTGGGTGGTAAGGTGATGATTTCCTATGTTTGATTTCATACAATTCTGTAAATGCTTTTATGACTTTGGATGCAAATTGGGGTCCTTGGTCTGTGGTGATAGACCGTGGAGCTCCAAATCTCTGAAAAATCTGAGTATACAAGAAATCAACGACCTTCTCTTCACGAGCATGTTTGAAAGCACGCACCTCTACCCACTTTGTCAGGTAATCAGTGCATACCAGAATATGCACCTTTCCTTGAGAAGGTGGATCAATAGGTCCTACAAAATCAAGCCCCCACCTCTCAAATGGTTCTAAAACCATTTTAGGCTACAGTGGCATCTCATTTGTATGAGTGGGTTTCCCCATTCTTTGGCATGCATCACAATGCCTGATGTACTTTTTCACATCCTTGTGAAGAGATGGCCAATAATATCCTGTCCCTAAGATTTTCCTAACTATGCTTTTTATAGAATAGTGTCCACTTGAGGGTTCATCATGACAAGCTCTAAGGATATCATACACTTCATCCTTTCGGATGCACCTACGTAACACATGGTCAGGACTGCACTTAAAAAGCATACCCTTAATCCATTCAAAAGAAGAACTTTGTTTGATCAATTGTTTTTTTTGTTTTGAAGTGAAATGTGGAGGAACTTTCCCTGTGACCAAATAATTGGCTATATCTGCAAACCAAGGTGATTGGACTGATATAGCAAATAGTTTTTCATCAGGAAAAGTGTCATCAACTAATTCCCCTTCATATGTGTTTCCGCAACCTTGGACAAGAAATCTGCCACAACATTAGCTTTTCCTGGTTTGTTGATTATAGTGATATCAAATTCTTGCAACAACAACAACCAACGAATAATTCTTGCACTTACCATAGGTTTATTCATCAAATACTTAATGGTTGTATGATCTGTGTGAATAAATGATGGCGGACCATAAATCACACCTTCACAAAATTTAATTTTTCATTAATATCTTCTGAAAATAAATACATACATCAAAATAAAACAGCCCGCAGGCTTTACAAAGGACCAAGCTCGGCTTCGTCTTCTCTCCTGCACTCTGTCTCCCCTTTTCTCTAATCCGCCACCTCCCAACTATTAAAAAATCTCGAGTTTTTATCGAGGTCTCGGCTCCCTATGCAATTAATGCCCACCAGCGCGAATTCATGAAATTTAAAATCAAAGTTTGCTTCCTTTGATAAGTTTTCAAATTTCCTTTATCAATGGGCAACCACCCCCGATCCGCCATGAAAGCACGCATTAACCTTGACCTGCAACCACCGTTTTCCAGACTGTCCCTCGAGAACTGTTGCCTTGTCAGAACATTTAACCGTGCCCGCTATCTCTTTTCTCACGCGCGCGGCCTATCCACGTGTCCAAATTTGATTCGCCTTCAACCGGTTGCGAAACCGCAACATGTCGTGATATCGCGACCAAAATGACGCCTTGCCTTCGTCTGCAAATAATCATCGTGAAATCACGACGAAAATCCTCCTCCGCACCTTAGCCACAAAAACGTCGCGACATCACGACGTCGCGACATCGCGACGAAAAACCTCCTCCGCACCTTAGTCACAAAAATGTCGCGACATCGCGACGTCGCGATATCGCGACGAAAAACCTCCTCCGCACCTTAGTCGCAAAAACGTCGCGACATCGCGACGCGATATCACGACGAAAAACCTCCTCCGCACCTTAGTCGCAAAAACGTCGCGACATCGTGACATCGCGATATCACGACAAAAACTCCCCTTCGCCTTGCTGCAGCCTTTGGGGTCGCGATTTCGCGACCCCCCCAACTTTTATCTTGGAAAAGAACTTGCATTACAGAACTTAAACTTCCCCCTTGTTTTACAAAACTTTTGCCTTGGGAAAGAAAAGAAACAGAACAAATTACTTAGAAAATTCGGTTGATGCCAGATTGTCCTGTTGTCACCGGATGCTCCTGCATCAGACACCCGAGGTAAAAGGA
Organism: Wollemia nobilis; assembly: GCA_028583015.1. NCBI lineage: Eukaryota > Viridiplantae > Streptophyta > Pinopsida > Araucariales > Araucariaceae > Wollemia > Wollemia nobilis. The sequence goes on along the minus strand of JAQPPZ010003595.1, from coordinate 237,085 downwards.
GAAGTGACCTTCACTTCTGTGTTGTTCGGTCCGCGTCTTTTGTAACATCTCCAAACGGGCACCTGTCCCTGCAACCTGCTTCAACCCCGTCTCCTGGCAAAAATATTTTTTGCCTTCTACCAGACAAATTCTGGCACTGCTGCACACCTTCTCATCCACTGCCTGTAATGGCTTTAATTTGTGGCGCACTCCATATTTCATCAAGGAGTACGTATTTGCACGACCATCATGCACTGCACTCCGATCAAACTGCCATGGCCTCCCTAACAGCAAATGGCAAGCATCCATGGGGAAAACATCACACAGGACCTCATCCTGGTACTTCCCAATATTGAACGTGACTAAGCACTGTTCACGGACCCATGCTCTGTGGTCCTTCCGCAACCACGCAATCCGGTATGGATGCGGGTGTCTCCTTCTCTCCAGCTGTAACTTAGCAACCATCTCCTCGGAGACTAAGTTATCTGTACTCCCATTGTCTATAATAACATTACAGACTTTGCCTGCACTTTTGCACCGTGTGCGGAACAGGCTTCTCCTCTGCTCTGGTTTGTCTTCATCAATCAACATGGTCCTCCTCACGATCATTGCTTCTCCTTTCTCAGCTTCTTCAGAATGTTCTGATTCAGCATCTTCCTCTGCCACAACAGCTCTGGCAGGACCCACTTGTTTCTTGTTCACTCTCTCGGGGTGCTGGGGACACTCATATGCCCGATGCCCCTCTTCTCCACAGTGGAAACATGTTCCCCGAAACACTCCTCTTCCATACCCACGTCCAGATCTACCTCTTCCCCTTGGGTAGCCATTGTTCTGAACTTGGGGTTTGGGTTCCTCATCTTCCTTCTGATCCCGACTGCTGTTAACCTCTTCTTTCTTCTCCTCTTTTCCTTCCTCTTTTCTTCCACCAGTCTTTCCTCCGTGCCCTCTTCCTCTTTGCTTGCTCTCAAACCTTCTGTTCAGTTTCTCTTCAACCTTCAGAGCAAACTGGTAAGCATCTTCAATGGTGCTCACCCGAACTAAGCTCAACTCTTCCTGGATACTGGGTCTCAACCCATTAATATAACGGGCCACCTTCTCCTTGCTTGCTTCCAAATGGCCAGTTCTGATGGAGATTTTATAAAACTCCTCCGTATATTCTTGGACAGTTTTATTCATCTGTCTCAAACCCTGCATTTTTCTCAGCAGATCCAACTCGTAATCTGCCGGAATAAACTATCTTTTTAATTTTTCTACCATCCGTTCCCATCTTGTTATCCGTTCTTTTCCTCTTCGGTTCCGTTCCAGCTGTACTCCCTTCCACCATATGCTGGCATGACCTTTCAGCTTGGTCTTGGCAAATCTGACCCTCTCGGGATCTTCAACTTCTTCATACTCGAAGTACTCTTCCAGATCATTGATCCAGTCGATCAATTCCTCCGGATCCAGGTTCCCGAAATACGTGGAAACTTCCATCTTCGACCTCTTCCCAATCTGGGATATGGCTTTGTACAGTCTGGCTTGTGCCGGATCTACAGCCTCCTCTTCTTCTTCAGACTGATTTTCTTCTTCATCTACTTCGTCTTCACTGTCTGCATCTCTTCTTGGTTCGTGTCCTCTGTGCAGTTCTTCTTGCAGGGCCTGAACTTGCCGCTGCAAAGCCCAAAAATCTTTTGTTGTTGTCATGCCTCTCCCACCAACCGGGTTTCTTCTCGGAGGCATTTTACTCACTTTCTCACGAGCCGTTCCACAGATCCTGGTGTAACTGCCTCACGTCCGATGATCTGTTACACACTCAGGAACTTTCGGCTCTGATACCACTGATGGCGGACAAGAGATCACACCTTCACAAAATTCGACTTTTCATTAATATCTTCTAAAAATAAATACATACATCAAAATAAAACAGCCCGCAGGCTTTACAAAGGACCAAGCTCGGCTTGGTCTTCTCCCCTGCACTCTGTCTCCCCTGTTCTCTAATCCGCCACCCCCAACTATTACAAAATTCTAAGTTTTTATCGAGGTCTCGGCCCTCTATGCAATTAATGCCCACCAACACGAATTCATGAAATTAAAAATCAAAGTTCGCTTCCTCTGCTAAGTTTTCAAAATTCCTTCCATCAATGGGCAACCACCCCCCGATCCGCCATGAAAGCACGCATTAACCTTGACTTGCAACCGTCGTTTGCCAGACTGTCCCTCGGGAACTGTTGCCTTGTCAGAACATTTAACCGTGCCCGCTATCTCTTTTCCTGCGCGTGCGGCCTGTCCACGTGTCCAAATTTGATTCGCCTTCAACCGATCGCGAAACCGCGACATGTCGCGATATCGCAACATGTCACGATATCGCGACCAAACTGACGCCTTGCTTCATCTGCAAATAATCATCGTGAAATCGCAACGAAAATCCTCCTCCGCACCTTAGCCGCAAAAATGTCGTGACATCGCGACGTCGCGATATCGCGACGAAAAACCTCCTCCGCACCTTAGTCGCAAAAACGTCGCGACATCGTGACGTCGCGATATCGCGATTAAAAACCTCCTCCGCACCTTAGTTGCAAAAACGTCGCGACATCGCGACGTCACGACGGAAATTCCTCTTCGCCTTGCTGCAGCCGTTGGGGTCGCGATTTCACGACCCCCCCCCAACTTTTGTCTTGGAAAAGAACTTGCATTACAGAACTTAAACTTCCCCCTTGTTTTACAAAACTTCTGCCTTGGGAAAGAAAAGAACAGAACCAATTACTTAGAAAATTTGGTTGATGCCAGATTGTCCTGCTGTCGTCGGATGCTCCTGCATCAATAAATATTTGATAACCTGTGATATAATGCCTGAATTTGTTGATGGCATAAATTACTGCTAGGAATTCCTTCTCAGTTGTTGTATAATTTTTCTCGGCTCTGTCAAGTTCTTGCTAATGTTGTAGATGGTATAATGTTCACCATTATCAATTTGTCCTAATGCTTGCTCCAATTGTTGTATTGGAGGCATCGATCTGTATGTGAAATGGTAATGTCCAATTAGGTCCTCTGAGCACAGGTGGAGTTATCAATTTCTCTTTCAGAGCTTCAAACACTTCCTGAAACTTTGCAATCCAGGAGAATTCAGAATCTTTAGTCAATAGGGCAAACATAGGACTTGCTATTGTGCTAAAGTTGGGAATAAACCTGCGGTAAAAACCAATGTGTCCTAGGAAGGTTCTAACATTAGTCTGAGTTTTAGGAGGAAGGAGATTCTTGATAATTTCAACCTTCTTTGGATCAACTTGGATCCCTTCAGGAGAGATGTGATGACCAAGAACTATCCCTTCCTTCATCATCATGAAGCATTTATCTGGATTTAAGGATAAGTGGTATGTTTCACAATGAGTTAAGACTTTGTCAAGATTTTCCAATGTAAAATCAAAATTTTGTCCACATACTGTGAAATCATCTATGTAAATTTCAATGCTTTTGGTGGTCAAATCAACAAAAATTGCTAGGACTGCTCGGTGAAAAGTTGCTTGGGCATTACACAAACCAAAAGGTAAAACCCTATAGGCAAATGTTCCCCATGGACATGTAAAAGTTGTCTTTTTTTGATCTTCAGGTGCAATCTGAATTTGATTATATCCACTAAATCCATCAAGTAAACAAAAGTATCTTTTTCCAGCAAGAGTATCTAACACCTAATCTATGAAAGGTAATGGAAAATGGTATTTGTATGTCACCTTATTCAACTATTACCAATGGAGAAACCCATTGGCTATCAGAAATTGGGTAAATGAATCCTACTTCTAGGAGTTTTTCAATTTCTTCTTTCACAATATCTCTTAAGGCAGGATTCAATCTTCTTTGGGGTTGTCTAACTGGCTTGACTTCTTCAGTATAGATTTTGTGGGTACATATATCAGGATGAACTCCTGACATATCTTTGTAGTTCCAAGCAAAAGCATGAACATGCTTCTGCAAGACAACTATCAATTTTTCTTCCTCTTCCCTAGTAAGCTGGCTATAGATGTTCAAAAATTTTCCTGGCTGGACTTCTATTTGTTTTGTATTTAGAAGGACTGAATTCACTCCTTCATACCTGGTGATTAAGGGATTAAGAGGACATTGTTGAGATGGGAGAAAAGAAGTAGTTTTTGTTTTATTGTTGCTTGAGGGAAGCATATCTTGTATGGAACAGTGGGAAGGAAAAATCAGATGATGGTGCCATCCATGTGGTAGTGAAACAGAGTTTTCCTATGATAGCACAGATGGTTCATCTTCAGATTTTTGATTCTCCTCATTCCTTATCAACTGTTGGATATTTGTTGTTTCCCCTTCTAAACCTTGTTCATGCAGAACATTCATCAGGATTGTTTCATTTTCTAAATTTTCTGTGTCACTGAGGTCTTCTATGTGTTCTCTTACTACTAAGGTAGCTAGTGTAGAAATGACCTCTTCTGGTTCCTCATCTGAGTCAGAAAACCATAACTGACCTGAAAATTTGCTAGATGGTTTTGCAGGAGGATATAAAGAAATTTGTTTCAGATCAATACCATTTGAAATAGTCATATTTCCAGATCTGCAGTCTATGAAGGTTGTTGTAGTTGCAAGCCAAGGTCTTCCCAAAATAATGGGATATCCATGTGCTGAATTTCTTGGCTGTAAAACCGGGAAAATCTAAGGGAATTCCCAAGAAGAAACTTCTATAGGGACATCTTCAATGATTCCTTCAGGTTTTGCAATTGACCTATCAGCCATTTCTAAAACTATAAATGTGGGGCTGAGATGTTTGAGCTGTAATTGTTCCATTGTATCCTTGGTCATGACATTTATTGCAGCTCCTAGATCTACTAAGACATTTGATATTGGTACTGAACCTATGGTGATTGTGATAACTGGGCTTCTTGGATCACTATACTTTGGAGGTACTAGTTTTTCAGATAAAAGATCAGCTATCTTTCCTTCAACCTGCACAGTTTTGGGAAATGCTCTCTTCTTTCTTCCTGCTCTTTTAATGGACAAATTTCGGACAGTACTGTTAATCTCTGGTATTTCCTTAATAGCTTGCAATAAGGGCAATGATATAGTCAAATTTTTGAGTTCTTTGACCAATTCTGACTCAAAATTTTTTGGTATTGCATTAAGTCTTTCAGGATATGGGATTATCCTTGGTAATTGTTCTACTTGTGTCTCTTTCTCTATTGTTGGTTGGATTTTTTCAGGTTCCAATGATTCTTCTGTCTCCATTGTTGGTTGGACTTTCTCTGGTTCTGATGATTCTTGCTCTTCATTTTCTTTAATTTCAATTGAAACTGGTTCAGGTACAACTTTTCCTGAATGAAGTTGGATGTTACTACAATCACGAACATTAATTTCGACATTTTCTTTAGCTTCAGCCACATAGACAGGAGGTGTCTGTCTCACATTGTTTGTATTAGTGACTGGCTGAGCTGGCAATTGAGGTTGTTTCACTTGTTGTGTTTGTTGTTGTTTTTCTTAAAAATTTTGATTAGGTGCAGGCAACAAATGCTGAGTTTGACCTTGATTCCTTTGCTGCCTTGGATAGGACTGGTATTGTTGATTCCACTGTGGTTGGTTTTGCATCCAATGTGGATTAGTCTGATTTTGATTCCAAGCTGGATTGTTTTGATTCCAAGATGGGTTGTTTTGATTCCATGAGGGGTTGTTTTGATTCTGATTCCAGGCTGGGTTACTCCAATTTGATTGTGGCCATTCTTGGGAATTTTTCCATTGAGGATAATTCCAAGGACGTTGGGGTGGTTTTGATTGTCTCCAAGGCATAGTACCAGGATTATGCCCCCAATTTGTAGGAAAATGAGAGGGATTTTGATATTGAGAAAAATTTCCCTCTTGTTTTGGTCTAATATAGTTGAGTTCCTCAGTCTGGTTTTCTAATACAGTTTTGAGTTGTGGTAGCAGGTGCCATTGATCAGTTGAATGCCTTTTTGAACAGATACTACAAATGGCTGAGATAGATGTTTTATTCAAAGGACATTCCTGCAAAGCATGTTTATTTCTACATTTTGGGCAATAAATTGCCAAAGGTTCTGTGTTTTTTGCTTTTGCAGACATTTCCCCCAAAGTAGTGTTTAGGTGCACTAGGATATCAGTTTTGAAATTTGCAAGTTCTTCTATCAGGTCCTTTACATCAGTGCCATTTGTGGGCTTTTTCTTCTTCTCTGCTTAGTGCGAGAGTAATTCTTGCAGAGATCCATAATTTCCTCATTACTGAGAGTGGTTACATCCCCTTTTCCCATCAAATCCAGAATTTCTCTAGATTCATCTTGCAATCCTATCAAAAAGATGGTTTTACATAATTCTGGTTCTATAAGTCCACATATCCTTTGAACAAAGGAGAACCTATCAAGATAATCTTCCAATGTCTCATCATCTTCCTGCTTGATTCTGAATAAATCATCTTTTCTATTCCTTACACGATAATATTCCTGATATTTGTCTAAAAAGACAGTCTCCATTTGATCCCAAATTCTTATGGAATTTGGCTCGAGGCTCATGAACCAGCGCAATGCTGAAGCTTTGAGAGTTGAGGGAAAAACCTTAAGTTTTTGATTGTCATTTATATAATCATAGGTCTGACACACTACCTTGAATTCAAACAAAAATTGGTCAGGATCTTCAGATACAACACCTCGGAAGGTTGGAAGTATCGAAGGTGAAATGGTCTTCATGGGAGAGTTTTGTGTTGGATTCGGACGAATAGGATATTCAAATGTTCTGGACGGTTGGAGTATATCCTGATCATCTCCTTCATTATGAACATAGCCATGTTGACCATCTATATTGCCTCCTTCTGCCATAGTTTCCTGTTTGTTGGGAGAAGTTAAAGCTTCCCAAATTGTTCTCTCAAGAGGTCCAAGCCTCTCTTTTGACGATGAGTCTGATGAATTGTATTTCTTAGGATAATCTGATGATGATAAAATTGGTGATTTTCCTATCTCAGAATGTTCTAATGATGGTGAGACTGGTGATTTTTCTATCAATCTTTCTGGTAATTCAAACATAGGTGATTCACCCCTTAGGCGTGAAGATCTCCTTAATGGAACAAGCCAAGGATCCTTTGGGGTAGTTCTACCTTTTTCATCCCTAGACTTATTCATTCATGTTTACTCTTAAATGACATAAATTAAGTCAATAGTTGTTATCTTCCTCAATTGTTGTATTTAGATTTTAACCTGAATTCTCACAGCTTAGTCTGATTACAGCTATTGGACTATTTGTTTTCTTCTGACAACACTATTCCCTAGCAACGGTGCCAAAATGATGCGTAGTCGTTATACCATCATTAATTCTCAATGAATCTATCAATCCAGGGCAGTGTACAAGGCTATCTACGAAGAAGAAGTGAAACAACTATAACTTAGGTCAATTTAGAGCAACAGGTCTTATTGGTGGAACCGGTTGTGTGGGGGGTTTTGGAACATTCCTATATCTAAATTGCATGAATTAAATCTTAATCTAAGTTGCAGAATTGAAAACTAATCATTAACTACAGAAATGAAGTCCTAATTACAATTGCTGAATGAGACCTAATTATATTGCAGAAATAACAGTTGCATAATTGAAAGTCTGATCCTAATTGCAGAAAGGAAATCTAATTACTTTTGCAGTAATGAAAGTCTAGATCTAATGTGGAAATAAAAACTGTCAAATTTTTGTAACAGAAGGTTCTCAATCTTCTATGCAGGATTTGACAGCAAAACATAAAATACAGAAAATTGCTGAAAAACAGTAAATTCTGGGAATAACAGTCTGAAATAAAATGGAAGCTTTGCTAAAAGTAAAGATTACAACTAAAACACTAAGCACAAGATTAATCTAAGCATAAATAAACTAAGACTACAAATATTGTTAACTGTTTACAAGCAATTGAAATAACAAGTTCTACAACTCATTCTGCTGCAGCAAAATCAAAATAAAAACCTGCTTGTTAGTCCTCCTCCTAGGTCTGGAAGTGGCCAACCTCCTTGTCCAGAAGAAGGTGTGAGTCTCTTTCTCTTTCTAAATCTTAATCACACTCATTTACAAGCAATATGAAATATAACTGGTGCACTTTATTGATTAGAAGACATGATTACAATAATTCTGCTGAAAAACTGTTACAGGACTGTAACAGTCAATTTCTACCTATACTCTGTATTTTTTGCTAGCTTCCTTACTCTTTTCTCACTATTTTCTACCTCCTTTACTACCTACTAGGCTCAACCTGAACAAAAGCAATATTTATAGCTATCCTATGATCTGATTACAAACAAAGAATATCTCAAAAGATCTAATCCTACAATACTGCAACAAATTTTGGTTTTATCCTAGAAGAGGACTAAAACTTGATCTTTCCCTTAATGATGGCTTTGGTCGGCAATGACGACAAAGACAGATGGAAGATCTTTCCCTTTACCTTTTCCAACCTTTATTTCCCTTTTTCGGCTTCAAAAATCGGTCAACAAGTCAAAGAAACACATTATGTTCTTCATTCCGAAGATAAGTGGCTTCATTCCGAAGACAATGCAATTCTCATTTCGAAGATACTGCATTCTCATTTCGAAGATATCTGTTCATTTCGAAGATACTTCGGAATGAACAAATGTATGCTTTTCCAGTGATTTCTTCTGCATCTCTCAGGTGGGTTATCTCTTAAGATCAAATTCCAATGGTCTTCATCCCTTTCCTCATGTGAATTCCATGCCTTGCTATTTATGGACAGCTGGCTGGAATTTACATGGGAAAGACCAGTTTTTGCTGCACAACAATAGTTTGCTTGCACTGTTGCCAGATTTAGGTGAAATAAATGCTTGACAAATCAAAACATGATTAGTGAAATGTTGCTATTATTCTAAGCATATCCCATTTTAGCAAATCATAGCAAAAAGAACACAAAACTATGCAAAAAGCTGTAAAATCAGCATATAATATTTCAAATACATTGATCATGCAAAATGGTTAATATACAACATATTGAATCAACTTAACTAACATATCAGATAAAACATAAGAGTTTATAGGCATTTTTAGTGTTCAAAACATGTTATGATTGAGGCATTTCCAGGCCTCATCAAAAGGCTCCCCCTAATGCTTCCACAAAAATAATGAATAGATAAGGAGAAAGTGGATCACCTTAACGAAGTCCACAAGATGACTTGAAGTAACCAACATGAGAACTATTGACCAAAATAGAAATTTTTGGTGTTATCCACTCACAACTATAATCAAAGCCAAACTTTCTAAGAATAGCATGTAGAATTTTTTTGGAAACCCTATCACGTGCTTTGTTCATATCTAATTTCAAAATCATACTTGGTTTTTTCATGGAATGAAGAGAATGTATGGCCTCTTGCGCAGTAATTATACCATCACAAAAATTTTTACCATGAACAAAGCCACCTTGTTATTTTGAGATAAGATAACCTAGAATGCCCTTTAACCTATTTTCCATACTTTTTGAAATGATATTATAAATCATATTACAAAGGCTTATTGGATGAAAATTATCAAAATATTTCATGTTGCCTTTCTTGGGAACCAAGGTAATGAAAGTAGCATTTATATCACTTATTATAGCCTTCTTTTTCTGGGCCTCTTTAATTGCAACTAGCATATCACTCTTCAATAAATCCTAAAATTTTTAAAAACAAATTGTAGAAAATCCATTGGGACCAGGTGCCTTGTTAGGATGGAAAGAGAAAACTACTTCATGGAGCTCCTCCAAAGATATTTTCTTCATCAAGATTTCATTTTGTCCTTGAATGATAATTGATGGAATATTTTGCAAATTTTTTTCTTATGACTCTTTTTTTTTCAATGAGTTTATGTAGGTTATTATAAGGCGTCTTGGTCCCCTCATACTGAGCGGGGTTTGAACCTTGGGCCTCTCAAAGAGAGGCCAAAGTTCTTACCACTGTAGTAAGCTTGCAACTTTTCTTGTGCCTCCTTATCTTGCCTTGTATCTAACAAAATATTTTTTAAATAATTAATTGCTTCCTTCCTTATATCTTCTTCATCCTCAACATTTCTTCCATCTGGAGTTATAATATTTTTATTCGATGAAAATAAAATTTTGTTTTTGTTGTAACATGAATTTTCTTTTGTATTTCTATTTCCTTCCTTAAGCCATTTCTCTCTAGATTTTTGGAACCAATATAACTCCTTTTTCAATGCATTATGATAATAAAATAATGATTGTTTTTCTTTCACATAAGAATCCTAATCCATTCCATTAAATTCTACTATCTCTTGTAAATTTTTGAGTTTGGATTCAATTTCTTTCCTTTCTTTAAAAATGTTACCAAAAGATTTGACATTCCAAATCTTCATTTGCTCCTTTAAATATTTTAACTTTTGAACAAACTTGTTCATACATGATCCTTCAAATTTTGATTCATCCCACCATAACATAACCATCTAGAAAATTTCAGGATATTAAAGCCACATAGACTAGAAGCGAAATGGCTTTGGATGACCATCAATAGGTAACTCACAAGTCAAAAGAATGAGTTTGTGATTTGATCTTGCTCGCAATAAAATATCCGAAGAGATTGTATACTTTTTTGCAACTATTTATTGGATAACAAGAATCTATCCAATATTTATACTATATGATTTTTTCCAATGTGTATATTATCCCATGTATATTGAAAGCTTGAGGGACTAACATCCCAAAGGTCATTTGAATTGACAAACGTAGCAACATCTTTCATTGATTTAGACCATATTGGAATATCACCCTTTTTCCCAAATGAGATGGAGTAATGTTAAAATCACCCCAAGAATCAATATATCACAATGAATCATCATTGTATTTGATAAAAATATGCTAAGGTCCTTCCAACATCTTTCATGATGAGTAACCATAGTTAGAGCATATACATTTATAACCCCAACTTTGATGTTTTCTTCTTTCTTGCAAAATAATCTAACAACCCAATTACTTTTTGCTTCTAATAATTGCCCATCCCATTTGCATTTGTCCCATATTATTGCAATATTGCCTGAAGCTCCCGTAGAAGAAATTGCTAAACAATCACCTATCTTCTAAATATTTTTAAAAGCATCCTTACATTCCTCACTGCTTAATTTTTTTTGTATTAAAATAAACTAAAGACTATAACAACCTATTAATCCCTTAATAACTTTTTTTTAAGGGGTTTTATTCACACCCTTAATATTCTATGATATCATTCTTGTCATCAACACTTTTTATTTTTATTAGTGGGCTTAGACCCACTTCTTCTTAACACCTGTGATATTTTTATTTGGCTTCCCAGATCAATATCCTTTTGAGTTTCTTTTTCTCTTTGTTCCTACTTTGATGACCTTCCTCTCCTTCCATTCCCGCCAACACTCTCATCTTCATCAATCTCTTATATTTCTCATATTGTTCATAATGAGATCTATCTTCTAAAGATTTATGTTGCCCTAAATAATCGAAAGTGCAAGGAATAGCCTCATTAGCATTTTTTTCTTTATGTTGCCTTGAAAAATCTAAACTACATAGATGATCCTCCATAGTTATTACTTTCTTATGTTGGCCTAGAAACCCTAAATTTCCTTGGATATCCTCCATAAGATTTTCTTTATTGTATTGCTCTTGAAACCCTAAAGTGCAAGGAATACACTCTATACTACTTTAATTTTTATTGCAAGGAGAAGATTTTATGCTACTTGAGAAAAATAAAAGTGATTTACCTAGATTAAGCTTACCTCCTTCACCTCATTTGCTTTAAAATTCACATCCCTATCTTCCTTTATTTTAAAATCTGCCTTCCTCTTTTCCTTTACACATTTAGCTCCTTTTATATTTGAAATTGCACATTGTACTTCCTCATTCCTCATATCATTTTTTCCTTCTAATGGTTGATTCGAGTGAATTGTAATGGCCTTTGTCATATGATGATGTAGAGGGGTTTTTCTTACCACTTTCTTATGGATGGAAAATCCTTGATTTTACCTAGCTTCTCCTATGATATGATCTCATTGTTTCAAATTGAAGCTACCCTCATGCCCATCAATTTTCATCTTTTCCTCCATCATTTTCACTTTGTAGTCTCTTGCCATGTGCCCTGTTTCATAACACTTGCAACATCAAAATACAATATTTTCATAATCCACTTGTTGATCCCATTCTCTTGATTCAAATTTAACGCTAATATACAATGGTAAAGGTTTTGAAGTATCCATGGAAACACATATTCAAGTGTATACAACATGCCTTCTCTCCTTAGTAGTTGGTCATGAATTCACTTAGAGTATTACCGATATTTTTCAAAACCTCCTTATTGATGAGTTGATAAGGAAGTCCAAAAGCCTAATCCATATTGGAAGCCTTATAATAGTTTTTGCATCCACAAAAAAATTCTCTCCAAGGTCTTAAATATAATGCATCTTTACCCCTAAACCATGGGCCTCCATCCATTATTTTATCCCTTATTTTTGAATAGAAAAAAAGGAGGAAAAATCCTTTTGGAAGAAAAGTCATGGAGTGAAGTCAATCCCCACTTCAATTTGATCCAATTTTGAATCTCAAAAAAACTTGGCCAATATCCATGGAACTTACATATTGATCCTCTAGTTTTAAGAACCATTATATCAAACTAGGTCGTGCTTTTCCTCTTATTGCTAGCTATGGCATCCATACTTCCAACTAAGTCATTCTTACTTTCAGTAAGGACTTTCAAAAATGACTTTCTTTCCATGTTACTTGGATTTTATTCAATTGAATCCTTTAAATTCTCCTAAGATATGGAACAAGAAGTGGCACTTGTTCCTTGATTGCACATTGCTTTCTACTTCTCGTATCCTGCCCACAATTCCTCCTTGCTTCTAGCTCATGCTCACGCTTGCTTCCAAGTGGTACTCGCTCTCGATCATGCTCGCACTTGCACTCGCTTTTGGTTGCACTCCCTTTCAAATACACTCACTCTCATCTCACACTCGCTTCTGGCTACACTCACTCTTGGCTTGTGCTCTCATGCTTGTACTTGCTTGCAACTGCACTCATTCCCAGCTCGCATTCAACTGACCAAACAAAAGTTAAAAAACAATCAATTTGGAAAATCCCGCCCAACGAGAAACAAACAGTTTGGAAAAACCTACCCAGCGGGAACAAATAAATTTGAAAAATCCTGCCCAGCAGGAAACCACCAATTTTGAAAAATCCCGCCTAGCAGGAAAACATGCAGGATGACGAATTTGAAAATCCCACCCAGCAGGAAGAAGCCGAAAACCACCAAATTAAAAATCCCACCTAGCGGGAAAACCAACAGGTTTGGAGAATCTCGTCCAGCAGGAAAACCAGCAGAAAAAATGAATTTGAAAAACCCTGCCCAACAGGAAAACCAGTAGGTTTGGAGAATCCCGTCCAACGAGAAAACCAATAGAAAATGGATTTGAAAAATCCCACCCAACAGGAAAACCTGCAGGTTTAGAAAATCCCGCCGAGCGGGAAAACCAGTAGAAAAATGGATTTGAAAAATCCCGCCCAATGAGAAAACCAACAGGTTTAGAAAATCCCGCCCAACGAGAAAACTAGTAAAAAAACGGATTTGAAAAACCGCAGCACTGGTATCCCGCCAACAGGAGTATGAGGTAACCAGGTTGGGGCAAGGTCTGGAAATGGAACAACAGAAATGAGAGATCCCCAAGACCACCGGATCTCCCTTGTAACCAGACTGGGAATGCAACTGCAAAGGAGAAACAGGGAAACTGTCACATGAGCGCCCGTGATTGGAGAGGATTTCTTGCCCAGGTTGAAAAACATGGTAATGGCTTTGCAATAGATGATGAATCACGAGGTCCCATCCCAAGACCTTTAAACGTGCAAAGAAACATACCACATAAACAACCAACAAAAAATATACCAGTCCCACCCTTGCCTGCAAAAGGATGTATCCAGGGAAAGCCGCAACTGCACAAAGAAGCTCAGGGTCCCCCTCCAAGACCAAAAGGATAGACTGCGAGAAGAAACCAAGGACCTATCCAAAAAATGAGCAACCACTGGATCTACAAGGAGATCCTGAACGCAGAGAGTTCCTGGAATGACTGAGAAGGAAAGCCATTTGCGAGAATGAAGCCCAGGCCCCCCCGAAGCCGAAAAAGAGTGCAGATGAGAATCTCGAGCAGTGAATAGGAAATCAGGGCCAAAACCTCTTCCAGAAGCCACCCCCAAGCTAGCCGAAAACACACCAAACCAGCGTACTCAGGGACAAAAACCACAACACACTCCTTGCAGTGAAATAATCTAGTCAAAAATGGGAAACCTGAGAAACCCAGGAATCTCGAGAACTAGGCCAGAGAGCAACCCAAGGAGGGGTAGGGAAATGAAAAAGTGGGACTGGATAGTCCCTGGTACTGGAGCCATCCCACCCTGCCCCCCTCCAATGATAATTATACTAATATATTTAATATTCATTAAAAATTGAATAAAAATAATTATTAAAAAAAAAGTCTGTCTTCATTCAAAAACCTTATTAGATAGTTCTATGAGGGATATTGAAGTGATATGTCTTTCAATTTTCATCTAAGAAACCTAAGTTCAAACCTCTTTTAAAAACTCATGCTTTACCCTCAATTTTATTAAAATTTTGGTTTTCATCCCTTAACCAAGTTCAAGCCTCTATATAAAGGGACCGAGGCCCCTTTCAAAAAGCCTGTGCCTTATCTAAACTTTTTATTAAATGACATTAGCTCAACTGGTTAATGTCCTCAGCGGTTAAGAAAGAACACCTAGATTTGAATCTTGTCAAGCTATTAAAAAAAATCCAAATTGTTGTAATAATACCACTACGAGGTGTTGATGTTACGGGTGGGACCCATCTAGTTTCAATCCCATATAATTGTAATACTACTATGAGGTGATGATGTTACTGATGAAACCCATCACGTTACAATCCTATATTTTTTTAATTTTCTTTTTCCATAGGGAAGTTGTTCACCCTGTTGATACCTAAATGGTTGTGTTATTCCCCTATTGACAAGTGTAGCTCTCGGCCTTACGAGGGGTCATGGTTGGGAGGGGACTGCTCAACTCTATGCGTTGATTGTAGAGATTTATCACATTAACCATAGAAATTATCAAGAAGAGACCTAGGTTCAAACCTTGGGACACGTTGTCAGCTTTAGCAAAGGTCTAGATCGACAATGACGGTACGAATCCCGAACGATCGATGGTAACCATTTCATGCCGGGTCAACAACAACAAGACAAATAGGCTGTTGGGAGCAGTCCCTATGGTTTGAACCCTGTGCTTGCCAGTTACTAAAAATAGTGGTTGTAACCAACTCCCCTATGTAACAAAAAACAACATTAACCACAAAAATTTAAAAAGTGTTTGTCTGGCTAGACATTTACCAAGAAGACACCCAGGTTCAAACCTCGGGGGTAGCCTGTTTGCAAAGGTAGTAGTCTGATCTGAATCCTCTAAGTGCATGCCAGATTGACGATGACGATACGAATCTTGAAGGATCGGTGGTCCCCTTCATGACGAGTCAACAATAACGAAGCGGAATAGGTTTGGTGGAAGCGGCCCCGTGGTTTGAACCCTACACTTGTCAGTTACTAAAAATAATGTGGTTGTTGTAAAATAATGGGGTTGTGACCAACTCTCCTATTATTAAAAAAAAAATGTTATTATTATTATTTTTTAATAGTAAATTATATAAACAACAACAACAACATTAAATTTTGTTATTATTAATTTTTAAGTTTTACTATTTGGCAAAAACGCGTTCCTATGACCTGGCCTCCACTAACTTAATGAACGTGTGTCACCTCACCGGGCTTTTGTCTTGCTAAATGGTGTAGAAATTTGATTCACTCAGGGAAAGGTGCAGATTCTTTCCTGCATAGGTGGAATAAATTTGAACCGCTCCAAGAGTCCGTTTGGCCAAAGTTCCTATCTAGAATTTTAAAGCCTTTCAACATATGAGGTTCGTATCGGACTTTCTAGTGAACTAGGGTTAGGGTTTTGTGAAGTTCGTCGCGACGAATCAATGCTGAGCCATTTTATGCGAAGACCATGTACCATTTTCAGGACAGGTATTGGTGGTGATTTATGTGTGTTTTGCTCTTCTCCTTTGGAGGTATTGTTTCTCTTTGTTATGAGTAGTTGAGTTCAAATTGAGGAAATTCTTTTTTGATAGAGCCTTGTTCCTATTTACTGGCAACCCTTAGGAACGGGTTTTCAATAAATAGGAACACAGGTTTTATCACAGACGAATAGATTGGGAGCAGCTGTGGCGAGGTCAACGAACGGTTGAGGTATCGTTTTGATTTGGGTCTATTTGTTCTTCTAAACATTCTATATGTTCTTCCAACGGCAAAGGCTTTGGAACGTCAAGTTCAAATCCGAAAAGGTAGGATTTTATACCAAGAGTTTGTCTGTTTAAATAATAATATCACATCGTTTTATATGATCTATGATCTGCTTCATTTTACTTCAATAAAGCGAAGTCCAGGTATAGGCTGATAAGGGTCTATCTGTTCTTCTAAACGTATTCGTTTTCGTTTTCCTTTTTGTCGGTTAATGAAGTATACCATTGAATTCTTCTTCCTCTCCGAAATATATCGTTGCGATGGTACGATGTCTAAATCCTTCGATGATAATTTATTGGGGTCTGATTTATGTATTTTTTGGTGTTGTTTTCAAGGTTTCACGATTGGGTGCCAACAAAACTGACCGTGTGTATAATTTGGAACTAAAGCATGCAAATTGCATTATTTATTTCCTTTGAAGATCTCTCGATAAATCAAGATTATGTCTTTAAATTTTTTGCAGTTATTGACAAATGAAGGCTATTACTTTTTGGCATGCATGATATGCTTCGGCCGCTTAACCCTTGTCTTGTGTGACATATTGTTCTGAATATCTATTTTATGATTGTATAAATGTGTCTTGAGGGTTTGCTTTAATGTGCGTGTATGGTTCACTTGGCCAAGCTCTAATATATCTAGTAAGTATTCTTTTTACT
This sequence comes from Wollemia nobilis, assembly GCA_028583015.1. NCBI lineage: Eukaryota > Viridiplantae > Streptophyta > Pinopsida > Araucariales > Araucariaceae > Wollemia > Wollemia nobilis. The sequence continues at coordinate 220,139 of JAQPPZ010003595.1, read as the reverse complement.
ATATTAGGCATTTAACCTAACCTTATTAATTTTGGACTGTTTGGTCGGAATATTTTTTTTAAGCTCTTTTCAATTTGATACCTCAACTGTGCAAATTCTGGGGATGAGCTCCAGTTCCGAGGGATTGGCCACGCAAACCCTATTATTCAATGTCCTGGGAAGATGCTCTAGTTCTGGAGGTTAGCTATTTGTCTTTGGATTATAATCTTAAATTCATGTATCGGTTTACTGAGGTTAATTCATTAAGGAAAAGGGTAGCTTTAGTTTCTTCTGGCGAGTGCAAACCCAGTCATATGGAAAATTTAAGCTTATAAACTGGAGCATTAACATTTAGGTTCACTGTCAACTGGGGGCTTGCTTATCAATTTGATAGCTCACGTTTGTTTTGTGTTGTTATAAGAAAAAAAGCAATTAGCTAATAAAATTGTAGTCTGTGTCTGGCTTTTAATATGCTTTCAACAGTGTGCAAACGGAGCGGTGGTTAACTGAGCGAAGAAAGTATAGGTGTCACTTGAAGGTAATCCAAATTTTATATTTAATTAGGACGAGAAGGTTTGTCTTTAAAGTGTAGTAGACATGAAATGACATTTCAAGAAGTTTAAAACTAATTTTGCGGGTGTTCAGAAAGCAAGAATTCAGGGTAGATGGTTGTTGCAAGATATATCAGCTTTGGAGAACCAAGAGATCTGCCAAAGCAACTTCTGTTGGCGGCTAATTATATATTTGCTGTGATGGACGAATTAGGTAGTCAGTTTTCTTCCTATAACGAACATTTAGATGCTAGTATTTTTGTTATGCCTTTGGGATATACCTTAAACTGTGTTAAGGCATTGATGTTCAATGGCGATCGCTAATAAACTTCTTTGGAAAATTCTGTGGTAGGTTTAAGGCTTTACTATGGTTTTGGAGAGCCATCACTTTCAGAAGCAATTACCGTGAATAAGGAATTTAGCAAGGTATTTAGATGCCTGAAAAATCAGTACTGAATGATACTCTACGGTCACTAGCTTCTCCTTGATATGCAGCTATATAAGAAATAGTATGTTATCACCCATGGTGGGATTTGGTAGAGCCCCATGGTGATATATTGTAGAAAATAGCAGCAACCCCTTTTGGAATAGTTCTTACATGTGAATGAAAATGAGAACAGAGACTTCTATGTCTATAGTGGAGTCTGGGCATTCAAAAGGTTTTAAATAGGGTTGAAGACCATAATGACTTAGAATTTATGCATTATCTTCTCTAGCACTAATGTTCTCAATCAGTGTTACCATATTTTGCAAATTTGATTGAAAATGTCCAATTTTTGACAGTTTTAGTAACTCATTTAAATAATTTGAAAAACAATAGTTAATTGCAATTTGCAAATAATATTTATTAAAAAAAGTGAACTAAAATGTGTCCTAATCACATAATTAAATGTACAAAATATAGCTAGAAAAATAGCCTGGTTAAATTGTTTTGGTGTGCTGACTTGCGGCGATGTTTTCTTGCATTTTTTTCTACCAAAAACTGGGCAAAACTCGCATCATTATTTTTAAAAGGCCATTTGGTCTCCGTTTTGGTTCTTCTTGTTGGCTCTGAGCAAATTATTATCAGCAACACTAAATTTAAACTGTTTTTGGATATTACATCGGAGATTTTCATAGGTAATTTTTTTGTTGGACAAAATCTAGTTGTCTTTTTTTATTGTTCTTCTGGAAATTTCCCTTTAGGGCATTAGATTAGCTTATTTATTTCTCATTTTTGTCTTATTCCCTTTCGAAAAATAGATAGATTCCTTGGGTGAAGTCCAGCAGTATTGGAGAGGATTGGAGAAGATATATAATGATGATCTTGTACCTAAAGAACCTCCAATCCAACCACCTAGCAAGACAAACCGTTAGTTTTAGTGGATTCTTTGGGTGCGGTCCAGCAATAATGGTCCTCAACATTTGAGAGGATTGAAGAAGATATATCATGATGATCTTGTACCTAAAGAACCTTCAATCCAACCACCTACTTAGAGACAAGGCAAACCATTAGTTCTAGTGGATTCTTTGGGTGAGGTCCAGCAGTAATGGTCCTCAACATTTGAGAGGATTGGAAAAGATATATCATGATGATCTTATACCTAAAGAACCTTCAATCCAACCACCTACTTAGAGGCAAGGCAAACCATTAGTTCTAGTGGATGGAGGGGAAAATAAAAAGCAGTTTAACTGCTTTATATTTTAAATAAATTGCATTTGTGCGATTTATTTGGTTGGATTTGATGATCATGAGCTGTAATTGTACCTATTTTTATAAATATTTAATATAAAAACTCACTTTTATGAATATTTAATATAAAATCAGCTTTCTGGCTCTCCAATTATTGTTTAAAATAATTTTTTTTAATTGAAAATTTTTCTTAGTTTATTTATTTACTAGTTTTTGCCGAGTTTGCCCAAGTTGTCAATAAAAGCTCAAAATAATTGGGGTACTGAATTTATGAAGAGTTGTGAGTTTTACTACTATAGTACAAATAATTAAAGTTTCAACAAGGAAAAAAGCTAAAACTAGCTCAACAGGGCAGAATTTTATTCGGACAGTTACTTCATAAAGGTATTTAGACATTTAGTTTAGACATTTGAATAAATAATAGATCTCTCTTTTTCCACTTTATGACTAATTTTGTAATTGATTTTCTCAATGATCCCGGCCCCGCCCCGTACCCCCATCACAAGCCTGGTAGCCTAGCTCTCAATGAAAATTTATGGTTCATCTATTTTTTCACAACAATGGCTTGTGATGATCTACAATCTAGCAGAATAACACCAAATTTACTCAGCAGTTCTCAGATTAAAGAGATTTTTCCATGATATGATTCCATGAATATCATTTTTTTCCCATCTAGGTATTAGTTTTCAATTTTCCTGGCATGAAATCATTTCTAAATGGTAGCTGTTCTTATTTTTACTGGGGAGTTCTTTATTTTGCACTTTGGAGATTCACTACTTCTAATGTAGTAGGAAGCTAACTATTGAGCAGGTTTCAATAGTTATGAGAGTACCTAAGGTGCTAAGATTCAATGCTTAAAAACACTTCAAGCACACTTCTACCACCAGTAAACTGAATGTAAAAGTATGAGTTGTGCAGGTTGACGTATGCAAGATTGTCCATTGAACTACATGGCATATATGTCATTTTTCAATGTAAAAAATGTAAATTTTGGGACTTCAATGTGACGGCTGCATGGTGCTATGTACCGAGGCATTTTGTGGAGAGAGTGCACAATTATTACAAGGTATAAATGCGAGGGAACGGTGGAGCCTGTGTTTTATTAGCATTGGCACTATATAGGGTGCAATGAGAGGGGAAAAACACAACGATTAGTATGTTAATTGTCATTTGTATTTGATTACAATTAAAATACTGTTTGATTCAAAAGACTTTGAAGAAGCCTGGATGGTAAACTTTCCATGTCTTTGTTTCATACATTGCCAAACATGTTTATTCACTTTCTCTTGCCAGAGAATAGCTCGGCCTCTTAACACCAGCTGGGCTTTTAGTACAATCGCTTGTCTGCAGCTGTGGTTGGTAAAATCTGTCTTGTTTACAAAAAATTCTAGATCTTACTGAAGACCAAGAATTCTCTGCCATCAAAACTGTTTGTACACGCCCAATGATATAACTAGGTTCAGACCATGCATGTTTCTGAAATAAGAAGCCGAGTGAACTACCAGTGTCCCAGTTCATCTTTAAATTTGGCGTTGGAGAATTAAGCTCAATATACCAGTGCATGGTTTTTGGTTTCATCCATTTCCTAAAATGCCTTGTAGGACTAGGAAGAATCTTAAATATGTTTCTCTTTAATATTATTTTTCAAATAAAACTTCCATGCTAATATATTTCCAAACATACAAAGCTTTTTTGTGTTAAAATGTGCTAATATATTTCCAAACATACAAATTTTTTCGTGTTAAAATCTTATTAATTCCTAGAAGAAAAATCTTATTGCAAATTCACATGGAATCTTTACAACTTTTTTATTTTGCTTCTCCGTTGATGTTTTTGTTTGTCATTTTAGCATATTCTGATATGTTGTGAAGATGGTAAGTGACAACAAATACAAAAAGAATGTTGTCCTAAAAATTAATCCAAGGCACAAAAACTAGGAAAGGAAGGCCTGATTATCAGCTATAAAGTTCGTTCTCAAAATGAGTGACTTTTTTTCTTTTTCCAATATTAATATGCAGGAAGAATATGTACAGGAATTAAAATATAAAACTTTCTTCATCAGTGGTTAGATCTGCTTGTTTTCATCATTTCAATGTAAGTGGAATATATCTCCTGGCATTAGCAGCAGCACAATGCAACATCATTCAATCTTTTTGAAATCTGTTTCATGATGATTCAATTCGACAATCTGCAACATCTCCAGTGATTGGAGCATTCCAGCCAAAAATTAATCATTGTGTCACTCCACAGTGGCTGCAGCACAGCGAATGGTAGCAGCCTCTGGCTGTCGGTGGACACAGTGAGCAGGAAAAATCTACATACATATAAATCACCATGGAGGATACAGTCCATAATACTGTTCATTCTCAAAAGGGATTTTCATGTTGGAGGAGCAATAGATGTGTTTTTATTTTGAGTCATGGTATTGCATGTATTTTCTTATGCAAGAGATTGGGAGGCTGTTGCTGGGTGAGGTTGTGTCGAGTAATGTGAAAGAAATCTGATTTTTCTTATCATCATAAACATGTTTCCCTTAAGGGAGCGAGTGAGCTGAACAATCTAAACATGGCATGAGGAAGATATCCATGAAAGCATCAGTGGAAACTGAACATTTGAGTTAGACAAACTACACAAACAACCACCATTTGTATGGTGGATGAAAGTGGACTAAAGTGAATTTGAGTAAATTATTGTAGACTTTGGCAATGAACAGGTAGAGTTGTGCCCAAATTGATGCTGCGAAGGGAGTGGCAACAGAAAACATGTGACATGAAACTTTTTGATTACGAAAATGAATTTTGGCGTGAGTTTTTCCTGGTGAGAGATGTGAGATGGATATCTCCCCTAGAAATGTGTATTAGCATAATCATAGACATGTCAAAAAGATGCTGGTATCACACTTTATATTTTAACCTTGACATCCTCTAGAAAACCAGGTTTTAGAGGCATCTAATGTGGTTTGTGACTGGACGGGATCTATGTCATCATCATAACAATGGTCCAGTGTTGTATTTAATATTGACAGCCTCACATTAATAAAGTTGTAAAGGTATCTTAGTTTAATAGGTGACAAAATGAAATATACAATGCATTGATATTTTAGAGTGAGGTGACCACCATCACCATCTTAATTATGTTTTCTTTGTGATTATTTTTTGGCTGTGGGAAATTCATTACCACTAAAAAAACACTTGGATATTGATGGAAGGAGATCATCCATTATTCTTTATTATCTTTTCATGTCAAAAATGGTAAACCAGTTTTTGTGAGTAGTTAGCATACTTATACACTAGTTTGATCATTTTGCACAAATGGAGTCTTCACCTTGACATATGACAACATATGTTTCACATTATATGGTCCAATATATGTTATATGAGAATATATTCCTTCATAAGGAGATGCCTCCATGGATCTGAAACACAAACATGTTATGTTTGGACGAGTGTAAGGTAAACAAGGTTTCCCAACAAAGACCTATAAAGAATAGTGTCGAATAAGGGAGTGGAGCAATTAGTTTGTAGCTTCAACCCAAAAGAAAAGAGCGTGTGAACTGACTATTAATCCCTTATCCAAAATCCTTGAACTAGTTTTAAAGCATATCAAGGTTAAGAAATATAAATTTTTGAAGAAGATTGAACCAATGAAGTAGGCCCAAATATGTCACCTTAAAAAAGTCTTGAAGCCTTAGCTTCATCTCTTGAATCACGGAAGTTGAATTTCCATCAATAAGTAGATCGTCAACTTGGAGCACAATAATGAGGTGTCCATCATGATATTTAGAGTAAACATCATTCTTTACCTCACAATGATGAAAGCAATAACTGAGGGAGAAGGAATGAATCAACCGAGCGTAGGTGAAGGCAAGTGTCAATGACTAGGTAAACCAAAGGAACTTAGGTGGCAAAAAGTGTTTGGAGCATTCTAGCCAATCAAATCTTGCCAAGTTGCAAGTTGAGATTGGTGCTTCCTTTCCTAAGGTTCCTCTAATTTTTTTATTTTTGGGGTCCTTTAGGGCAAATCTTTTTGAGGCCATAACTTTTGAACTTTTTTTTTAGATCATGATTTTTTAAGCTTTGTACATTGGTGACATCAATTCATGGACCTGCTACAATCTTAAGGGCTGGATTACGTAAGATGCACCATAAATTCCTAGTTACTTGCCTGGAAAAATTATAGTATTTGGTCAACTCAAATGAACTTGCAGTGTATCTTTCAGGAGGATAAAGCAATGGTTTTTGATAACGAAGCTCGATACCAAAAGAAGGGAAAAGAAGTACTAGGTTTGTTTGTCTTGTTGAATAAACCAAAATTGCTTTTTCATATTAAAGAAGAAGAGAGTGACCCTATCGAGGTAGAGTCAAAGTTGCATGAACATTTTGGAAAGGTTAATACTACTGAAGTAAATCACTTGGAAGTAGAGCTTTCTTCTCTTAAGCTAGTTGAGTTTGACAATGTTAAGGACTATATTGTAAGACTCGGCTTTGAAGACATATATTGTTTTTTTTGGAGGCAGAAAGAAAGATGATGCTAAATGCATTTAGATTGTCCTTGCTAATATCTCTCCCTTCTTTCAGATATTGAACCTAATAGTTCACATGCTTCCTATGTCCTTGGAGTCCCAAAAAAACTCCTTACTTTTGATAAGCATCTCTCTTCTATTGCACTTTATGGTGGTGGAACTCCTCACATATAGGCTCATGCAAAGGAATCCAAATCTAAGGAGACTAAGTCCCAAGGGTACATGGGCAAGGCAAAGTCTTCAAAGAAATTGAAGACCACTTGTGGATATTGTAAAAAAGGAGGGATATCCTATGAAGAATTACTTGGTGAAGTTGCAAAAGATTAAAACTAATTTCTTGGAGCAAAGTGGATGTCTTTAGGATGACGAGGGAGATTTAGATGGATTTGCCTCAACTGTAGAGGCCCACTAGAGCATCAATTATGGGGGGAAGATATTATTGTCACTATTTTCTTCTCTCCTTGTCCCCTTAGTTCAAATTATAAGAGATGTTAAATTTGTGATTTGATTCATGGCCAAGAGTTGACATTGTGTAATGCATTGAATAGGCTTAATGGCATCTCTTTGTATAATGTATTAATACTTTATTATGTAAACCCAATAGGCCATGGTTAACCTTTTTATGGTTAAACCTTACTTAATATTTTTAATTAACCTAAAGCTCACATGATATGTCAATGTAGGTTAAACTTTATGATGTAATTTGGGGTTAAAGTATTGCTATAAATACGACCTCACACTCCCCATTTGTTATTGGAGTGTTGTGCAATAATATATACATATAGTGAATATTTATGGTGTCTACGGGTGTCCATTATATTTCTCTCTTTCTTTTTGAGTGGATGGTTAATATTATTTTTTTTTGGAAAATTGTGAATTATGGTGACTCTGATCTTGTGACTTTCATTCCTATGAAAGGGTGCCTAATTTTACAAAAGGAGAAGAATCAAATCTTAATGCACCCACAAATTTTAGATGCAACATATTCAAGGTCAATTGCAAGGTCGCCTGCTAAACAAATTTATCAAGGGTGAGCATTATACTAAATCTACAATCTTAGTTATTTCAATGAACTATCACTCTTATATTAAAAATTAAATTGTTCATTTGTGTAGGTATAATTGTTCCTATGGCCAAAAAGATAAAATAAACTTTCCTTTGAATTATATTACTTATATAAAATTTTGACATTTTAATTGTAATTGTTATGACTGATATCAATTGTGCACTTTGCTTGTGTTTGATTACCATGATGATGGGGTTCCTATTGCATGGGTTGTCTAATTATGCAATAGATATTTTAACATTATGTCATCATTATCCAAATTTTGAGACATTGACATCATGCATTCTCCTCATTGGAAATTCAACACATTCATCATTATCCAAAGTTTGAGATATTGGCATCATGCATTCTCCTAATTGGAAATTCAACACATTCATCATTGCACATTAGAGATAGAATCAACCAAGCAAGCAATATACTAATTTGACAAATTTTTTATTACTATATTTCTTTGATACTGCATATCTGTTTTTGTTTTATAGGGTTATATTCCAATGCCCTATGCTTTGTATTTGTCATGTATACAAGGCGTGTTGAAGAATGCTCATGAGCATATCAAGGATCCTATAAGAAATTTTGGAATTCTTTGCTAGGTAGTAGATATGATATACTATGCTAAGGACAAGGAATAACTTAATTACGAGATTGGATCATTCCTTCAAACATATGGGGTGGTAAATCCTAGATCTTGTGGCTACTTCTATAGAACAAGGTTCAAGGTAAAGGAAGAGTAAATAAATTCTTTATGGTACTATATTTTGATTATTAAAATAAATTTTATTATATTGACAATGTATGTGGTGTGAATTCATATATATGGGTTGATTGCTATCAAAATTTTCTTCTCATAATTGCAAACACTAATGTGTCTTTTGAGTCCTATCAATATTTTATAAACTCAAGGTTTTGTCGTACATTATCTTGGCTTTTTTCACATTTGTGCCATATTATACAAATAATGCCCAATTAAAGCTTATTGGATTCTAGCATAGCTATAAGAAGGATATCTAACTTGAAATAGAGCTAGAATGGTTGATGCATACATTGATCTTGCTCTAACTTATCGAGTTAGAAGTCAAAGTGCACTGAGGAGATCCACCTTCTATCTTGTTTCTTGAGGTGCTTCTAGTACAAACATTATATTATGTCATTCAATTAAACATTGTCTTATCCATTTATATGATGTTTTATTTTGACTAGTACTCTTAAATGTATATTTAATAGGAACATATCACATTTTATGTGTGCATATGTTGAAGATTTGCACTTTATTCAAGTACATTAATGTTCATGTGCCTAATCATAATTCCAAAAAACAAACCACGAATAAGATGAATGAGATAGACACCAACAATCATGTGAATGAAGATTGAAGAGATGTTCTGGAGTACTTTGATGAGGACAATATTATTGATTTCAATGAAAATGTTATAAATATCAATGATGATGTTAGCGATGTCAACGATGATGTTGATAATGACATAATAGGAAAGAACCCATATTTCCTATAACAATTATGTTATCAAGTTAGGATTTATAATTTATTAAGTTTTTTAGAAATAGACACTTTGGGAAATGGATCTAAAAACCTTCATTAAGATGAGAGCTAGAGGAGTGTTGTGGATGCATCACATCGATACATAAGACATATAATAGATAATCTACCATTGACTCTTTCGTAGATACTCATTTGTAGTAAAGTTATTTCTTGAATTTGAAATGAGATAAATGTCATGTCATTCCAAGTTGATGGAGATCCAATTTTGAATGATAGGTAATTTTGTTGACCTAATTGCTTTTGTTGTGAAGTGTTTGGGATTTAATATGTAAAGTTTGCTATTTAATAGAATGCATTCCAAAATAGTTGCAAGCTAACTACGAGTGGTAAGGGCTTTGGCCTCTCTTTGAGAGGTCCAAGGTTCAAACCCCACTCAATATGAGGGAACCAAGACCCCTCAAAAACTATGTAAACTCATTGAAAAAATAAAATGCATTCTATTTGGATAAGTCCCTTATGCAAAAGAATTAGTGGATGTGGAAATATAATAGGCCTTAATGAGGATGCAACAATGTATGACCTATTTAGCTTTTCATCCTTGGAGGAAAGAGGCAGAAGGAAATAAACATGCCTAGATAAAATGTATTTTTCCATTGGTCCATATACAGGTAGTTGTTTCTCTTTATTCCATTAAAAGGTAGGTTACATAAAAATAATTTAGGCGAAGGTTGTTATATATTTATTTATTTTTCTAAATGAAGGATTTATATTAATTTTTAGATACAAAATTACATGCCTTGTTGTTCTTCTTCTAGCCAACAGACGTGTTCTAGTTAGAGCTAATATACAATTCCAAGATCCTGTAATAGATCAACTGATACAACTCTTGATAGACTATAACTATTATGCTAACCCAAATTCTTAACAAACTTGAACAAAAACTAAATGAACTTGTATAGAAACTAAATATGTTGTCCCAAAAACTTAACAGACTTGAACCTTGGAGGCTCCATAAAAAAAGAGAGTAGGATACATTATGTTGAGACAGGCTAGATTTTATTTTGATGTCATTGGTTTCCAAGAGATCTTGGAGATCCAAATTTTTCAATAATTCTGTTTCTTTGTTAGTTAGGCTCTTGATGCTCTATCTCTTCTTATAATTTACTTTTGTGTGGAGTGCTATTTCCCATGTAATTCTATTGACTAATGTTCTGATTCTTGTCCTCTTGTCTTCAAAGACAATTCTATTTCTTTCTTTCCAAATGTGCCAAATTACAAAGAAAGGAATAGAATCCCATAGCTTCTTTATGAGATGCTTGCCTTTTATCCCCCATTTATACATTTTACTCCATTTGTTAAGACAATTCTCCGGATTTAGGTTACCTGAGATAGCTGATCCAAATTTAGATGAGACTTCTATCCAAATCTGGATTGTTGTTGTACACTCAAAGAATAGGTGTCTTGTTGTCTCATTGTTTTGGAGACACCTTGGGTAGACATGAGGACCCATGATGTTCCTCTTCTCTAAATTTTCTCCTGTATCTTGTTTTGATGTACTAGCCACAAGAAAACTTCTATCTTTGGAGGTATTTTATATTTCCATATTGAAACTACTTTTTTGTTTGTCTATCATGACCGTTGAAGTTGAACTCCTTGTTTAACTCGATAGTCTCCTAATTTATATCTACCCATATCAACTAATTTGCTTGCTAGGAGTGATGCTTGATTCCTACCATCTGCATTTTAAGTTGCTCTAATTTTCTTGTAGATATTGGGCTAGAGGAGGATCAATCCAATTATATTGTCCTCCCTCCCATTCTATAATATTTTCTAGTTCATGGAGTCCTAAGTTCTATAGTTCTTCTCTTAAGTATTGTGGACATCTACTTATGAGTGATGTGGATCCCAGTATTGGGTCCTCCTAAACATTGATTAGTTGTCCATCTATAGGTAGTGATGACACTTTTTATAATATGATGTTTTTAGCTTCCATTATGTGCCTCCATATTCTAGAGGATCCTAGTTTGTGGTCTATACTTCTTAGCAAATAAATTCATAAGAATTATCAATATATTTATCCTTTAGTATCTGCTTCCAAGGGGAGGTGGGAGGGGTGATCAGATTCTATAGCAACTTGGCACCTAGAGCTTTGCTTACCAATTCTATATTCCTTAATCCCAATCCTCCTTGTTCTTTGGAATTTGATGTGGCTTCCCAATTTACTAAATGGATTTTTTCTTATCATTTTGCTTCCCTCCCTGCCATAGAAAGTGTTTAATCAGTCCATCCAACTTTTGTTGTATGTACTTGGGTGCATGGTATACTAATAGTTGGTAAATGGGGAGGTTGGCTATGACTAGTTTGATTAGAACTGTCCTCCTTGCTAGACTTAGCCATCCATTGCTATAGGATTGTATTCTTTTAACTACCTTTTCTATGGTTGTGTTCCAAGTTTCTCTTGTTTTTAGTTGGAATCCCATTGGGACACCTAGATACTTGAAAGTATGGTCAATGCCTTTTTTTAATTCCAAGATCTGAGCAAAGCCTTTGTCTTTTACCTCTAATTTTTATTGTGAAAAACCTACTCTTTTGATTGCTTATCTTTGCCCTCTAATATGTCACACTTGATTTGGAGGCCTCTCCCAAAATAATTGTGTCATTAGAAAATTGGGCATGGGTGACTAACCTATGCCCCGTAGTTGCTTTGACACCAATGATCAGTTTGTCCCTTAGTTTATTTAGAGTTCTTCCTAGAGTTTCAACTAGTATAATGTACAAATATGGTGAAAGTGGGTATCCTTGTCTTAATCCTCTAGTGGCTTTAAAGAAGGTTGTTGGCTCACCATTGACTAAGGGAGATATCCAAGGGCCATCTATACATGCTCCAATCCAGTTTATCATTTGGATTGGGAAGCTAAATTTGGTTAAAACTTGTTTCAGAAAATTGATATCTACTTTGTCAAAAGCGTTGGCCATGTCTAGTTTTATGGCAATCCTTTTCTTCCTTGACTTAGCACTAGTGTGGAGGGCTTCATGGACCATTATGATGTTGTCATAAATTTGCTTCCTTGGAATGAATCCCCCTTGTTCTTCAACTATCAGGATGTTTATCTTTTTTTTTTTAATTCTATTTGCTATTAGCTTGGTCATGATTTTATAAGATGAGTTACATAAAGAAATAGGCCTAAATATGGCAAATGTAGTAGCATATTTTTCCTTTGGAATTAAAGCTAAGAACATGGAATTAATTGCTCTTGAGAGCTTACCTTTTGTTCTTGCCTCCTCGATCATATTTAGAAGATCTCCCTATGAGGTGGAAGAATTGTTGATAGAAGTTGTTGGTGAAGCCATTTGGACCTAGAGCTTTATCTTTGGGTAGGGAGTGAATGACTTCCTTGAGCTCCTTCATTGTTATTGTTGCACACAATTCTTCTCTGTCATTTTCTCCCAAAGTAGTGGGGATGTTGCTTAAAAGTTTAGTTTGTGCCTGGCAATTGGCTGGAGCTCTACTGCATAGTGAGAAGTGTTTCACTTGCTAGATCTTTGATGACGGTCTGATCTGCCTGTCTCCCTCTTTTTGTATTTCTCTGATGGTATTTCTTTGATAATGTTGCATTGTCTTGAGGTGGAAGAATTTTGTATTTCTATCCTTTTTTGAAGCCAAGTCATTCTGGATCGAAGTCGCCAATGCACCTCTTTTGATCTATATACACTTTTGAGTTCTTGATTCAACTGCCTCCTTTTTTCTTCTTGATGTGGTAGAGGGGGATGATCACCAAATTTAGTCTCCAATTCCTCCATTTGTTGTAATAGTGTCTCTTTCCTAGTTGTTGGTCTAGGCTTATGTGAGATCCAATTTTTGATGGCCTTTTTTAGATTGGAGATTTTTGTTTTCCATATCACTTGTGGGCTAGCTGAGGGAATTTGTTGCTTCCAAGTGTTCTCCACTAGGGTGCCAAATTCTTCTTGGTCCCTCCAATCAGGATTGTATTTAAATGGGAGTTTCCTTTTGCCAATATTGTGATCACCACTATCCAACAATATGGGCTTATGATCTGAAATAGAATTTTGGATTATATTGCTAGATATAAGTGGGTGTCTAGATACTATGTCCTCATGTATTAGAAACTTGTCTAGTATTTCAACAATAAATTGGATCCCTGCTAACTAGTTTGTCCATGCGTATTTTATTTTCTTAGGAATTATATCTTGGAGGTTCTCTTCAACTATGATCTATTCTACTAATTCTCTGGTCAAATATCTTGTTATGACCCCTCCCTTCTTCTCCCAATGAGCTAATGTTACATTTAGGTCTCCTCCTATGATTAGATTGGTGGGCCTTTATGTTCTTATCCAATGATGAAGTTTTCTCCATGCATCCTTTTTTTTGTTCTATGTTGTTTGGTCCATAAAAATTGACTATAGTCTAGGTCTTGCTGCTATCTAGTTGTTATGTCTAGTTTTGTAGATGCATATCAAAATTTGGGGGTTCCATGCTAGGAAAAATCCTCTTCCAACCATCATTAGCTCATAAATGGAGATTTTAGATCCCTAGGTAGATGCTATCCATTTCTGTATGGATATTGGACTTAGCCATATACCCACAAACTTGCATGTAAGATATTGTGTTGTTATTGTGAGGATTAGACTTTGGATAAAGAGGGACCTCAACTATGAGAGCTTCATCAAGCTTGGGTAGAAAGGTGTTCCTTGAACCTATCTATGGTTGGACTAAACATCATGCTTTGAGTGTTTGAGACATTTTTTCTAGCTTCTCTTGATCAAACAAAGATGGCTAGGAGAAAAATGAAAAAGCCCCATTTGTAGAATTCTTGAACAATGAAGCAACAATCATGGTTGCTCCTTATTAGAGGGATAAGCTTGAATTGCTTTAGTCCTATCTTATTATTAAGTATACTTGTAACAAAGAATCGCAGGATCAAGTTTCTTCTACTATAGGTAGGCACTGCCAATGCCCAACGTAGCCTGACTATACACTAAGTGCATGCGGTTGCACATTGTGCCACCCTATACACCTTTCAAACACCTGCCAGACAAATCCTAAGCTAAAATAAAAGAAATGTTATGCCCTATGTGCCCTTCAAATGCCCACCAAACAAACCCTAAGCTTATATCATCATAAATTTTCTACTTACTGGTATACAATGCAATTTTCATATAAAAATATTGAAAGTATCTTTTCATAGGTTCACACCTCTAAACTTACTATCCCACTAACTTGCTAACTTCTTTTAATTTAGATTTGTAAAGAATATCATGTTGCCATCTATCTTGTGGATCACAAGTTCAACCCAATATGGGACAAAGGTTGGGCATGTGCTCCATTGTTTAAATGTCCTACTTAATATTATGCCATTCTAGATTGAATTCAATGAATACCATGCATGTTAATGATTATGACTTCTATGTTTTATAGAAGCAATTAATGTTGCTTGATTCCCTTACACAAGCCATGGCACAAGCATTATTTTTTTTTGATAGGTAACAAATTATTTACAGCGGGTTTTTTGAAAAGGGTCCCAAAACCTTAATTACAGTAATAGCCGAAGCATTAAAATGAAAACAAAAAATCGGGCCAGGCCCGGGGGCCCTGAAGACTACATAAAACGTTATGGCACAAAAAAACCTTACAGATCCGTAAGCCTTCAAAAAAATAGCAGCGTCAGACAGGGGCGACAACCTCCAGGAACAACAAAAAACAAAAACCAAAAACCTTTAGGCCGCCAAAGGCCAGATGGGCCCTGCTAACTGGGCCCTGAGACGTCCTCAAACCGCTCGGACTAGCGTTGGTCCTTGGCAGAGCTGTCCTCCAGCTTACGACAGAGCTCAGTCAGAGCCTTGGCGGCAGAAGAGGCAGCTTGGGCAGCAGTGTTGAGGGATCCGATCGCTGTTTCCAGGAGGCCTCTTAGCGCCAGGTTCTGCAATTTGTCGTCGGACTCAGAGCTGATCTCGGTGGGTTTCGGGACCTCTGATTTAGCTTTCTTGGAGCTCCCCGTAGCCCAGCTGGACCCGGGGGACGCCCTTTTGCGGGCAGAGCCAGGAGGCGGGGCCCCGCCTGGGCCCTTGCTCGAAGTCCTGCATTTGCGGGTTGGCCTGCGCCGCTTCAGAGAAGAGGAATCGTCGGGAGAGGGGGAATCCTTGGCGGCAGGGGAGGCAACGGGAGAATTGGCTTCTTCAGGGGGTGGGACAGATGAGAGGGGGGAATGCTGTGCAACTGGGGTTGGTTGGCCAGGGCATGCCTATAGAGGACAGCCATGAGCCCTTGGTGCATGGGTCGGGAATGATTTCTGTGAGCGCGATCAATGGTCAAACCCAGGGAGTAGAAGAGGAAACGCGGAGTGCTGATTAAGGTTGCTCCTCGAAGATGATTAAAGTAGCTTAAATGAAAGCTGAACAGGCACTGTTCTGGATCGTCGCAGGTAATGTATTGCATTACCGGGACGATGGCTTCGTCAAAAGGCGTCGGGAGGTGAGAGCGGAGCAGGTTTGCTTTGTCCCACTGATGCTCCGGGAAGCGGGAGAGCTCCTCCTCCCAATTGTGTTTGTCACGCCTGACTACGCGTCCTTTCTCTTCATGGTGGAGGCCAGTGACCTCCGTGAGGAACTCCTTGGAGACCTTGAAATGGAGGCCCTTGACCGTAACTTCGCCTTCATTCCACGTATCCAGGAAACCCTGGGTGATTTCATCCTCAGGGCCTGCGAATTTGCTAAAAAAAGGGGTGAATTTTTTAGCATTGGAAAACAAGCGGGCGGGTTCGCTCAACTCAAGGGTAGAAGGCTCCAGGAAGACGGTTTTAGATGCCATGGGGGCCGAGCTGACAGGTCGGGGACAGAGGGGGCAGAGAGGGCCAGACCAGGGGAGAAGGAGCAGGGGAGGGTGAGCACAGGTAGGACTGAGGGATGGTTCAGCGAGGGGGGTATAAAAGCCATGCGAGGGGCCTTGGAGGGGGAGCGCCGTCGGCTTTGGAAAGGGGCACACGCGGCTGGAGGCGACACGAAGGTGAAAGGGCTGAGGGGGCGCGCCAGACTGCTGCCACGCGAGGAAGGGAAGGGGCCACTGCCAGAGCGCCAGGTGCCATACTCTGAGCGGGGGAACGTCGGGAGAGAACCGCGTCGGACTGGACCGCGATCGGGCTGGCAGGGCACGGGAATCCGTAGTCACAGCGATCGAAGCGGGAAGGACGGGAGGGTCCGACATGCATAGAGAATTGGGACTGCCAGAGCTGCCAACTGGCCAACGCGGGCATCTGACAAGGCAAGGGACACGTGGCGCCACGAGGGGGATCGGGATGATCCCTTCGCGGACAGGGTGGCCAGCCGACGGGTCGACACGGGGGCGAGAAGCCCCGGGCCTCAGAAGCGCACGCCAGGGGGACTTCGGCGCCCTGTCATGGGGAAGCCTAGACTCCAGTGTTGACAGCATGGTCGGAATGATCCTGCATCACGATTTGAACTAGGCCTGCAGGGAAGTGCGAGGACCAGGTGGTGAAATCTTCAGCGGTAATGGCTAGATTTGCCATGAAATCAGCAGCCCTGTTACCTTCTCTGAACACGTGCTGAAAGGCGTGATCGGGGAAGCCCTGAAGAATGAAGAGGGCCTCCCGGATGGAATTATGGAATCGCCAGGAGCAGGAATCAGGCCTGCTGGCGGCTTTGATTACGACTTGGGAATCGCCTTCGATGATGATATTTGAGGGGGAGCCTCTGAGGGCCGAGAGGCCACTGAGCAGGCCGGCTGCTTCGGCAAAATTGTTGGTTTGTCTGCCCAGCGGAACCGCGAAGGCTGTGATCAGTTCCCCGTTACAGTCTCTGATGACCCCGCCCGCCCTAGAGGCCCCGGGGTTGCCTTTGGAGGCACCGTCGAAATTGAGCTTAAGCCAACCGGGGGGAGTCCACCTGGTTAGGGAGCGTCGGGAGGGGGCGGGAGGGGGAGCAGGGGGGAAAGCTGAATGCCGAGGGAGGAAAGCAGGGAGGCTTCGCTCGATCGTCGGGGCTCCGCAGAAAGGGGAATGAGGCGGGAATTCTCGGTGGCAAAGGAGACTGCCTTGGTCGCTATCCACTGGGGGGAGCGGGTCGGGGAGGAAAAGGCTCGCCTGTTACGTTCGAGCCAAATTTTCCAGAGCATATGAGGAAGGCAGGCCTTCCAGAGGAAGCGAAGAAAGGGGTGAGCAAAGGGGGTGGGCCACTGTGACAGGAGATCAAAAATGGAATTGGGGGCCGCCCACTGAACGGAGAAATGGGAGAGGATGAGGCCCAGGACTTCGGAGGAGAAAGAACAGTTTATGAAAAGGTGATTGGTTGACTCCCAAGCGGCACGGCAGAGGAAGCATCTGTTAGGGATCTGGAAACCCCTCTTGATCAGATTCTCGATCGTGAGGATTCTGTTTTGAACGGCCACCCAAACGAAATGGCTGATTTTGGGGATCAAATTCTTGGCCCAGACCTGCTGGGTCGGGAAGGTGGTCGCCCCCGGGGTTCTCTGAATGTGGTAAGCTGACTTGACTAAAAAAATGCCGTTGGGAGAGCCATGCCACACGCATCTATCACTGTCTCCGAAAGATGGGATGACAGTCGCACTGAGGATGCGCTGAAGCCTGGCAGCTTGAAGCGGGAACCTGGGGTTCAGGATGGGTTTCCAGATGGTCCGCCCCTGGAACTGGGTCATGTAGTCAGACGCTCTGGGGCCTCGGTCCGCAAGCCCTGGTTTGAGGAGGAGGAGCTCCCTATCCGAGCTCAGGGCATCGTCGAGAATCCACCTGTCCTCCCAGAAGTCAATCTTGGCTCCGTCCCCAAGAATCCATCTGGTCCCTTGCTGAACAATGTCTCTGGTGGAAAGCAGGGACTTCCAGAAGGCAGATCCGTCGTGGGGCTGGGTGTCACCGAGGAAGGGGTGGTTGTGGCAGTACTTCCTACGCACAATGCAAACCCATTCGTCGGAGGTATTGGTGTGAACCTTCCAGGCATGTTTGGACAGAAGGGCCTTGTTCATGGGGACCACCCGTCTGAGCCCGATCCCTCCCTCTCCTTTGGGGCGGCAGACCAGGGGCCAGGAGATCAGGGGAATCCTTTTCTTGTCCTCGCAGCCTGACCAGAGGAAGCGTTTCTGAATTTGCTCGATGAGGGTAGCAATGGAGGCCGGAATTCTGAAGACAGACATGAAGTATATCGGTATGCTTTGAAGGACTGACGCCAAGAGGGTGGCTCTGCCGGCCTGCGAGAGGAGGTGGCCTTTCCAGGGGGCAAGTTTCCTTTGGATCCGCTCAATCACCCCATTCCACAGCGTCTTGGAAGACGCCCCTGTGAACAGAGGAAGCCCGAGGTAGGAAGAGGGGAGGGAGCCGGGGGAGCATCCCAGGATCCGCCCGATTCTGATTTGCCTAGCCAAGGGGGTGTTGATGAAGAAAATCTTACTTTTTCGAAGGTTGATTTTCTGCCCAGCCGCCTCCTCGTACAGGGTCAGGATGTTCTTGAGGGCCTTAGCTTGAGGGACCGAGGCCGAGGAGGCAAGGATGGTGTCGTCCACAAACTGCTGGTGGGACACGGGGGGTAGGCCCTGCACCGGCCTGATGCCCGAGATAAGACCGCGAGCCACAGCGTTCGAAATGGTTCGCCCCAAGGCCTCAGCCAGGATAATGAAGAGAATCGGGGATAGGGGATCACCTTGTCGGAGGCCTCTGGAGCTGGGGAAGAACCCGGCCGGGGATCCATTGACGAGGATTGAGAACCAGGGGGAGGACACGCACTTGTTGATGAGTTGGACCCAGGAAGGGTGGAACCCAAATTTGAGGAGGACCTTGGTCAGGAAGCTCCAATCGACCCTGTCAAAGGCCTTATTCATATCAAGCTTGAGCAGGAAATGGGCCTTTTTGGATAGGACAGCTGAGTGAATGGCCTCGTGCATGATGATGACCCCATCTGTTATCAGCTTGCCTTTGACTGAACTTCCCTGACAGGGGGCAATGATCAGGGGGAGGATGTCCTTGAGGCGGGTGGTCATGGCTTTAGTCAAGATTTTGTAGAGGACGTTGCACAAGCTGATGGGGCGGAAGTCTGACAGGGATCTGGCCGCCTGAGTCTTCGGGATCAGGGCTATGAAGGTGGTGTTGATGCCTCTGGGGATGGATCTGGCAAACTGCAGGTCCCGGATGGCAGCGCACACATCATGTCCAACGATGTCCCAAAAATACTGGAAGAAGCGGGGAGGAAACCCATCCGGGCCCGGGGCCGCCTCAGCCTTCATGGAAAAGGTGGCGGCTTGGATTTCGGGGTCAGACAGGGCCTGCACCAGCTTCGCATTTGCCATGGCCGGGACAGACAACGGGATGTGATCCAGAAGGGAATCAGCCGCCTCTGAGGACATAGGAGGTCCGTCGCCCAGGAGCTCTTGAAAGAAGTGGACTGCCTCAGCACGGATGTCCTCCTCCTTAGTGATGGTTCTGCCATTGCTATCAACCAGCTCGGCAATTCTGTTGGAACCCCTATTTCGGAGGGTCGATGCATGAAAGAACTTGGTGTTTGCATCGCCATCTTGGATCCACAGAGCGCGCGACTTCTGCCTCCAAAAGGTTTCTTCCCTGGCCAGGATATTGTGGTACTCGCTGAGGGCAATGCGCTCCTCTTCCCTGAGCCCCGGTTCTTGGGAGCCTGCTTGGAATCTGGACTCAATCTCTTCGAGTTTTTTTTGGATAGCCTCCTTGCTTTCGAAGATGTTACCAAACACTTCCTTGTTCCATGCCTTAAGGTGCTCTTTGATGCGTCTCAGCTTGTGGAAGACTTGCTCAGCGGGGCGACCAGGGACTGGGGGAGCCCACCAGCAGCCGACCTGGGCCCGGAGGTCGGGGTGGTGCAGCCACATGGACTCAAACCGGAAGGGCCTCCTGGGGGGCGATGATCAGTTTCGAGGAGGAGGGGGCTGTGGTCAGACCCGATTTTGGGGAGGGCCAACAGGGTGGCGTCAGCAAAAATGGGGAGGGCTTCCTTGGACAAGAAGACTCTATCCAATCTGACCTGAATGTGGCTGGGTCCCGCTCTTTTGTTGGACCACGTGAACCGGGCTCCCTTCAAGCTGACGTCCATGAGCTCGTTGAGGGCGGTAAAGGCCCCAAAGTCATCCATGCTTTTGGTCCTGACCTCAGAGCCCCCGCATTTGTCAGAGGAAAATAGGGGGCTGTTGAAGTCCCCAGACAGGATCCAAGGCAGGGGAGCAAAAGCTTCTCTCATCGAGCTGATTTCCTGCCAAAGCCTTGCTTTCTCAACGGGGCTGTTGGGGGCGTAGACGTTGGACAGAATCCACGATCGCTTTGATTTGAGACAGTGAACCAGAATATTTATAATCCTGGGCGACGAAGAAATGAGCCTTCCCTCATAAGACCGGGGGTCCCACATGCACATAAGGCCCCCGGCTGAGCCAGTCGCGGGGGTGGAGAGGAACTCGCAGTTGCGCCAGGTAGCATGGGCTATCCTCCGGGCAGCGACGTCATCTATCTTGGTCTCCTGAAGGAGGATGAAGGACGGGCGGTGGTCCCTGCGGAGTTGACCGAGGATCCTTTTCTTGGGGACCCCATTGAGTCCCCTGATGTTCCAGGAGATGAGTTTCATTTGGCACCCTTGTGGGGTCGCTTGCCCCCCTTTCCTGCCTGAGCGGGGGGTTTGGATCGGGAGTCGTCCGCCTTGTGAGAGCTCGTGCCAACGTCGGAGAGCGTAGTCTGGGAGCCATTAGCTATGTCGTCCTCCGTGATCCTTGACCGTTGTTCACACAGGGTGGGCCGCCCTCGTTTGAGTTTGCTGCCAAAATCTGTGGCAAAGGACCTGCTCCGGGTCATTTTGGGGCTGACTTCGTCGGGCTCGGACGGAGAGCTGGCTTCGGTCTCGTCATCAGATCGCTCAAATCCACACACCAAGGGGGTAGGCTCCGGGAAGGATGCCTGGGGGGCCGGGGCCAGGCGGGGGTGAGGGGGGAGGAGCGGGTCCCGGTTGGAGGGGGAGCCGACGGGGAAGGGGGCCTGCGCCTCAGGATGGGGTTGGCAGCCGGGGCTTGAGGGGAAGGAGCCAGAATGGGAAGCGGGGGAGTCTGGGATCGGGTCCCCGGAGGGGTCGCTGGGAATAGGAATCTGGGAAAGGTCGCCCTCCGAACCGGGCCCGCCAAGGGGGGCCTTTGGGCCCGACGGGGAGACCTCCTTGTGGGAAGCACTGGGGTCGGGACGAGGGGGACCCCGGGACGGGGCCCGACCAGATCTGCGAGGGGGTTTGGGATTAGGGCCATCAGCCTTTTTGGATGCCGGGCATTGGTGAGGGAGGTGGCCCTGAGTGCTGCAAGAGGTGCAGAAAGCAGGTTTATTTTCGTAGATTAGGGTTTGACGCCAGAAGAAGGACCCAGAAGAGATGGTAACCGAGGAGGGGAGCTCAGATTCGAGATTGGCGTTAGCACAGAACCTGGCATGCACCATACGGGAGCCAGCCTTGGTCACGGGATCAAAGGCCACCAGGTCTCCGACCGACTGAGCAATGAGCTTTAGGACGTCTTCACGCCACAGATGAAAGGGAAGGTCCGGGAGGCGAACCCAGATCGGGGCAAAGTTGATGCTTTGGGTGCTGGGGTGAAAATCCGCACCATAACGTCTGAGAAAAAGACTTTTGCGACCCAGGAACCAGGGCCCGCCCGACAAGATCTTCTCAGCGTCCTCGTTGTTGTTGAGTTTAATAATGAAGAAGCCTTTGGACAGGGCAACCAGCTGAATATGCCCAGAGACCTTCCATTTGGTAGCCGCCCATCTGCGGATAGTCTCCATGTCTGGGCGCCCGCCCAGGAACTTCCCAACCAAGGAAGACGATGATTCAGAAACCAGGGATGAATAAACCTCCTCCTGGATGGAAATGTGGGTGCCTTGAAGGGAAAGCCCTGCACCCAGGGCCCGAGCAAGGGTCCTGGAGCCCGCCAAAATCTGTTGGTAGGAGGGTTTGGGCCCTCCCGGGGCAAGCCCTTGCCCAGGATCGGGGGGCTTCTTCCCGAGGCCGTCCGTCGCGTCGAGGCCGGGCTGAGGGCGCGGGCCCAGGATCCCGACCCCACCCAGCCCACCGTCCAGCTCAAGCGAGTAGCCCCCTTCCGACCCCGCCACGGATCCGCCTGGTCCGGGCCCGGGCCCAGACGTACCTGATCCTGACCCTGGTGCCGGTCCCGCCCAGTAACCTGCGCCCTGTTTTGGATCCGATCCCAGCCCTGCGTCCGCTTCTGCTCCAAACCTTGCTCCTACTGCCGCTCCCGCCATCATGGCACAAGCATTATTAATAACGAATAACTTTCCAATTTAAAATTTTAGACCATATGTATATAAAGACTGTATACATATGAAATATTCAACAATATACAATTTTTTTTATTATATAGCAATTGTAATCAACTAATTCTACACTCATCCAAAACTTTTCAAAGTGTGGTGTAATAGACTACATACATTCATGGATGATTCTTCTTCTCTTTTATATTATTATAGAATGACATGTAGGGAATAATATAATGAAATTGAATATCACAATAATTAGTTTTTTTGAGCATATTCTTTATAAATTCCTTCCCATTATATTTGCTCACTCTTATAATATAGTAGTAAGAATAAAATTCAAGAATCATATTGAAAGAAAAATAGGATCAAAGAAGATATACAAAAATGTGATAAAAAATCACTCTAAATAAGTTCTTATAATATTTTAATGCAAAATGACATGCCTCAAATTAGAATAAGGTATATATACTACAAACACATGAGTGCATCCCCGTGCGCAATGGATTTCCAATAAATATTAAAATATTAATTGTTTTGGTATGCACAATGTTAATAGACCTTAAAATTTACTTATGTCCAATTTCTCACATCTCGCACTTAATGATATTATTATTACCAAAAGTATAGTAATCCTTTTGCTTTTTAATTGGATATTTTATTAAGAAAATTATTATTAATTAGTGCATCACTAGCTAGACATACTCCTCCTTAAAAAACTTGTTCCAAGGTAATGGATGTCCTCCCAGTCTTAATTCAAGAAAATAAGCTTGAATTTAAATATTTTCTTTTCACTACAATTTCTTATTAACACACTCTCCTCCCAATATTAGTTGGGCATGGTAACCTTCTTATTTTATGAATTTAAAGTCACATTGTTTCAAATCCAATACAAACTCTATACTTAAGATAAAGTAACCACTGAAGAACATGCGCTTATAGTGAGGGGGGTGAACAATATAAGATAAAACTTTTTGCTTTTCAATCCATATGATAACATCAACAATATTAAAGCAGTAAACATTACACAAAGCATCACACATATGAGAGACATGATTTAATGTGGTTCACCCAATGTGGGCTACTCCATGAAAAAAACATTCCTTATAAAATTTCCTCAATAAATTCTCTTAATAGTCCTTTCCCTATTACAATGTTTATGGATCTCTATCCAAAGGAGACACCAATCCCCTAATCAAGTTTGTGGATCTCTATCCACAGGAGAACTCCTCCTCGGCTCTAACTGGTGACCCTCTTAGAAGACTACTACCTCCATTGCACTGGCTTGTGGATCTCTCTCCACTGAAGACCCCTGTCCTCACTCAGAAGAACTTTGTCCTCACTACCCTGGCTAATGGATCTCTATCCACATGAGAATACTGTCCTGTGCTCTGTCACCTCCAAAGATTGCTCTCAGCTCTATCTCAAATCTGTACTAAACATAGTCCTTTGATCTAGCACAAATTTGCTCAATCGTTGTCTTTGATCTGCACTAAACACTGTCCTTCGGTCTATCACAAATCTGCTCAATCTCTGTCTCAAATCTACAATAAACATAGTCCTTCGGTCTAGCAAAAATATGCTCAATATTTGTCTTTCATCTGGCACAAACATGTCCTCAAATCTGCACCAAAATTTGTCCTCAAATCTGTCCTCAAGCCTTAACACAAAGCTTGATCCAATCACAAATCAACTCTGCTAGATCTGCCCCAAACCTTAACTCAAGGTTTGAACAAATCAATAAAACAACTTTGCTCTCAAGAATCCTCAAAGACTTACCTCAATTTTGCATTGTAAGCTTCCACAAAATATTGCACTAATCTTTCCACAAGTCTTCACCAGGACTTACCTCAAATCTGGTTGTAAGCTTCCACAAAAGGTCACACAAATCTATCCTTACGTCCACTCTAGGACTTGCTGAAATCTGCTCACTAGCTTTCACAAAAGCGTGTTCAAATCAACTCAATCTATCATAGAAAATCTCTTCAATCACACAAACAAGTTTCACTCAGAATCTTGTTTAACTTACAAAAACATATAGATAATGGTTAGAGACTCAATATGCTTCACACTCACAACAATGCTCAATCACTTTCAATATCTCTTGTTTTACCACAAAAACATATAGAGAATGGTAAGAGACTCAATTATTGAAAACTGAATCATTAGCTAGCTCTTGATATTCATGGAAGATATATAAGGTTACAAATATTCCGTTGATGCAGTTTGAACCAAGATGGGTGGTTTATAAACTGAATAAAGAACCCTACGTATAACTCCTTTATGTTCTAACATAATGCTGGTAACATAGTTAATGTAATACAAAATATTCTAACATCCCCCCTTATTACATTAATGTTGACTACACATAGCATTGCGGAACAATTCAAATTTGACTCGAGCAAGCGCTTTGGTGAAGATGTCCGCTATTTGCTCATTTGTGGGAATGTAGTGGAGCTGGATATGATGCTTTGGAACCTCATCTCGAATGAAATGACACCTAGTGTCAATGTGTTTGGTGCGATCATGAAAGATAGGATTCTTGACAAGATTCATAACACCTTGATTGTCGCAGAATAAATGTAAAGGAAGTTTCTTTGGAAGACCCATATTTGTGAGGATGCGACGTAACCATATCATCTCGCAGACTGCTCCACTAGCTGCTCGATATTCTGCCTCGGTAGAAGAGATAGCAACAACATGTTGCTTCTTGCTATGCCAAGAGACAGGACCAGATCCAAGGTGAAAAATGTAACCTGCAGTTGATTTTCGGTCATCTATGGATCCAGCATAATCAGAGTCCGTGTACCCTTGAAGATAGAACTTGTTCTTTTTGTATTCCAGGCCGATATATGTTGTACCACGGACATAGTGAAGAACTCTCTTTGCTACTTTCCAGTGGCTAACTTTAGGATCTTGCATGAATCGTGAAAGATAACCCACAACAAAACTAAGATCTGGCCTGGTGTTTGTGAGATAGATGAGACTCCCAATCAGTTGACGATAGAGAGTACTATCTATTTTAGGAGATTCATCGAATCGGGATAACTTAAGTCTTGCCTCCATTGGTGTGGCTTTGGGCTTGCAATCAGTCATCTGATACTTATTAATCAGGGTCTTGGCATATTTCTTTTGAGTAACTTGTATGCAATGCTTGTATTGAGTTACTTCTAGACCAAGACAATAGTGGAGAAGTCCAAGATCTGTCATTTCAAAAGAGGTATTGAGATCTTTCTTTATTGTTTTGATCATACTCTCTGAACTGCCTGTTATGATCAGATCGTCCACATATAGTACTAGAATTACTATGTTAGAACCATTGTTCTTGATATATAGATTAGGATCTGCAGGACTTCTTTTAAACCCATGTTGCACTAGATGACTATCAATTTTGATATACCAAGCTCGAGGAGCTTGTTTAAGTCCATATAGAGATTTGATCAGCTTACAGACTTTCTGTTCTTGCCCTGTAACTACAAAACCTTCAGGTTGAGTCATGTAGACTTCTTCGTGTAGGTCACCATTTAAGAAAGCACTCTTTACATCCATCTGATGTAGCTGCCAACCAAATTGAGCTGCCATTGCACACAAAACTCGAATAGTGGTCATTTTAGCAGTAGGAGCAAATGTCTCTTCATAGTCTATGCCTTCTCTTTGTGCATAGCCCTTTGCAACAAGTCGGGCTTTATGTTTATCTATTGCACCATTTGCCTTATATTTGATCTTGAATACCCATTTGCAACCAATGGGTTTCTTTCTGAAGGCAAATTCACTAACTTCCAAGTTTGATTTTTCATTAGAGATGTATGTTCTGCATCCATAGCAGTTTTCCATTGATCTTTACTGAGTGCATCTGAGACTGATGTTGGTTCTTTTTCATCTAGTATTGTCAGATAGACTTTTTCATCTTCCATATCTATATCCTCATCTTCTTCTATATTCACAGATAAATCATCAAAATGTTGACAAAGGTCATCAACATCTATTACTGATGTTGCATCATCTGCTCTTTTGTGTTGAGTCATACTGCGAGTAGAGGGTCGATCTAGAGTTAGATATGGAAGTGATGTCAATTTTGAATCCTGTAATGTACTAGTATACCATTTAGGAACCTTCTTTTGAGGAGGTGTTGTTTCTTTCTTAGGTTCATCTTCCTTAAGATATACAAATGTATTATTTGATGTGAAAGTTTCATCAAATACTACATCTCTGTTGATATGTGTTTTCTTGGTTATAGGATCAATCAACCGATATCCTTTTGAATACTCATCATAACCAAGAAATATACATTTTTGAGTTTTCTCATCTAGTTTCCTTCTTTTCTGTTTAGGAATATGCATGAAAGCTTGGCAACCAAAAACTTTTAGATGAGAAATTGAGGGTTTCTTACCACTCCAGGCTTCTTGTGGAGTTTTTCCTTGTAGAGCCCTTGTAGGTGCTCTATTTAGTAGGTAAGATGTTGTGTTTCTTGCTACGCTCGATATTGTTTTTCTAGATTTGCTCCCTTTATCATACACCGACTCATTTCTACTATGGAGCGATTTTTCCTTTCTGCAACTCCATTTTGCTGCGGTGTATATGCTGTAGTGAGTTGTCGCTTGATCCCATGTTTTTCCAAAAATGCTAAAAATTCCTTGGAAGTGTATTCCCCCCCTCGATCTGAGTGGAGGGTTTTGATGAAACAATTTGTTTCCTTTTCAACTTGTCTCTTGAACTGACGAAAGTAGAGAAGAGCTTCGACTTGAGTGCAAGGAAGGAGACCCATATTTTGCGGGAGTAGTCATCAACAAATAGCTGAAAATACCTCTTTCCACCATGACTGGTTGGGAAAGGACCGCACAGATCTGCGTGGATTAACTCCAAGGGTTTCTTAGAGCGAGAAGAACTTGTCTCAAATGGAACTCGATGTTGTTTCCCTGCTAGACAATCTGAGCATACTGGGAGAACTGATGAAAGTTGAGGAAGCCCTTTGACCATGTCATATTTGCTTAATTCAAGTAAATACCAGAACTGAGGTGCCCATATCTTTTATGCCATAAGGAAGTGGCTTCTGTTGTAGTGGCAATGAGGGTAGTATGAGATTGAGAAACTGTATCCAAGATGAATAATCCATGTTTGTAGGAGCCAGTGGCAATGTTTTTACCTTGGTGACTGATGAAACATCGCTTTTTTCCATTGTCAACTTGAAAAACAACATCCATATTTCTATCTAGCATCTGTGGAATAGATAATAGATTGTTGGCAAGGCCAGGAACATAGAGAACTTTCTCGATGTCACAGTCACCATCAAAGAGAGTTACCGTAACATCCCCTTCACCTTGTACTTGATAGACCTGATTGTCTGCAATAGTGACAGGTTTGCCTTCTTTCGCTTGAAAGGTTTGAAACCAGGACTTGTCCCCAGTCATATGTTTGCTTGCTCCAGAATAAATATACCATACAACATCTGATTTGGAAGAGGCAGTATGGGTCATGAGCACCTTGTGTGCTCTTTTTGAGTCATTATTTGAAGATGAAGCAGAATCATCTGAATGGGAATCTGCATAAGCAACATGACCCTTTTGTTGTTTGCGATGCTGGGGATATTTCTGCTTCCCCTTGCCTTTCTTCTTTGGTGAGGGATCATTCTGTTGTTTGTTTTTGAACCAACACCTGTTGGTATCATGATTGTTCATATCACAGATCTTGCAATATTTATCTCTCTAGAGATTGGGCTTTCCTTTGCCTTTGGAAGAAGACCCTCCCTTCTGCAACTGTCCTTGCTTTGGACCCTTTTGATGGGTGGAAAGAGCAGTGGCAGGTTCCTCATCTTTCTGTACTTGATTGGCTTCTTCAGTTTGAAGCAAATTAACCAATTCAACAAAAGTTAATGTTTTGCCGAAACATTGAGTGAAGTGATAAAACTTTTGTAAGATGTTGGAAGTGCCCTCAAAATAACAGATGTCAAAAGATCATCAGCTATGGGTTTTCCCATAGTATTGAGTTTGGCTTTCAATTCGGCCACTTTGCAGAGAAAAAGTTCAATAGTTTCCCCTGAATTCATATTGAGATTGTGAAGCTGGGTTTGTAGGTGAAGGATAGTAGAAGTATTCTTTCCTTCATACATAGTAATCAATGTTGCCCAAGCATCTTTACTGGTCGTAGCATCACAAATATGAGGTTGGACCTCATCTGTTATGGCAAGTAACAAAAACATAAGGCCTTTCCTGTCCTGATCATCAAATGTATCTTGATCTGTCCCTGCTGTGGTGGGACGTGAGGTAGTGCCACTTACTACATCCCATAATTTTTCTACTTGAAGAATGGCTTTCATTTTATGCTTCCATGGCACAAAATTGGTGCCTTTGAGCAATTGAGCATCCGAAAGATACTTGTGCACTGTAGCCATTGTTTAGGGTTCCTTATAGCGCCAAATGGTCCCCTTTTTGATATACCGTTGCCAGGCCAGTTATACCTGAACTAAAACAAAACAATACCCACCCTGACATGAGGGAGACTATAGGTATTATTAAGATCAGAACGGTACGTGGAACATAGGCAGTACTGAAAAGGATTTCTTTGTTGATGGCACCTACCTTAGAAAGTCATGAATCCGCATGCGTGGGGCGTAACTTCCCCTAAACACTTTGGAGTCCAGAACTTTCGTCAGGATTTACGCCTAAACACAATAGCAATGGGGGTAAAAAATTCACTCAAAGAGATGTTAATGACACCTGCCTGAGAATCTTCGGAAGAAGAATAATCAGTTGGAGGAAATTAAGTCAAAAAACAAAACTAGGAGAAAATTAGTGTTGGTGAGAGAGCAACAAGTAGATGATCTATGAATATCCCTGTGCAAAGAGATAAATGCTTTGGAGAACCGGTGCAACATGTGCTGAGAGAAGGAGTGGATGCTTTTGATGTAGATGATTTTTTTAATTGCAGAAAAAAAATGCAATAATCAAACAAGCATGCTCACAAAGTGCTTCTCACATAGGTGTCGGGTTCAACCGAAAATGCACCCAAATTATCAAAAGAAGGTGTCGAGTAAAATCGAAAATGCACCTTTGAGTTGCTCTCTATGTCTTTTTCTGAGAGTGTGAAAAAATTGAATTCCCCCCTCGATTATATCTTCAAAGTTTCCCAATATGCCTTTGAACAATTGCTTTTGAAAAAAGAATAAGCAATTGACATGTCTGAAAAACAATGACAATAACAAAACAAATTTGTGTCACCAAACCTTCTTGGCAAAATGCCCTATTCAGGCGTCACTGGGCCCTCGGGGCGTCAACAGAACCCTCGGGGCGTCAAAATGCCCTCCTCGGGCGTCACTGGGCCCTCGGGGCGTCAACAGGACCCTCGGGGCGTCAAAATGCCCTCCTCGGGCGTCATCGGGCCCTCGGGGCGTCAACTGTTGTCCGTGCCGTCAATTCGTGGACGAGGCGGAAAAAAACGGCAGGGCTGCGGTTAAATTTTTTTTTTTTTTTTTTCGACGGGATTCGAACTGTGGACCTCGTCCACACAAAGAATCTCGTGAGCCGACTGCTCTAGGCGGCGCGTCGAGAGAAAGAATGAGGTCGCCGACTCATTAACTCTGTTGTGATTAGCATTTGAAAAAAAAAACCGTCTTCCCAGCCTACGAAGCCTCCAAGCGGCAGTTAAAATACCAATCAATGAGTTCTTAAAAAAGATAACCCTAAGATAGCATAATTTTTTTTTTTTATATACTCCCCATTGCTACAGCTCTCAGCATGCTCAGGCCGTCGCGACAGCTCTAAAGCGTTGTGCCTCGGCAAATGCAGCACGCACTGACAGCAACCGACGCGTCTGCAGCTCTCAACATGCACAGGCCGTCACGGCAGCTCTGAAGCGGTGTGCCTCTGCAAATGCAGCGATCACGTTTACTGCTCATGCACCGACAACAATCGACGCGTTGGCTATGCTGGTGACAACTGGTGCTATGGACAACGAGGCCCGGGCGATATTGCTTTCGTCTCTGCCTGCCCTTGCCTCCCTCATGTCAGAAATGCTTCAGGAATGAGCTGTTGGAATCCGGTTATGGCCAGGGAAGAATCGCTGTGAAGCTTGGAGTGTGCTGCCTGTGAAAGTTGCAGGTCGTGCAAGTTTATGGAATGGTTGATCACCACCTTACCCAAAAAACATATCACTTTGCCCAAGAAACAAAAATAAGCTCTGATGCCATATTGAAAACTGAATCATTAGCTAGCTCTTGATATTCATGGAAGATATATAAGGTTACAAATATTCCGTTGATGCAGTTTGAACCAAGCTGGGTGGTTTATAAACTGAATAAAGAACCCTACGTATAACTCCTTTATGTTCTAACATAATGCTGGTAACATAGTTAATGTAATACAAAATATTCTAACATCAATATGTTTCACATTCACAAAAAACTCAATCACTTTCAATTTCTCCTTTAAATCAATTAAGAATAAAGAACAATTTGTTTCACAGAACTTGAACTATCACTCCAACACTCTCAATCAACTATGCTCAACCAACTCCACTCAACCAATCACTCAATGAAACACAACTTGCTTACAAACCCTAAACAAGCATATGAAAGTTTACTCAAATATTTCCAACAATGCTTATCAAACAAACCTTTTCACTCCAACTTAGCATTCATAACATTCAACCCAACAATATTTCACTCACAAGGATGATATGCCCATACCTTTTTTTTGATGGAGAATTGACCTCAAAACCTGTCTCAATCACAATCAACCTCTTTGCCAATCTCAATGGTTAGATAGCAAAAATCTTCACCCAAATATTCTCTCAATATTAATTCAACATTACAAAATTAACAAACTCAAGTACACCTTATTATCTCCAAACTTTATCAAATAAAGACTTCAACCATTCAAATTCACAATAACCCTTTTCAAAAATTTAATGCATGAAGCAATCCAAACACTACTTATGTCTCCCCACTCAAAATTGCATTTTTCAAGTAATTAACTTTATAAAACAATGCAATATATTTTTAACCCTCAATAAAAATATTTCTCACTTTCTCTAAGGTAAAAATTAATTACCTTACCCTTTTAACTCCCTAAGCACTTTAACAAAAACCAAATAACCCACGTGCTAATAATTTTCCCTCTTCACACTATAACCCAAGCGCAAAAATTAAACTATGCGCTTTGAGCACCACCAACAACCTTAGTCAATGCACAATTTAATTAAAAATTAAAATACCTCCTTGCGCGCTCCCTGTGGGATTCAATCCCTGGTCGAAGCGCCTCCAGTGCCTTAGCCGTGACTCCCCTACCATGTGAGCTAAGCACTCATGTGGGAGGCAAATGCGCCTAGGGTTCTTTGACTCCTTACACGCCAAAAGCCAAAAAGACTTTTCCGCATCGCTGCCAAGAATCGAATGCAACACCTCTACATTCCAAACACTTTGCACACCTCGGATTCATCGCTAGCCCAACCGCTGGTTGGTGTTTGTCCTTTCCACCTTAGTCACTTTGTCTTCCGCGGATTTCGGGGTAAATAAAAATTATAATCTTTTATCCTTTGCTTGCTCACAAAATATTTCGCCTTCACTTCAAACTCGCATGCATTCAAAATAATTTCGAAGACTTACCTTTTAGGGGTAAGTGCTATGGTATTTATACCATATGCCTTCCTTTTTCCAACGTCGATGGAGAATATAAAATTTGAATTCATTTTTGTGCCCAACCCAACTTTGGGTTATGAAAATATTATTTTTATAAATAAATTTATAATATAAATATTATAAATTATTTATAAACTACCTTAGGCATAATTAAACTTTTAATATTATAATAAAGTATTATAATATTATTTCCATTGGGCCTAGGTGTTTTCCTCTTTCACCCTTAGACCTTTTTTGACCGCCTTTAATATTATAATAATAAATATTATAATATTATTTCCTTTAGGCCTTTTCTTCAGGGTATTTAACCGTCCTTTTGACCAATCATCTGGAGCTCTTAGACCAAATCTCTTGGGCTTAAAATATAAATATTTTAACCCTTATTTTGCCAAGTCCTACACTAATTCCTAACACTGACTCTTGACATCAATGACAACACAACTAACTCAAAATTTCCAACAATATCCCCCTTTGTCATTGATGGCAACCCCTTTTTTTTTGACCAAACCTTTTCCTCTTTCAAAATTGCTCCCCCTGATTGAATGCTCTCCCCCTAACTCAAATCTCTCCCCCTTTGACATCAATGGCAAAGGGCCACCTTTGGGGCTTGGGGCTAAGAATGAGACTCTTAGCTTAGCCCCTCCCCCACCTCCTCTCTTGAGGTGGTTAATTATGGGGTGGGAGTAGAACTACTCCCAACTTTTCTTGAAGATACTCAAAAGTCTCTTTTGGAAGTGGCTTAGTAAAAATATCCGCAATCTGCTCCTTTGTAGTAACATATTCCAACCTGACTTGCTTATCTATCACCTGTTCTCTCAGAAAATGATACTTGATCAAAATGTGCTTTGTCCTGGAGTGCATCACTAGATTCTTTGAGATATTTATAGCACTTGTATTATCACACAATATGGAGATAGGGTGATCATGCTTTATCTTGAAGTCCTCTAGAGTTCGCTTCATCCATAATACCTGTGTACAACAAGCAACTGCTGCAATATACTCTACCTCTACTGTGGATAAGGATATTGATGCCTATTTCTTACTTAGCCAAGAGACTAAACAGTCTCTAAGAAAGAATGCTCCACCACTTGTACTTTTTCTATCATCAATGCTGCCAACCCAATCTGCATCTGTATAAGCTGTGAGAGTGAAACTGTCACTTTTGGGATACTAGAGCCCAAAATCCATAGTCCCTTTTAGATACTTGAGAATCCTCTTTACTGCTACTACATGTGTCTCCTTGGGTGCTGCCTGAAACCTTACCACTAATCCCACTGCCTGCATGATATCTGGTCTAGTAGCTGTGACGTACAATAAGCTGCCAATCATAGATCTGTATAATTTTTGATTTGCCTCTAGAGATTCATCATATTTACTTAACTTACATCCTGTAACCATGGGAGTACTTACTGGTTTGCAATCTTCTAACTTGAATTTCTTTAGCATCTCTTTTATATACTTGGTTTGTGAAAGGAATACTCCTTTCTCTGATTGTGAAATCTGAAGTCCAAGAA
Source organism: Wollemia nobilis (assembly GCA_028583015.1). Classification (NCBI taxonomy): domain Eukaryota; kingdom Viridiplantae; phylum Streptophyta; class Pinopsida; order Araucariales; family Araucariaceae; genus Wollemia; species Wollemia nobilis. Next base: position 186,408 of record JAQPPZ010003595.1, on the reverse strand, counting down.
AGAAGGACAACTCACCAAGCATAGACATCTCAAATTCATTTTGCATGCTCTTTGCAAATTTTTGACACATCTTATCATTGTTGCCTCCAAAAATGATATCATCAACATAAACAACCACAATTAGTAAGTCATTCCCTTCATTTTTGATGTATAAGTTACTATCCACTATTCCTTTCCTGAAACCCTATTCCTGTAGGTACTTATCCAATCTTGAGTACCAAGCTCTAGGAGCTTGCTTTAGTCCATAAAGTGCTTTCTTCAATCTGCATACATAGTCTGGTTTATCAATCAAGTTGAATCCTTCTGGCTGCTCAATGTAAACCTCTTCTTCTAGAACACCATTTAGAAAGGTTGATTTAACATCCATCTGATATACTTTGAAGTTTTTGAAGCTTGAGAAGGCTAAGAACATTCTGATAGCTTCAAGTCGTGCAACTGGAGCAAATGTCTCATCAAAGTCAATTCCCTCTACCTGTGCATAACCTTTGCATACTAATCTTGCTTTGTTTCTGACTACTTGACCATCTTCATTTAACTTGTTTCTAAATACCCATTTAGTGCCAATCACATTCTTATCCTTTGGTCATGGGACAAGTTCCCAAGTATTACTTTTCTCTATCTAATCTAGTTCCTCATTCATTACCTTAATCCAAAAGTCATCTTCACTTGCCTCATTGAAATATTTTGGCTCAATTTTGGATAACAAAGAAAAATTTGCTTGTTGATTTGATGTTATTACCCTTCTCCTTGTCTGTCTCTCATCTGGATTCCCAATGATTAGATCTCTTGGATGATGTTTCTGTACATACCTGGATGGAGTCTTAGGAAGAAGTCTTTGTGTTTCTTCCTCTTCTCCTTCTGATTCCTCACATAACTCTTCTTGACAACTTCCATCTTCTTGATACACAATTTCTTGAACTGGTTCTCTTAACCCTATCTTCTCATCAACTGTTACATTTATACTTTCTACAATAGTATGTGTCCTTTTGTTGTAGCATCTATAGGCTTTGCTCTTAGTGGAATAACCAAGAAAAATACCCTCATCACATCTTGGGTCAAACTTGCCCAAGTCTTTCTCTTCCCATCTTATGTAACACTTGCTTCAAAAAATTTTGAAGTATTTCACAGTGGTTGGTCTTCCCTTCCAAAGCTCATATGGAGTCTTGTGATGGTTCACTCTTATTTGAGCCCTATCGATGATATAAACTGTTGTGTTAACTACCTCCCTCCAAAAACCATCTGAAAGCTTGGATTCATTTAACATAGCTCTAGCCATATTTTCAACAGTCCTATTCTTCCTTTCAACAACTCCATTTTGTTGAGGAGTTCTTGTAGCTGAGTATTCTCTTTTTATCCCATGTTGTTCACAATAGTTTACAAATTCATTTGAGGTAAATTCTCCTCCTCTGATTTATCTCAAACACTTAATCCTTTTACCTGTTTCATTTTCAACCAACTCTTTAAATGCCTTGAATTTATCAAGTGCTTCTGACTTCTCTTTCAGGAAGGCTACCCAAATCATTCTGGAATAATCATCTATAAACAATATGAAGTAACTTTCACCTTGAATACTTTATGTTCTGGTAGGACCACATAGATCAGTATGTATTAGTTTCAATGGCTCAGATGACATAAATCCTTTTGATTTGAAACTTGTTCTAGTTTGCTTTCCATGTTGACAAGGTGCACAAATTGTGTTTTGTGGCCTTTTTAGCTTGGGTAAATCTCTAACAACCTATTTATTGCTTATGTTCACTATGTTGTCAAAGTTCAAATGACCCATTCTTCTATGCCACAACCAAATCTCATCTTCTTGTGATAGAAAACACTTTTCTCCTTTAATCTCACTTAATATGTAGAGGTTGTTTGTAGTTCTATTTGCATTTGCAATAAGTTTTCCAATTTTAGACTTTCTAATCTCACACCTACTTGGATGAAAAGTAACCATGTGCCCTTGATCACAAAGTTGGCTCACACTTAGTAGATTGTGCCTCAACCCCTTGACATACAATACATTCTCTATTTTTGTTTTCCCATTATCTAAACTCAGAGTTCCTTTCCCACAATTTTTTTTGATCCATTATCACCAAATCTTACTGATCCTCCATCAGTTTCTTTGAGTACTAGAAATTTACTTTTATCTCCTATCATGTGACTAGAACATCCACTATCAAGATACCATTGTTTTCCTTTGTCTTGAACATGAAGAGTTGTTTGTACTAACATTGATCTAACTTTCTCATGCCCTTTTCTCTCTTTCCTAACTGTTGAAGTTGTATTCTTTTTACTTGACTCAGGTAATACCATTTTACACCATCTAGCCTTGTGCCCAAGATTATTGCACTTATAACATATGACATCACTATTCATAAGAGGTGCAAAAGAATTGAAATTTCTATTGACATCCTTTTTAACATAACCAGTGCAATGTACAACTCTATGACCATATTTGTTACATGAAAAGCAATAGCCATGGAAGAGAGTATGTAACCTGTTTGAATACCTTGGAAAATATGGTCGAGTGCTCCTTCTTTTGTTGTGATTAACTTTTGTCCATGGTTCTTCTTTGCTTTCTTCTTTCCTGATGTCTTTTCCTTCTAGAGTATGAGTCACTTGCTTATCTTTGTTTGAAGTCTCTGCTTCTTGAAGGCTTGACTCCTCTCTCTGTTTCCCCAACTTTATATCTTGTAGTAACTTGGTCTTTTCAACTTCATTCCTTAGATAAACAATTTATGCTTCCAATATTTCACATTCTATTTCTCTTGCTCTTAATAGATCTATCATATCCTGTTCAATTTTCTTTCCCTCTTCTACCTTTATCTTGAGTTCTGTGAGACTCTGTAGAAGTTCTATCCTTGCTTCTTCATTCTCTTGAATTTGATCCTTCAAACTTGAGTTCTTATTTCTAACATTTTCAAGGTTCCTGAGAGTAACAAAGAATTCCTCTTTTATGTCAAACATGGTCTCTTCTTCACTCTCTGAAGTCATGTGTGTTTCTGATGGATCTTCCTCCAAGTTGTTAGTCTTTTCATGGAGAGACCCACTCTGATACCAATTGAAGAACATGTGCTTATACTGAGAGGGGGAGTGAACAGTATAAGATAAAAATTTTTGCTTTTCAATCCATATGATAACATCAACAATATTAAAGTAGTAAACATTACACAAAGCATCACACACATGAGAGACATGATTTAACGTGGTTCACCCAATGTGGGCTACTCCACGGAGAAAATATTCCTTATAAAATTTCCTCAATAAATTCTCTTGGGAATCCTTTCCCTATTACAATGTTTATGGACCTCTATCCAAAGGAGACACCAATCCCCTAATCAAGTTTATGGATCTCTATCCATAGGAGAACTCCTCCTCTACTCTAGTTGGTGATCCTCTTAGAAGACTACTACCTCCACTACACTGGCTTGTGGATCTCTCTCCACTGAAGACCCCTGTCCTCACTCAGAAGACCTCTATCCTCACTGCACTGGCTAATGGATCTCTATCCACTAGAGACTACTATCCTCTACTCTATCACCTCCAAAGTCTTGCTCTCAAATCTATCTCAAATCTATACTATACATAGTCCTTTGGTCTACATAAATTTTCTCAATCTCTGTATTTGATCTGTACTAAACACTATCCTTCGATCTAGCACAAATTTGCTCAATATCTATCTCAAATCTGCACTAAACACAGTCCTTTGATCTAGCACAAATCTGCTCAATATCTGTCTCAAATTACCACAAGTCTTCACCAAGACTTACCTCAAATATGCTTGTAAGCTTCCACAAAATCTCACACAAATCTGTCCTTAAGTCCACTTTAGGACTTACTCAAATCTGCTCACTATCTTTCACAAAATCTTATTCAAATCAATGACTATATAAAACTTAAATCAATCTTTCATAGAAAACCTCTTCAATCACACTAACTAGTTCCACTCGAATCTTGTTTAATAAAATATGTCATTCTTCACACTACAATAGATCAACACTTTCAATCTTTTTTCACCATAGAAGCATATAGAGAATTGTTAGAGACTCAATATGTTTCACACTCACAAAACACTCAATCACTTTCAATCCTTTCCTTCAAATCAATTTAGAATAAAGAACAATTTGTTTCATAGAACTTGAACTATCACTCCAACACTTTCAATCAACTATGCTCAACCAACTCCACTCAATCAATCACTCAATGAAACATAACTTGCTTACAAACCCTAATCAAGCATATGAAAGTTTACTCAAATATTTCCAACAATGCTTATCAAACAAACCTTTTCACTCCAACTTAGCATTCATAACATTCAACCCAACAATATTTCACTCACAAGGAAGATATGCCCATACCTTTTTTTTGATGGAGAAATGACCTCAAAACCTGTCTCAATCACAATCAACCTCTTTGCCAATCTCAATGGTTAGATATCAAAAATCTTCATCCTCAATTATTTCCTTCAAATAATTCACCATTACAAAATTATTAATTCTCAAGTACACCTTATAATCTCCAAACTTTATCAAATAAATACTTCAACCATTCAAATTCACAATAACCCTTTTCAAAAATTTAATGCATGAAGCAATCCAAACACTACTTATGTCTCCCTACTCAAAATTGCATTTTTCAAATAATTAACTTTATAAAACAATGCAATATATTTTTAACCTTCAATAAAATATTTCTCACTTTCTCTAAGGTAAAAATTAATTACCTTACCCTTTTAACTCCCTAAGCACTTTAACAAAAACCAAATAACCCACGTGCTAATAATTTTCCCTCTTCACACTATAACCCAAGCACAAAATTAAACTATGCACTTTGAGTGCTACCAACGACCTTAGTCAATGCACAAATTTAATTAAAAATTAAAATACCTCCTTGCGCGCTCCCCGTGGGATTTGATCCCTAGTCGAAGTGCCTCCAATATCTTAGCTGCGGCTCCCCTATCACGTGAGCTAAGTGCTCACGTGGGAGGCAAAGGTACCTAGAGCACTTTGACTCCTCCTTCCATGCCAAAAGCCAAAAAGGCTTTGTCCCGCATCGCCATCGAGAATCAAACGCAACACCTCTGCATTTCAAACACTTTGCACACCTCGGATTCACCGCTAGCCCAACCGTTGGTTGGTGTTTATCCTTTCCACCTTATTGCTTTGTCTTCCATGGATTTTGAGGGCAAATAAAAATTATAATCTTTTGTCCTTTGCTTGCTCACGAAATATTTCGCCTTCACTTCAAACTCGCATGCATTCAAAATAATTTTGGAGACTTACCTTTTAGGGGTAAGTGCTATGGTATTTATACCATATGCCTTCCTTTTTCCAATGTCGGTGGAGAATATAAAATTTGAATTCATTTTGGCACCCAACCCAACTTTGGGTTATGAAAATATTATTTTTATAAATAAATTTATAATATAAATATTATAAATTATTTATAAACTACCTTAGGCATAATTAAACTTTTAATATTATAATAAAATATTATAATATTATTTCCATTGGGCCTAGGTGTTTTCCTCTTTCGCCCTTAGACCTTTTTTGATCACCTTTAATATTATAATAATAAATATTATAATATTATTTCCTTTAGGCCTTTTCTTCAGGGTATTTAACCGTCCTTTTGACCAATCATCTGGAGCTCTTAGACCAAATCTCTTGGGCTTAAAATATAAATATTTTAACCCTTCTTTTGCCAAGTCCTGCACTAATTCCTGACACTGACTCTTGACATCAATGACAACACAACTAACTCAAAATTTCCAACAACCACAAGATCTAAAATAAAGTTGCAATATGAAATATATGATAATGACAAACTACTAAGCATATAAAACTCATAAAAAAATTCAGAAATAACTCATATAAATGCCACTAACAAATGCTCATAAAAATTTGAACTCAATTGAATAAAGACCTCAAATACATCATAATTATTCACTGTCCATTACTATTGTATATGGCAATCTATCTATCACTCTTTATATCTCACACCCCCATAGACACATATATAATGGAATGTGACTCTTCATACGAAGCACTCTTGGCCTTCACTCTTCCAGTGACTCTTCATCTTCCTATTCTATGGACTCATGTGCACATGGACTATTATGCACATTTACATTACCAAAATACTTTGCATACTTGTGCATTTATTACATTGCATAAAGTAAACATTCTCACTCTAATATAGGACACTTCCTAATCTAAAGATGTACCCAAGGTGGTACATTAGCATGCACTAAATAATGTAATATATTCCAACAAGTTTGAGATATCCCACATCAGTGCTGTTAGGGTACTTTAGTACCTTATATGGAAGATGGTATGAACCTTTGTTCGTAAATCCCTTAAGGTAGGGAAACACCAATAAATATTCTTTAAGGAAGGAATAACTCCGTAAGATCTCTCAAATGAGAGTGTAAGCCACTTCGTGGACACAAACGAATATAATAATATTTATCTTTGATGATGATTATTACAATGACCAATATCTTCCTTATATAACTTATTTCTAATTCTACTTTCGACTATTAATATAATATTATATTATAAAATAATATAATATTATAATATAATCAACCTTGGCCTTAATACCATATAATAATATATCCCCAAATATCTATTCCTAGGTACCCTATCATGCCACCCTCTTTACGAATGTTTCATCCTTGAAACATAGGAATAAGCCAGGTAATATGATTTGTTAAGCAATGTTAGCAACTGGTATCAATATTGATCATTCAACCATCCAAGTGAAACATGTTGATGTTGGTATACCATTTTGTTACTTGAGTATCCAAACCTGCTTTGTTGGCTCCACGCTTCTACTGTTGGATGTTGATAACTTGAATGATGGTTCCCCTTGTTCCTTGATGCTGATGAACCAATCTTAAGATCAGGATTACTATGCTTTCTCTTCCAAATACTGCCATAGTTGGTGCCCTTCTGATTCCATGTAGAACCATAATATTGCTGCCTTGAGCCATACCTCCAAGATTATTGCCGCTCCTAGTGGTGTGGATGGTGATATGGTGCAAAATTAACTTGATGTTCTACCTTCTTTGACTCTTCAAAATTTGGCTCTAGTGTTTTAAATTCTTCTACACATTGCTCTTTCATATTCCCTTCATTTGGTGTGTCCTTATGCTCTTCTATCAATTCTTCCTTGGACTCTACTATTGTTATTTCCATGGATTCAGTTGTTGTTGCTTCTTTCATAGACTCTGTTACTTCTACCCTAGACATAGTTGTTGCTACTGCCTTCATGGATTCTATTTCAAGTTCTTCTATTTGTTCTACAATGTGTTTTTCTACAACCGCTTCTTGTTTTTCCTTGGATCCTTGTTACTTAAGTTGGGAAAATCCTGCAATGTTATCTTCTTTTATTATGCCATAACTTCATAAACTTATTTTACACAATGATGTTAATAGTCCCCAAGGAGTCTAACCAAGGATAACTAAGAACAATATCCCTATCATCCATATCCATGGAAGTCTGAATGTAATACATATTTATCCATGGTAAGCTTCAAATCTTCAATGCTAACTTGGAAATCAATGGAAATCAATGCTAGTAAGGTCTATGGAAATCAATAACTTGTTTCTTTTGATTGCTTCCATGAACCTATAATATAGAACTTTTAGCTAAATTTAAACCTTTTTTATTCTACTCTTTTTCTTCCTTGAGTAATTTTATTATATTTTCATAGTCTTCATTCTATTTCTTGAGAAATTCCCGGTATTTTTTAATTTCCTTTTGTTTGTTTTGAAGTATTTTTCTTCCTTGAGTAATTTCCTTTTGTTTGTTTTGAAGCCTTTTTCTTCCTTGAGTAATTTTATTATATTTTTTCTTCATATCCTTTGATGATGACATTCAGTTTGTTTTTCTTCCTTTTTCTTCCTTGAGTAATTTCCTTTTGTTTGTTTTGAAGCCTTTTTCTTCCTTTTTCTTCCTTGAGTAATTTCCTTTTGTTTGTTTTGAAGCCTTTTTCTTCCTTGAGTAATTTTATTATATTTTTTCTTCATATCCTTTGATGATGACATTCAAACTAGCTAGCTTGAAGCCTTTTTCTTCCTTGAGTAATTTCCTTTTGTTTGTTTTGAAGCCTTTTTCTTCCTTGAGTAATTTTATTATATTTTTTCTTCATATCCTTTGATGATGACATTCAAACTAGCTAGCTTTTTATATGGTCCCATATACTCAAGAATACACGCTCCATTATTTTCCAAATTAATTCATCTTTATAAGATATTCCCAAGTTAGTTCATCTTTATAAGATATGGACGTGAAGAATTTTAGTAGTAGTTCATCGTGAGGAATTTTATTTTCCCAAGTTAGTTTAGTTTATGGACGTGAATTCAAACGTCCATAAAAAGCTAGCGTGTATTCTTTTGAAGCCTTTTTCTTCCTTGAGTAATTTTATTATATTTTTTCTTCATATCCTTTGATGATGACATCCCATATACTCTAGAATACATGCTCCATTATTTCCAAATTAATTCATCTTTATAAGATATTCCAAATTAATTCATCTTTATAAGATATTCCCAAGTTAGTTCATCTTTATAAGATACATGCTCCATTATTTTCCAAGTTAGTTCATCTTTATAAGATATTCCCAAGTTAGTTCATCTTTATAAGATACATGCTCCATTATTTTCCAAATTAATTCATCTTTTTCATCTTTATAAAATATTCCCAAGTTAGTTCATCTTTATAAGATACATGCTCCATTATTTTCCAAGTTAGTTCATCTTTATAAGATATTCCCAAGTTAGTTCATCTTTATAAGATACATGCTCCATTATTTTCCAAATTAATTCATCTTTATAAGATACATGCTCCATTATTTTCCAAATTAATTCATCTTTATAAGATATTGCCAAGTAAGTTCATCTTTATAAGATATGGACGTGTAAAATAATGGAGCGTGAGGAATTTTAGTAATTCATCACTCTAGACGTGAGGAATTTTGAAAGTTTGCCACCAATCCTGCCCACCATCACTATCATTTTTTCAGAATTTTCAACACGCTCAAGACCACTGAGAGTTAGTTACCTTTTGGGAAGCGCTGTTGCACCTATAAATCAGTTTGGACCTATAACATCGACAATGTGGGACAAAATCCACGAATAACTTCTCCGCCTACACGAAGACCGCCGACAATGGAGGTAGCCAAAAAAAATCCAAAATCCACCAGAAAAATTCAAACTCGTTGAAAGAACGATAAGAACCCGCCGGAATTGTCCACTCTGCCGAATAATGTATTTTTACGCCGAAAACGTGAAAAGGATGACAGCAAGTTGTTTTTCATTGTTGGAATGTGAGAAAATAGCTGGAAACCTATAAACAAGTTGTTTTTCATTGTTGGAATGTGAGAAAATAGCTGGAAACCTATAAACAAGTTGTTTTTCATTGTTGGAATGTGAGAAAATAGCTGGAAACCTATAAACTCCATCGGAATCGTGATTTCTCTGCCGAAAAATGAATTTGCTCGTCGGATCTTGCTGGGAAAAAATCCCTCGAATTAGTCGAAAAGTGGCACACTGCTATTGGAAGGGGGTTTATTTTATTTTATTTTGAATCTTATGGTCTGATTGGTGGAAATTTGAACCTTAGGGATTGTTTAATATTTTACGCCTCTGGTCTGCAATTGTTGACTACAACAAAAATTTCTTCCGCCTATGATTAGAACTGGCCGAGCTCGACTGTTGTCTGTGATCAGAACTGGCCGCACTCGACTGTGAGGAGGAAATTAGGGCCTCCTTTGTCTGTAAAAAACCATCTTTCTTCTACCCGTGAATGTACCTTCGCCTGCCAAAAATCTGTGAACTACGTCTCTTCAAATTTTTTCGCAGGAGTAAGATGATGAATTGCCAGACTGAAACCACGTTGGATGTTTTAATTCCTTGCTAGAAAAGATGTCAATCCAAGCGAGAAAATGGTATGAAGCCGTCAAATGTCCTCTGTCCATGTTGAGTTGGTAGAAGGGAGGATGAAATTTTTACTGTCAAATTTTCTTCGATTATCGATCGTCTGCCTGATGTTTTATAACTTGTTGTTTGTTGATTAATTTGCCAAAATCGTTGCTCTGTGGGATAATTTTCCAAGGATAAACAAAATTAATTTTACCTTTGTACTTCGTTAATTTTTGCTTGCATGGATATCCGAACTTGGTCTAAGAAGCCCAAAATTTTTAATAATTTTCTTAATTCCTCCGATTTATTTAAACCGCCACGCTGGGGATCTGCCTATGCGGATCACGATGCCATGACACAGATGCCATGACACAGAGAATGATTGGGTGGAATAATTAGGGTTTTTTTTGCACGTTCTTTACACCTTATGCAATGTTCGCTTGCACCGAATGCAATCTTCTCCGTCGGTTTGGTGATTTCTGAAGTTATTTTCTTTCTCATGTAATGTTAATATCTATTCCTAGGTACCCTATCAGAAGAGAACCTCCAATATTTAATGACTATCCATTAGTGGTCATGCGGTCTCCTCACTCATACTCGTGTAGCAAGCTGACAAGTTTGCGCTATTGATTGTGTTGGTTGTATTGACCCTGTGGACTATGGTTGTTGACTGTATTGGCCTTGTGGACTATGGTGTTGATTGTTGATAGCTGAGTGCTTCAAAACCCTTTTTGGAAATCCCTTTCTTTTTTCTTTTGATAATATTTTTGTGGATATTTTAAAGGTAAGCTTCTAAAGTTTATGAAAACTATATCTATGTGGGTATTTGATTTAGAGGTAGGCTTCTATTTAGAGATTATGAAACTTATGTTGTGTGGGTAATTGATTTAGAGGCACTACTATTTATAGATTAAGAAAGAGTGGGTGGAGAATCCATTCTTCGGGGAATTAGGGGTTCCCTTTTGGTTTTGCAAGTGATTTATTAGAAGTATTGTTGCTTGAGAAAATATTTTATGGATTTTTGCATTATGTTGATTTTTAGGAAGACTTATACTTTTGTGGAGAAAGGCTTTAGATGAAAGAATGGGTGGGGAATTCATTATTTGGGAAATTATGGGGTTTTATCTCTTTGTTTAATATGAAAATTAAATGATAAACGTATGGTTACATTGTGGTATTCATTTAGAGTTTGCATAATTTGCAAAATGAAATATTAATTAGAATTTACATTTAGTTGCATACTACATGGAAGCAAGAGCTGCCATGATCTCTTACACCATCACCTTGAATGAAGGAGAAGAAATAATGAAGAACCAAAGAAGATTTATATTTTAATATATTGTCCCTTGAAATTATGCAAGATATTTGTAATGTAGCTCCTATACATCATAGGAAGCTTATTGTAAAATGTATATTTTACTATGGATTCACTCCTAGTTTGGATAAGATGTATATTCTATTATTTTAAAACCATGGTGATTTCATATAACTTTCCTCCTTCATGGAATATGAAAAGCGTAATATGAAATGTGTATATGCTCATTTATGATTGTAAGATGTAGCTTTTGCTTATGATTGAAATGGAAGACTTATGATGCTATGTTTATGAAATTTATCATGAAGAATTGATAATGATTTAAATAGTATTTACCCTTACTTGTGATGATTTGTATTTAATGAAGTAGTAGATTTTATTACTGTCTAGTTAAGTATGTAAGCTTAATAATATCCTGTTTAATAAAGGAAGAGTTAATGAAGGCTATGATGTTGATATTTGGGCTTGGGGAGTTTGTAAGGGTATACTTTTGGTCCCTTTATAGAATCCCTATAAGATGACCCCAACCTAAGGGAATTGTGGGGAGGCAACATCCAAGATTTTTTGCAGAAGAAACATTAGTGAGTGAGGAACTCTAATGTGACCCAAATATGGGGAGTCTTTGGGTAAGGTCCTAAGCAATGTAGCTTGGATATTATTTCCTATCATGGAGGATAGAAAATTCTTATGCAATCAAGTTGGTGATGGCATATTGAATGGTAGTTAAAATATCTATGTGAGCTTATCACGCAAAATTATAATGACCTTAGTTATCCCATCACGAAGATAAGGATAACTAAGCACTACAATGTTAGATATTCCACCACAAAGGTGCAATGTCTAATCTCTAAGGTATACGCCTAAAAAATAACATAGATAGACTTAGATTGGTAAGAAAAATGACATCCTCTTCTCTAAATATTTAGAGGGGATAATATCAATGCTATGGTCAACATATCTTACATTCACGAAGAATATTAAAAAAGTGGGGTAACCATTTGAAGCATCCTTTATACTATGGAGGTATGCAAGGTAAACCCTAGGTCTTATAGGAGTTTGGCTACTCTTATCCACTCGAGAGACATCGACAATATCATAGAATCAAAATGTGGTACTACCTTGTTGAACTACAACTTATTTAGAAACATCTTTAGTGAACTTTGACTATGGTCTTTACCTGATGTGCAAACAAAATTACTCTCTCCTTGGTTGGTTAAGATTTTGGGGTTGTTATAGTTGGTATCAAACCTCTAGGTTATAGGACTAGAAGCTTCCATAGAATAAGCTAAGAATTCATGTATCTTCCTATTCAGACCCTTGCTTAGTTCTTAAGCTAAAGCTAGGAAGACCTCAAATTTTTGATTGCTTTGATTCTAGAGAATATTTCCTAGGAAATGCAGTTTGTTTTTTGGTATGGCACCTTGCATGGAGTAAGCGTGACCATCATCATTATTAGGTGACCAATAATGTGTAAAAAATTATAGGAATAACACCTTTCATAGATCAAGTGTAACCATAACCATTATCAAGTGAATGATAATGAATTACGTTAGTTCATGGGGATAAGAAAACTAATTAAAAGTACAAAAAAAATAGTAACTAAACTTAAATTTTTGTGGCCAAGAAGAATAACACCAAATTTGAGGAGAGGAAGGAGTCAAAATTCTCAAAATATAAGACAATCTAGGCAAGATAGTGCCGAGGCTAGACCCCTAGGGAAAAGTTCAAGGAATTCAAAAAAAGAGGTGGATAACTTCACTACTATTGTCTCTCTATTACAAGATGAAGGACAAAAATGAACCAATAAAAGTATCTATTGGAAACTATAGTGATTCAAAGCTCACAAAATAGAAATATTGAGGTTATACAAGAAGGAAATCCTACTATAAAAGAGCAAGAAGTCAGGGCCTTTATAGAGGTATAACTTGTTAAGGATTTAAAAATGTGAAGATATCCAAATTTACTGGAAATGATGGGGGTGATTCAACTAAGGCATGGATGAATGAGTTGGATACCTACTTCTCCATGAAGAACTAATCCTCAGTGATCCAAAATTTTTGGGTCACACTCCATTTACAAGTGACAATATTGGAGTGGTGGAACACATTTAAAGCTAGACATAACATTCAAGAAATAAATTTAAAGTGGGAAGGTTTCAATGAAACCTTTAGGAAAAGGTTTCTCATAGAACAACACTATGTGGAGAAGTTTGAGGAATTCTCCACACTTCACCAAGTAACAAGGATGGTGGAGATTTATTACTAAAATTTTGTGAAGTTGCTCAAATAGGTACCGTTATATGAGAGGGATGACAAAATAAAGGTACATAAATTTATCTTAGGAGTAAATCCTAAGGTTAGATTGGTAATAAAAATGCATAAAACTAAGACTTTGCAAAAGGCTTATGACCTGGCTTGACAAGTAGAATCCAACTTGCAATCGAATAGGACCTACTTTAATTATGTAAACTTGTCAGGGGAGGATCGACAGTTCCTGAGAAAAATAAAGAGTGGTGGCTTTATGAAATGAGAACATGAGCAGAGCAAGAAAAGCAGAGGTAATTCAAATTTTGAGAGAAAGAATGATGAAAAATAGGGGAATTTCATGAAGAAATTCCAACAAAGGAATAACAACAATAATCCTCAATCTCAAAGGCAACTAGAACCATCACAAGCAAAGTGGATAGGGAAATAGATACATGAAAAACACCCAGGTCCCAAGGGTGATTTCTATGATTGTGTCAGCCTACATTATGCAAATCAATGTCCAAATCAATTAGGACCAAATAAGAGGGAAGAAGGACCAAACCACAAGATCTTGCAACTCCAAGAAACTAGAACTTAGACAAGCAAGCTATACCATTGCTCTTGAATGATAAATTATTTGATAATAAAGTTAATATTTTGATAGATAGTGGAGCCACGAATAGTTTATTTCTAGTAGTATAGTCAATGCTATGCTAGAAATACCAAGATTTTTAGCATTAGGGTGGGAAGTTGAGTATGGGTATGGAAATACCTACTTAGTGGATCAATATTTTTCCACAACTGAGTTCACCCTACCCAACAACTCTACCATTTGGTATTTTTATGTAGCACCACTACATGCCTTGGATATCATCTTAGGAATGGATTTGTTAAAGGATTATGGAGTACTAATAAAGTTCCAAGATAGATGGATAGACGATACACATAAAGATAAGAGGAGGATGAGAATGTGTAGCGAACAAGGATATTTTTGACCCTAGATGATATTAGCAATGCAACTGAAGAAAGCCATTAGAAAATAAGGAATGGTTTATGTTGTTAAGCTAAAAGAAATTAGGGATGATATAAATGAAGTGTTTAGAAAATACCCAATTTTATAGGAGTTTAGGGATGTGTTTTTTAAAAATCTTCTTGGGATTCCACTAAAATGTGAATTTGATTTCACTATCAAACTAATGTTGAGAGCCAAACCCATTCATAGAACTCCTTATAGAATGAATCCTATTGAGATGCAGGATTTGAAAGTGCAACTTCAAGAGTTGCTAGAAAAAGGGTTGATTAAACCTAGTGTGTCACCATGGGGTGCACCCATTAGTTTTATCAAAAATAAATATGGATCACTAAGGTTATGAATATATTACAAAATTTTGAATAAAATAATAGTAAAGAATAGTTATCCTTTACCAAGAATCGAAGATCTGTTCGATCAAGTTAAGGATACCACCATTTTCTCCAAGATTGATCTAAAATCAGAACTATCATCAGTTGAGAATTTGAGAGGAGGATACTCACAAAATTTCTTTTAAGTAGTATTCCACAGGGATGCATACCCCTATTTACCTTGTCCCCCAACACAAGAGTATGGTAAGGGGGATGTTTCCCTCCGTCCTCATTTTTGGGGGATGGTTGGGAAACATCCCCGGGACGGTTGAGGCCTATGGCCTCCCATCCCTGGGATGCCTCCTTTTTTGGGGCATCCCTAGGTACGAACAACCATCCCTAGGGACGGTTGGGCCCCATTGGGGACACCCAACCATACCTAGGGACGGTTTGAGCATCCCCAATGGGGTCCAACCATCCCCCACAATTGGGCGTCCTCCCCCAAAGGGGAAATAAAAAAAAATTAATTAAAAAAAAGGTAAGGGGTGGGACCCATTTTAAGTCTCACCCCCCAAACCCTAAACCTAAAAGAAACACTATATAAAGTGAAAATAAAAAGAAAAAGTAAAAAAAAACTTACTCATATTTCAAGTTTCAAGAGTGAAGAAGAAAAAAAGAGTTGGGAGAGCAAAAGGAGGCAACAAAAATAGGCATCAAGGGCAACATAGCAGCAACAAACAACAACAAAAAAAAGCAACATCAAAGGGAGATAGTAATAGCAGACAACAAGGGCAGAGATAACAACACCAATAGCAACCAACAACAACAAAAATAATAATAGTACTAGCAGGCAACAACAACACTAGGTTTTCAAATTTTTTTACCTCTTCCAATATGTTTTCAAATTTTATATTTTAATTTCAACATAAAACATGGCCAACAATGTATCAAGTTCATTTGAGGTTAATTTAGAGGAGGAAAACCAAACTAAAAATCAAAATATAAATATGAATGCTGTTGTTGTTAGGGATTCATCCTCTACCATTCAACCCTAAACTTCCAAGGGGATAACAATGCTTCTCAACATAGTTTTGAATACCCATATTCATTATTAAAATAATATGCCAAGGGCCCATTTAGTATCAAAAAACCTTTACTGCAATTTGTAACTAATTGTGACCAAGGAAAAATTTCTAGGGGCTCAAGAACATGGCTGTGTAATTTTTGCAAAACTATATTTAAGGGCAGCTATACTAGGGTTGAGTCTCATCTCATGGATAATGCAGGAACAGGGGTTAGGGCTTGCCCAAAATGACCCAGGAACAAGTTAATGAAGTCCATAAGATTGTGAAAAAGTCTAGATTTAAAAATTGTGGCTTGTATTTACCTACAACTAGCCAATCATTTAGAGAGGACATTGGGACCTCCTCAGAATAGCCACAAGAATCAACCCAAACATATAGTATGCCACTGCTACCCTCAAAGAAAAAGGGAAACGTAAATGAGATGTTTAATGTGCAAGGAAGAGAAGAAACATATGATGCTATAGCAAAATTATTTTTTGCACATGGAATTTCTTTTCATATTGCATGCTCCCCCTATTTCAAGGATGTAGTAAGATAAATAGCCAAGACAGGGACTTCATATCTACCGTATGGATAAACTAGGCTATGTACCTCTCTTTTGGATAAACACTATTCCAAATGTAGTGTGGTTATGGAGCAAATGAGGAACACATGGCTGACTCATGGATGTTCTATCATCATGGATGGGTGGACTGACATCCGTCAACTTCCACTCATCAATATCATTGTCACATGTAAAGTAGGTCCCTATTTTCTTAAAGCCATTGATTGCATGGGGAAAAAAAGGATGTTGAGTTCCAGTTCCTTCAGTTGAAGGAGGCTATCGAGGAGGTTGGAGCCTCCAATGTTGTACTAGTAATCAATTTGATAATTTTCGTTTTACTTTTAATTTTTAATTTTTAATTTTTTCAGATTTTCTTATGAAAATCAAAATATTTAAATTTTAAAATTATAAATCTAGATTCTAAATGGTTGTTAAATGTTGGACATTTTGAGTCCCTAAGCTAAAAGTTGTCATTGATGTCAAAAGGACCTATGTAAGTAAGCACTATGATTTTTCTCCACAAAGAGCTTCATGAGAAGCAAAGGTTTTGATCAAAGGTTCTAGAAGGGATGCATGGCATTTGGTTCCAAAAGGAGCTTCAAGGGAAGCTTAGCAAAAGGTTTTTATGAAAACCAAGGAAGGCAAGGAAAGGTTTTATTTAAAACCAATGGATGGCAGATTTGAAATGGGTTTTTCTTAAAACCCAAGTTGGCTTTTCGTTTCATCGAAAAAGGTGCCCCGGTGATGGAGAAATTTAATTTTAAAGGTTTAGTTTAAATTTTAATTTATTTAAAATTTAAATTTAAATTTTAAAATTAAATAAAAGGTTTTTCCCTCCTTTCTTATTGGCGTCGCCGACGTCATGAGGGCAATGTTAAAAGGGCCGACGTATTCGCATTGAAGGATGGCTTATATAAATAAGCCAAAGGTTTTCCATTTAATAAACCTAAGTCAGTGTCGCATGATTTTTGAAAACCCAAAGTATTTCTGCATCCGAATATTGCGCAGCAAATTTTATGGAGTGTGACGTGGGCAGTCAAGTCATGGACCGTCAAAGACACGACTTAAGGAAGAGAGTGCCCAAGGCACTCACGTGGGCAGTGTTAGCTCACGCGGCTTAGCTGCCGCTTGGCAGCACGGTGGGCAGAGGTTCGAAATGCCAAGGCCCTTCGAGGGCTCCTTTGAGGTATGCACTCCGACTCCGATATTTGCGGGGGTAAATATTTTAATTAAAATATTTGCTTGCTAAGGTTTGATTATGATTTTTGTGGGAGATATAAGGTTGAGCAAGCTTTATTTTGGCTTTAATATTTTAATAAGGTTTGATATTTGATTAATGTGAGATATTGCCTAAGAAAGCTTTGTGATTATTTTTGAGTGCAAAAGTGTTGAAAGGAAGGATATAAAATATTTGATTTATTTTATGGTATAAGTGGTTTGTGGAGTGACAAGGTTATGCAATGTTTTGATTTATTTTATTTTATGGTACAAGTGGTTTTAGGAGTGATAAGGAAGTTGTGCATTAATTCTTAAGAAGGTTTTCTAATTAAAAGCCTTGGTGAATATAATTGTGAAGTGGAGTAATGTTGATTATTTTGTGATCTTCTAACCCTTGTGAAGATTGGCAAAAGAATATTGTGATTGTGGCAGATTTCCAAAGAGGCTTCTTCATCTTCATAAAAGGTATGGGCACATTCTCCTATTGATTGATTATGGTGGTTGATTTCTGAAAATATCTTTGGAGTGAAAAGGATTGATTGTGGTTTCCTTTTCAAAAGTGATTGGTTTAATGCTTCAAGGTTTTCTGGATTGAGAGTTGTGATTAAACCTTGTTTTATAAGCATTGTTGTTGGAGCCCATTGGTTGTGCAAAGAACTTGAACTTGAGTTAGAAGAGAACATGAGTATCATTGTTATGTGAGATTTGTTGTTGAGCATTGTTGGAAATATTTTGAGTTGATTGATACATGCTTGGACTAGGGTTTGTGAGAAAGGGTTGTTCATTGAGGTGATTGGTTGAGTTGAGTTGATTGAGCCTAGTCAAGTGGATGCATGTGGTTGTTCAAGTTCCATAAAACAAACTATTCTATATTCTTGATTTGAGTTGAGATTGAGATTTGAGAATAGAACATATAGAGTCTCTAACAATTCTCTTTATGCTTCTATGAGATTGATTTGAGTTGAGATTGAGATTTGAGTATAGAACATATTGAGTCTCTAACAATTCTCTTTATGCTTCTATGAGATTGATTTGAGTTGAGATTGGGATTTGAGTATAGAACATATTGAGTCTCTAACAATTCTCTTTATGCTTCTATGATATTGAGTTGAGATATTGATTGAGCATTAAGTATAGAACATATTGAGTCTCTAACAATTCTCTTTATGATTCTATGAGATTGGACAAGTTTTATGTGAGCTTGTTAAGCAGATTTGAGACAAGTCTTTGAGAAGGACTTATTGAGAAGATTTGAGCAAGTCCTAGAGAGGACTTATTGAGCATATTTGAGAAAGTCCTAGAGAGGACTTGTTGAGAATATTTGAGAAGGTTCTGTGTGGACCTGTTGAGAAGATTTGGATAGGTTCTGTGTGGACCTATTGAGTAGATTTGAGCAGGTTCTATGTGGACCTGTTGAGAATATTTGGACAAGTTTTGAGTGAGCTTGTTGAGAGATTTGAGAGGTTCTGAGTGGACCTATTGAGAGATTTGAGAAGGTTCTGAGTGAACCTATTGAGATAGATTTGGAGGTGATAGAGTATAGAGGATAGAGTCTTAGTGGATAGAGATCCAACAGCCAGGACAATTGAAGATAGATCTGAGTGAGGAGTCTTCAAGTGGAGAGAGATCCACCAATTAGTGCAATAGAGAGACAGAGTCTTCTAGAAGATCACTAGCCAGAGCATAAGGGGAAAGAGTTCTCCTGTGGAAGAGATCCATGAACTTGAGATTAGGGGATCAACATCTCCTTTGGATAGAGGTCCATAAACATTGTACTTGGGAAGGATTCCCAAAATATTATTTGAGAAATATTTAGAAGAAATATTTTTCTGTGGAGGTAGCCCACATTGGGTGAACCACGTTAAAAATGATGTCTCTCATGTGTGTGATGCTTTGTGTGATGTTCACTATTTTATTAATGTTGATGCTACTATTTGGGGAAAAGTTTTATGTTATATTGTTCACCCCCCTCTCAGTATAAGCACATGTTCTTCAATTGGTATCAGAGTCGATCTCTCCATGAAGAGTTTAATAGCTTGGAAGAGGATCCTTCAGTAACACACATGTGCTCAGAGAGTGAAGAAAGTATAGACTTTGAGGAAGCACTCTTCAACTATCTCCAAGATCTTGAAAGGATTCAAGAAGAGAGTGCACAACTAAAGGAACAGATCCGAAATGATGAATTGGCAAGAATTGAGCTTCTACAAAGGTTAATAGAACTCGAAATAGAAGTGAAAGAAAGAAGAGATATTGAACATCAGTTGAGAGACACGTTGGAAGCCAAAGAAGCAGGACTTGAGAAAGTGGCAGCAGAAATTGTTATGCTAAAATGCAGAACTAAAATAAACAAGAGATTACAAGGAGCTGCACCAAGTCAGCAAGAGGTAGGAACATCAAACAAAAGGGAGGTATCTTACCATATCTCAAGGAAAGAAGACCACAAAAGGAAGAATACCAGATCAAGTCCTCATCAAAATAGGTTACAAAATTCTTTCCATGGACATTGTTTTTCTTGCAATAAATATGGTCATAGAGCTACGCAATGTACTAGCAGAGACAATGATAGTAGTAGTACAGATTCTCTTGCACCACATATGGATGATGATGTTAAGTGTTACAAATGCAATAGTTTTGGGCATATAGCTAGAAGGTGCAAACTAGAAATCTCTAAGTCTAGTAGAAAGACCACAACTCAAACTACTAGAAAAGAAGAAAAAGGGAAAGGAAAATTAAAATCCTTGCTAGTTCAAATAGCATTGCATGCTCAGGATAAAGAAGAAAAATGGTTTCTGGATAGCGGATGCTCTAGACACATGACAGGAGAAAAAGACAAGTTTATAGTTTTGAAAGAAGGAAATAGAGGGTAAGTAAACTTTGGGGACAATGGTTTAGCAAATATTTGTGGAAAAGGAACTCTAAGTATAGGCAATGGGAAAGCAAAAGCTGAAAATGTTCTATATGTGGAAGGTCTGAAACATAATCTCTTGAGCATTAGTCAACTCTGTGATCAAGGCCATATGGTAATTTTTCATCAAGATAGATGTGAAGTAAGGAAATTTGAATCTAGAAAACTAGTAGCTAGCGCTATAAGAGAAAGAAATATTTATGTACTCAATGAGATCAAAAAGGAAAAATATCTCTTATCCAAAGAAAATGAGATCTGGTTTCAACATACAAGATTGGGACCAAAGGAGAATCTTCTAATGGCTTTGGAAGATAAAGAAGGTGGTTCAATAGAAGACAAGCCAAAAGGAAGTAATGATATGAACAAAGGCAAACAAATAGAGGAATATTCAGTAGAGAATGGTTATGATCTCAAGGGAGAACTTATCTATGCCCTTGACACAGTAAAGAAGGTTAGAAAGCAACACTCCAAGCTTGAAAGTCAGTTTCAAGAATGTGATGAAGAAAGGTTATTGCTCATAGAGGATTTAGAGAAGTCAAAGGCTAAGGCAAGCAAGTTCAAGGATAAGTTAGAAGCAAATATTTTGGAATGTGAGAAGTTAGCACAAGAAGTGGCTACTCTAAAAGAAGACTTAAAGGACTCCAAGATCAAGATGAAGAGTTTCACAAATAGCTCTAAGAACTTGGATAAGTTCATCTATGGACAACAATGAACATCATGTTCAATAGGTCTTGGCTTTGGAAAGGTTCAAAAGAAATAGGAAAAAGAATCTACTTCAAGTCTTGATGAAGAAGAAACTTTGAAGAAGATACATCATAAGAAGATAGTTTAAGTGAAAGTGGGACATCATAGGATGAGTTGGACAACAAAGAGTTCAACAAAGAGAGGAACAATGCACAAAGAAGATACATATGGAACAACAATCAGAACATGAGACCAATGAGGTCAAGACAAGGAGGCTTCAATGGAAGATGCTTTTCATGTCACAGGTTTGGACACATGGCTTCACAATGCAGGACTCATGAAAGATAGGTATATGGAAAAGAACAACTTTTCCAAGGTTATTGCTACTCATGCAATGGTTTTGGTCACAAGGCAATGAATTGCAGGATTAATGATAGAAGAGGATATGGCTTCATTAGGAGAAATCCTAAGACAATTGCACATCCAAGGAATAATAACATTAAGTGTTATAAGTGCAATAATGATGGTCACATAGCAAGATGGTGTAGAGAAAATATTCCAAAAATAGGCATGAACAGGAACAATGGAACATGAACAGGGAAGAATATGAAAGAAAGGAATATGAACAAAAGAATAGAATAGAAAAAGAAATAAAGAAAAAGAAAGAAACAAGAATATGAACAAGAATAGAGACTCAAAAAGAATAGAGACTCATAAAAGAATAAGAACAGGAACAAGGATGAGAACCAAAATAGGAACATGGATGAGAACAAGAACAGGAACAGGAACATAAGTGACGATAGGAACATGGATGATGACTTGGAAAGAAATAGTGAGAGGATTCAGAAGACTCACAGAAGAAGAGAGAAAGATAAAGGCATAGATCTGTGCTTTCGAGGAGTAGAAATACTCCCACCCTAGAATTAACCACCTCATGTGGAGGTGGGGGAGGGGCTAAGCTAAGAGGCTCATTCTTAGCCCCGAGCCCCAAAGGTGACCCTTTGCCATTGATGTCAAAGGGGGAGAGATTTGTGTATTGGGGAGAGATTTGATATGAGGAGATATTTGAGAGAGCATTGAGCCATGGGGAGCAAAGTCCCAGGGGAGCAGAAATAGGTCAGGTTTCAGTAAAATGAATATGGGTTGCCATCAATGACAAAGGGGGAGATTGTTGGACATTTTGAGTCCCTAAGCTAAAAGTTGTCATTGATGTCAAAAGGACCTATGTAAGTAAGCACTATGATTTTTCTCCACAAAGAGCTTCATGAGAAGCAAAGGTTTTGATCAAAGGTTCTAGAAGGGATGCATGGCATTTGGTTCCAAAAGGAGCTTCAAGGGAAGCTTAGCAAAAGGTTTTTATGAAAACCAAGGAAGGCAAGGAAAGGTTTTATTTAAAACCAATGGATGGCAGATTTGAAATGGGTTTTTCTTAAAACCCAAGTTGGCTTTTCGTTTCATCGAAAAATGTGCCCTGATGATGGAGAAATTTAATTTTAAAGGTTTAGTTTAAATTTTAATTTATTTAAAATTTAAAATTAAATAAAAGGTTTTTCCCTCCTTTCTTATTGGCATTGCCGATGTCATGAGGGCAATGTTAAAAGGGCCGATGTATTCGCATTGAAGGATGGCTTATATAAATAAGCCAAAGGTTTTCCATTTAATAAACCTAAGTAGTGTCGCATGATTTTTGAAAACCCAAAGTATTTCTGCATCCGAATATTGCACAACGAATTTCGTGGAGTGTGACGTGGGCAGTCAAGTCATGGACGGTCAAAGTTTTGGCGCCTTGTGAGGAAAGCACACATGGCTTAAGGAAGAGAGTGCCCAAGGCACTCACGTGGGTAGTGTTAGCTCACGCGGCTTAGCTGCCGCTTGGCAGCACGGTGGGCAGAGGTTCGAAATGCCAAGGCCCTTCGAGGGCTCCTTTGAGGTATGCACTTCGACTCCGATATTTGCGGGGGTAAATATTTTAATTAAAATATTTTCTTGCTAAGGTTTGATTATGATTTTTTTTTTGTGGGAGATATAAGGTTGAGCAAGCTTTAATATTTTAATAAGGTTTGATATTTGATTAATGTGAGATATTGCCTAAGAAAGCTTTGTGATTATTTTTTAGTGCAAAAGTGTTGAAAGGAAGGATATAAAATATTTGATTTATTTTATGGTATAAGTGGTTTGTGGAGTGACAAGGTTATGCAATGTTTTGATTTATTTTATTTTATGGTACAAGTGGTTTTAGGAGTGATAAGGAAGTTGTGCATTAATTCTTAAGAAGGTTTTCTAATTAAAAGCCTTGGTGAATATAATTGTGAAGTGGAGTAATGTTGATTATTTTGTGATCTTCTAACCCTTGTGAAGATTGGCAAAAGAATATTGTGATTGTGGCAGATTTCCAAAGAGGCTTCTTCATCTTCATAAAAGGTATGGGCACATTCTCCTATTGATTGATTATGGTGGTTGATTTCTGAAAATATCTTTGGAGTGAAAAGGATTGATTGTGGTTTCCTTTTCGAAAGTGATTGGTTTAATGCTTCAAGGTTTTCTGGATTGAGAGTTGTGATTAAACCTTGTTTTATAAGCATTGTTGTTGGAGCCCATTGGTTGTGCAAAGAACTTGAACTTGAGTTAGAAGAGAACATGAGTATCATTGTTATGTGAGATTTGTTGTTGAGCATTGTTGGAAATATTTTGAGTTGATTGATACATGCTTGGACTAGGGTTTGTGAGAAAGGGTTGTTCATTGAGGTGATTGGTTGAGTTGAGTTGATTGAGCCTAGTCAAGTGGATGCATGTGGTTGTTCAAGTTCCATAAAACAAACTATTCTATATTCTTGATTTGAGTTGAGATTGAGATTTGAGAATAGAACATATAGAGTCTCTAACAATTCTCTTTATGCTTCTATGAGATTGATTTGAGTTGAGATTGGGATTTGAGTATAGAACATATTGAGTCTCTAACAATTCTCTTTATGCTTCTATGAGATTGATTTGAGTTGATATTGGGATTTGAGTATAGAACATATTGAGTCTCTAACAATTCTCTTTATGCTTCTATGAGATTGAGTTGAGATATTGATTGAGCATTAAGTATAGAATATATTGAGTCTCTAACAATTCTCTTTATGATTCTATGAGATTGGACAAGTTTTGTGTGAGCTTGTTAAGTAGATTTGAGACAAGTCTTTGAGAGGACTTATTGAGCATATTTGAGCAAGTCCTAGAGAGGACTTATTGAGAGATTTGTGAGAAGTTCTATGTGGGACCTATTGAGCAGATTTGGACAGGTTCTATGTGGGACCTGTTGAGCAGATTTGAAGGGAGAGAGGTTTGTGTGGACCTGTTGAGCAGATTTGGACAAGTTTTGAGTGAGCTTGTTGAGCAGATTTGAGCAGGTTCTGAGTGGACCTATTGAGCAGATTTGAGAAGGTTCTGAGTGAACCTATTGAGACAGAGCTTTGGAGGTGATAGAGTATAGAGGATAGAGTCTCAGTGGATAGAGATCCAACAGCCAGGATAATTGAAGATAGATCTGAGTGAGGAGTCTTCAAGTGGAGAGAGATCCACCAGTCAGTGCAATAGAGAGACAGAGTCTTCTAGAAGATCACTAGCCGAGAGTAGAAGGGGAAAGAGTTCTCCTATGGAAGAGATCCATGAACTTGAGATTAGGGGATCAACATCTCCTTTGGATAGAGGTCCATAAACATTGTACTTGGGAAGGATTCCCAAAATATTATTTGAGAAATATTTAGAAGAAATATTTTTCTGTGGAGGTAGCCCACATTGGGTGAACCACGTTAAAAATGATGTCTCTCATGTGTGTGATGCTTTGTGTGATGTTCACTATTTTATTAATGTTGATGCTACTATTTGGGGAAAAGTTTTATGTTATACTGTTCACCCCCCTCTTAGTATAAGCACATGTTCTTCATTATATGAGACCATTTTTGTTGTACACTATAGGTACTTACAGATGTAGCCCCTATTTGCTAGCGTGCAGGGAAAATGATAGAACAAGAATATAGACATATTTTTTGGATCCTGTGTTGTGTTCATGCATTAAAAAATGTATTTAAGGACATTGGGAGGATATATTGGGTGAAGGCTATGGTTGCACAAGCTAGAGATATACAAATATTCATTTGCAACCATCACACTTCGTTAGCCCTCTTTCGGTTCTTCTCAAAGAAGAAGGTCATAAAACCAGGAGACACTAGATACACCACCTACTTCATTTTATTGGAGAGGATGATTGAGGTGCAAGATGCTCTACAATCCATAGTAGTATGCACGAAGTGGAAAAGGTGGCCGAAATCAAGGACAAAGGAGGAAAAAAAATTAGAGACAAAACATTGGATGATAGTTGGTGGAATCAAGACAAGTAAGAAATGCCATTTATGATTTTTCAATTTTCATTTTTTGTTTCAAATTGGATTGCTCATATGACAATGTGGCATATAGTCTAAGTTTCTAAATTTTGTTTTTGATTTCTTGTACGTATATTGTGTCTTTTGTTACCTCAATTGTTATTGTCATCATATATACTAACACAAATGCTCCTAGTCTAGGAGAGATCCATGAGACTTTTGGCAGCATGTTGGAAGAGATTAAAAAATCATTTCTGCTAGAGATCCATCCCTATTATTCTATGAGGTCTACATCAGGCCTATTATACAGAGGAGGTGGGATAGGATGAAAAACCCCCTTCATATGGTAGCATATGCAGTAAACCCAAAGTGGTATGAGTCTAGGCCTAGGAGAGTGCCTCCCCATGAGGATCTAGAGGTGAGAGAAGGGTTTTTGAATGCCCTTAGAACGAAATATGCGAGGGATGAGGGCTCAAATATTAGAGATATGTGGCTCAAATTTGCTAATCTCGAGGGCCCTTGCTTTAGCAACCTAGAGTGTACGGAGGATAGGGCTACTATTGCCTAAAGAAATCCCATTGGATGGTGGTAGGTATATGGGGATATCACACCTAACTTGAAATATTTTACAATTAGGGTTCTTTCACAGGTTGCTAGTTCCTCTACTGCTAAGAGGAATTGGTCTACATATAAATTTATCCAAAATGTGAGGAATAGGCTTACCCCTTGTAGAGCAAAGAAGCTAGTTGCAGTGCATAACTTTCTTCATATTCATGAGAGAGTTAATCCAGAGTACAAGAAATCTCTAACTAAATGATGGGATGTTGATCCAAAGGATGCAGGACATATTGATGAGGATGAGAGTCATGAGGGGTTGGTTGGAGTTTCATTGGAGGATCTTCACTTAGATGATGAGGGTAGCTCATAAAATAGTTATACAAATTTTGAAAGTGATATCCCAATAGAAGTTCCATAGGAGTTCCATACAGTCTCATTCCTATTTTTACTATTTTAGTATTTACTAATTTAGTTTTATGATGTACATTGTATACTCTTTTGAGTCTTTTTTTTTTGTAAATGAGCATTGGTACTATGAGTATTTTTGATTTCTGATTGCTGTCATATTTGAATAGTTAGTGACTGAAAAATTAAAAAATGATAGTTTTTGTTTGAACATTGGTGGTTGAAAAAATGATGACTATCATAAAATGATGACTGTTTGAACATTGTTTGCACTTGATAACCTTGGCTGAAACTTAAAGTTATAGTTTTTGAAATTGAAACAATTAAATGGCTGCACTTGGTAACTAATATGAATATCCTAATACCACTTATGTGTTAGTAACTAATATGAATATGATTGGCTACACTTACATAATTGATTACTAATATGAAATATCAGTTTTGTTGGGTGTAGAATTTTGAATGTGTAGATTATTCTAAATTTCTAAATTTTTTAAATTTTTATAGTCTTATACCAGCCATCCCCCCTAGCCATCCTTGAGCCATCCCCTAAAATAGGCCTGTCATCCCCCACCGTCCCCCGAAACCCATCCGCCCGTACCCCCATCCCCCAGGCTCATGGAACCTTACTTTTAAGACTAAGTATAGACATTATGAGTTCACAGTATTACATTTTGGGATGACCAATGCACTAAAAATATTATGAACTTGATGAAAAATATATTCAAAAATCAATTGGATCAGTTTGTCTTGATATTTTTTGATGGTATCTTGTATATTCCTGAAATAAGGATGAGCATGATAAGCACTTGAGAATTGTACTAGAGTTGTTAAGAAAGAACCAACTTTATGGAAATTTGTCTAAGTGTGACTTTTATGTTCCACAAGTACAATACTCAAGATATGTTATATCTACAAAAGGGATAGTTGTGGATACAAAGAAGATAGAGGTCATTTTGAGTTGTTCATCACCTACTAATGTGATCAAATTGTGGATCTTCATAGGTATAATTGATTATTATAGGTATTTTGTGAAATATTATTTCAAAATAGCCTACTCTATAATTGACCTCCAAAGGAAAGAAAAGGAATAAAAATGGATAGACAAGTGTGAAGTTACCTTTCAGCTACTTAAGCATAAGCTTACTACTATACCTATACTTAAAATTCCAGATCCTCAAGAAATTTTTTTAGTATGTACTAATGCTTATTTGGAAGGTTTAGAAGGAGTTCTATCCCCAGGTGAATCAGTCATAGCTTATGAGTCAAGGAAGCTAAAGAAGCATGAGGTAAACTATGCTATGCATGATCTAGAGATAGAAGCGGTTGTGCATGTTCTTAAAATTTGGCAACACTACCTAATAGGAAGACCTTTTGAGTTAAGATCCAACCATCAAATATTGAGGTGTATTTTTACACAGCCTATGCTTAATGCTAGATAGAGAATATGGATTAAGTTTCTAGCCAAGTATGACTTTGATTTTGAGTATATAAAAGGTAAGGAAAACAAGGTCATAAATACCTTAAGTAGAAGAAGGTATATAGTTGCTTTGACATGAAGTCACATGGACTTAATGGACCAAGTCAAGAAAATACAATCTCAGGATCAATATTGTAGTGAAATTCAAGCCAAAATGGAAAGAAACCCTAGAGAGAACAAGGATTTTGACATATAGGATGGACTCTTATGTTTTAAAGATCGAGTAGTTATACCCAAAATTGGTAATTTGAGGATGAAAGAAGGAAGGAAGGATGAACAGTCAAGGTGGGATTGCAGATTTTCAAATTTTAGAAGGTGGGAAGGATGGAAGCGAGGATTCTGGGATAGGGAAGGTGCCAACTGATCCAGAGGATGGACAGGGTGATAAAGACAAAAGGTGTGATAGGATTGAGGGTATTTGGGAGGAAGAACCTCCTAGAAATGGACCCCCACCCCTTGTGGATGAGGAGGGGCCTACTCTTAGAGTCCATAAGGAAATCTCCTTTGCTGATGCTGTACACTGTAGCAAGAACAAAGAATAGGGTCCTCCTGCTACCATAATCCCAGAAGGTAAAGATATAAATATTTTTGATAGCATTGTTTCCAATTACCTATCATTGGAAGCTTTCTTGCTTGTTGGAAAATTCATAAAAGGTAGGCCCGACATGGAAACCATCTGAATATGGACCTTTTCAAAATGGAAAACTCTAGGAAGCATGGATATTGTTGCTTTATCCAAGGGTTTCTTTACCATTAGACTAAGTAATCATGATGATGCAAGTCACATCCTAACTGGAGGACCATGGTTTCTGGGTAGAAGAAGTCTCTTCATTCGCAGGTGGGCAGAGGACTTTAATCCAACAAATCAAAGCATAAATTATGCTCCTATTTGGGTTTGCATCCCTAACCTTCCTTTTCACATTTGGTACAAGGATATCCTCCAAGAAATTGCTAGTGCAGTGGGCGAGTTGGTCGCGATTGACCCCGTAAATCTAGCTTGCAAGCGCATGGTTTATGCTAGGATTTGCGTTAATGCAAACCTTGAATCTGAACTTCCCACTTTTATCAACCTCAAGTATAGGTCCTACTACCTAAAAAAACCACTGGAATATGAGAATAAACCAACCTTTTGTGTGGAATGCCACACCCAAGGACATCTCAGAAACCAGTGCCCTATTCTCAAGGTTCAGGAAAATAACAAAAAGGATTCTGAGCAGGAGACCAACAATCGAGCTTTTAAAGGTGCCCCTATTTTTTGAAACCAAGGAAACAAAAACCAGGTGAATAAAGGTTTTTTTAGACAACCCAAAAAGGAGCAACAATATATTCCTAGAGGAAAAGGACCTCATCAACAAAGTTTAGCAATGAAAATCTAGAAGGCCTCCACCCCAGATAAAGGGAAGCAGATTGTGAACTCTCCTCCACATTCTGATCAGGATAAGGTAAGCTCTCTCTTTGCCTTTCCAAATAGATTTGAAATTCTTGCTGAAACAAATTTAGCTCAAGAGGAGGATGGGGAAATTCTTCCAATCCTCGAATTTGATCCTCCTTTCTAGAAGAGCCCCAATAAGGTGGATTCTCCTACAAGGTCGGGACCATCTCACCCCTCTGAAGATAAGCATGAGGGTCCCAACAAAGAAAATAAAATAGGAAGCCCTCACCCATTACCAGAGTAGAACATCAATGGGAACTCAAGTCCCATATTACAACAAATTATCCAGAATAAATTCAGTCCTAAACAAACAAGAAGCACCAAGAAGTCCCCCATAGATTGTGGTAGTGAGAAGAAAAGAGGTAGGACTTCAGCTAGTGAACAATGAAGGAAAGGGATAGAAGAGGATATTGCCAATGGGATTCAAAAAACCCTCTTTCCTTTAGTCACCAATGTGCCAAAAGATGAAGACAAGAGTAACAAACCTCCCCAATCTCAAGGAAGGGGAGGCAAGAAGATTCCCAAATCTTCCATATGAAGGTTCTCTCATGGAATGTGAGAGGACTTAATGGATTAGCCAAACAAAGACTGGCTAATTCATTAAGGAATGAAATCAAACCTACTGTATTCATAATGCAAGAAACTAAAATTGAATAGAAGGCAACTATAGAAGTTGCCAAGAGAATTTGGAAAAAGGGTGAAGCAACTTTTAGTCATGCTAATGGATCTTTTGGAGGACTAATGTGCATTTGGGATCCCTGCAAGCTTGAAGGAAGGGTAATCCATTCAACTGATAGACTAACAAGTATCATGTTTCATGACAAGGAATTGGATACTTCATGGATATTGACTAATATTTATGCCCCCAATTCTCTTCTGGGTAGAGCTGGTATGTGGGAGATGCTAAGAAGACTAAAAAATTCCTTTCCTACCACCCCATGGATCTTAGCGGGAGATTTTAATACACCCCTTTATCCTTCAGAAAAAAAAGGTAGAAACAAATTACCCCTCAAGAGCATGTAATATTTTGATTCTTTCATTAACCTTAATGATCTCATGGATGTCAAGCTTAAAGGTGCCAAGTTCACATGGAGTAACAGGAGAAGAGACCACCAACACATCCAAGTCAGACTGGACAAATTTATTTTTTCCAAAGAAGCTATTTTTTTTTTGGAGATGCTTGTCTTCAGGCCCTACTCAAAATTGGATCTGATCATAATCCCCTTCTACTAGAAGTGGGGGAAAAATATCCTTTTAAAACCCCTTTCAGATTTGAAAACATGTGGCTCAATCATCCTGATTTGAAAAGTAGATTACAGGAATGGTGGCAACAAGATTTCTAGGGATCTCACTCCTTCAAGCTTGCCCAAAAACTAGGATTTATTAAAGAGAAACTCAAGATATGGAACAAATAAGTTTTTGGTAACCTTTTTGAAAATAAACAATTCATAAAGGAAAGACTGGCTGCAATTGAGAGTAAAATCCAAAGTGGCTAGGTGGAAGATCATACCAGGGATGAGGAAAGGAATTTGTTATCTGAGTTTCATAATATACTTAAATGTGAGGAAACCTTTTGGAGGTAAAAATCCCAAGCAATTTGGCTCAAATATGGTGATTCCAACACAAAGTTCTTCCATGCCTCCACTCTTTGAAATAGGAGCTCAAACAGAATAAAAGAATTATGGAAGGATGATGACACCTCTACTAAAGATATCTTTGAAATTAGGTCAGTTGTTGTTTCCTATTTTAGTTCTCTCCTTGGCAATCCAAGTCCATGCTCTATTTTTTCCAAAGATTATCTTCTTCAACATATTCCCTCTTCTGTTAGCCCTGAAGACAATTCCAAGTTAATTTACCCCTTCTCTGAGGATGAAATCAGAGATGCCCTCTTTTCCATGCATCCTGACAAAGCTCCTGGACCGGATGGTTTCCCGCCTAGATTTTTTAGAGTTGTTGGGATTTGGTTGGGCCTGATGTTTGTTTAGCTATTAAGGAGTTCTAGTCTTCCAAAATCATCCCTCGTAGATTTAACTCTACTTTTCTGGCCTTAATTCCTAAAGGACCTACCTCAAAATCGATGGCTGATTTCAGACCTGTTAGCCTATGCAATGTAGTTTACAAAATCCTCACTAAAGTCATGGCTAATAGATTGAAGGAAATCTTACCTAAAATTATAGATCCTTGTCAGGGAAGTTTTGTTAAAGGAAGGTCCATTTTTTATGGTATTATTACCATTCATGAAACATTGCACTCTTCCTTCTATACCAAGAAACTCATTTTTACTCTCAAATTGGATATGAATAAGGCTTTTGATAGAGTTAACTAGGACTTCCTTATAGCTATCCTTCTTAAGTTTAGCTTTCATCCTGATTGGGTTGACCTCATAAAAGGATGCATCACCAGCCCTTGGTTCTCTATCCTTGTTAATGGGTCGATGGTTGGATATTTCCAAAGTGTTGGAGGATTAAGGCAAGGAGATCCTTTATCTCCTCTTCTCTTCATTATAGTTGTTGAATCCCTTGGAAGGACCTTAAAGGTAGCTTGCAGATCCGAGCTCTTATCTAGGATTAAACCGGTGTCACAACTTAACCCTGTGACTCACCAATAATTTGTGGATGATACTTTAATAGCAACTCAGGCTTCGGTCTTTGAAGCTAAAGTTATCAAATACATCCTTCTCCTTTATGAACAAGTTGCTGGTCAAAAAGTGAACTTCCACAAGAGCAAAGTGTTTTTCCTCAACACTCCAATTTAGTGTCAAGCCAAAATAGCCCAAATCCTTGAGTGTGCGGTTGCTTCTTTTCCTACCACTTATTTAGGTCTCCCATTATTTGTGGGTAATCCTGCTGATTCAATGTGGAACAATGTCATTGAAAGGATCCAAAAGAAACTAGTAGGATGGAAAGGAAACCTTTTATCCCAAGCAGCCAAAGCAACCCTCACTATGGCTTGTCTCCAAAGTATCCCAGTTTATTTTCTCTCTATTTTTAAAGCTCTGACAACTATCTTTTCTAAAATTGAACAAATCCAAAAAATATTTCTTTGGTCAGGATCTAAAAATAAGAACAAATTTCATTTAGTTTCCTGGGATAGAGTATGTAAAGAAAAATCCTTGGGAGGTATAGGGCTCAGAAGAATTCAAAAATTAAATTTGGCTTTGATGGCTAAGCAAGCATGGAGAATTATGACAAATGATAGCTCAGAATGGGTTAATATCATAAGAAGGAAATATCTTCAAAATTCAAATTTCCTAGATGAAGGGACTCCAACTAATGGTTCAGCTTTCTAGAAAGCAATGATTCATACCAGACCTCTAGTGCACAAAGGTGTCAGATGGCAGCTGGGAAATGGTGAAAGTATTGACTTTTGGTTTGATAAATGGATAAGAGGAACACCTCTCATTGAAGACCCTAGTATTGCAATTCTCAAGAACTTCACTGATAGTCATCTAGGAAGGAAAGTGTCAGATTTTATTTCTCGGTCCACCTTCAGGCCATCTTGGAAATCTGTCTTTTGTGAAGCCCATCCTTTAGAATCGACATCCTTAACTACCCTCCTTAATTCGGTGGTTATCCCATCCAGTCTTCCTACTGATCACCTTATTTGGGAACACTCTGAAAGTGGGGCTTTTACTATTAAATCTGCCTACCATTTACAAATTCAGACCCCTGATGCTCTTTTCCCTTGTCATATGGTGTGGCCCAAATACCTTATCCCTAAAATTTCCTTTTTCTCCTAGTTGGCCTTTCTTGGGAAGATCCTCACTTTTGATAACTTAATGAAGAAAGGAATGTTAATCCCCAACTGGTGCCACCTTTGTCTTTCAAATTGGGAATCCATTCAGCACCTTTTTTTGGAATACCCTTTCTCTCTGTCCATCCTTGATAATCTCTTCCAAATTTTTAGCATCCCCTAGGCCAAACCATAATCCTTCATCGATATTTTTTCCCAATGGCCCTCTCCGTTCCGCAACTCCCAACTTAAGTCCATTTGGAAATTTTATCTCCATCATTTCCTCTGGAAGGTCTGGCTTGAATGCAACAATAGGGTTTTTTCAAAGTCCTGCAAGGATCCTATGTCCATAACCAACATAATCATTTCCTTTGCTAAAGAAAATGCCCAGCTTTCCCCTTCCACCAATTCCACCATTTCAAATTTTAAAGCTTCCTTACTAGTTTTCCTCAACATACCCATTCAAGAAGCTCTATCTTCAAGTCCCCCCAAAGTGAGGATTAACACCAATTGGATTCCTCCTCAGGAGGGATGGTGGAAACTAAACTTTGATGGAGCTACAAAAGGAAATCCAGGTCTAGCTGGGGTAGGAGGTATTCTTCGGGATCACCATGGTGAAATAGTTATGGCTTTTGCTAAAAATTTAGGTATTCAATCTAATCATTTTGTTGAAGCCAGAGCTTTGTGGAGGGGTTTAACATTGTTTCCAACAAATGCTAATAGGGTGATCATCGAGGGTGACTCCCTCAATATAATAAATTACATGAAGAATTTAGAAAATCCATCTTGGAAAGTCAAGAACTATGTGGAAGAAGCTCGCAAAAAATAGAGCACCTCCGGGAGCCAATCATCCAACACGCTTTCAGGGAAGCCAACAAAGTGGCTGATGAGTTGGCCAACTTTGGCACTACCATCAATGGCCTAGTCACATGGTCTAATTCCCTTCCTCAACATATCCTTGAACTAGTCAATAAGGACAAAATTTCCTTCTTCCATAATTTGTGATGCCTTTTTTTGAGGTCTTATTTTCAAGGTGGTTCAGTGTGTTGATGCTACTTGTTGTTTCTGGCTCATTTTCTTCTCCTTGGGTTGAGTGCTTGTTGGTTAGCATTATTTCCATTAGTATTGCTCTGATGTCCACTAGGTGCCTGATCCATTTCTTGCATCCAATTCTTTTGAACATCATTTTCCATGCCCTGACCTCCATGCCTTTCCATATCCCTTTGCTTTCCCAAAGCATGTTTATCATGTTTTCCATCTCGTGCTCCTCACCTCACGATCTTGTTTTTCCCTTTTTGAAACTTGCCCCCCACCTCACATGTTTTCAAATCCTTTTGCTCGCTCTCCATTCACCACCACTTTCCTTTTGTGTCATTTTTGTTCCCCTTTGGTGGACTGGTCCTATGTGTGTTTGTGATTGGTGGAGAAAAGGGCATACTTTTGGTTTTCACATGCATCTTCAGGACCATTGAAAAATTTATGATCAAATAAAATCCTTGGGATTCTTCAATGTATTTTCATCATTCCAAGGAAATATTTCCATATCACAGCCCCAAAAATCGGATCAGTCGCTTCCCAAAGCTGGAAATTTTCTATCCTACAAAGTGGTTGTGTCATAGGTTTCATCACTATGTTGTGAACTTGCATCCTTGTCCCTCTAGTGAGCATATTCAACTATGTTTTTCTAATTGTTCTAAGATGGCATTTGTGGAACCTGATACCCTGGTGGTGGATTCGATGGTGGAAGCCATCCTTGCTGAGAGAGGATATTTGCCTTTCTTACAGAAATTTATTGGAAATGATTATGATTTGACCATGGCCTTTTTGAGCAGTTGGGAGGAAGGGAGAATTACTATCAAAGGTAGGGATTTTGTTGTGGATGCTAGTTTGTTGGTGACCATATTTGGTTTACCTAATTCGGGAAGACATGTAAGGCGTGAAAAGCATAACTGGGAGGTGGAAACCAAGGAATTTCTAGATAGACTTAAGATGCAGAAGCTAGAAAAATAGGGATGACTAGGGCTGACCTCCCTTCACCCTGGAATAAGGTTATGAAACCCATAATGGAGTTCATTACCATTGATGATCCTGATAAGCAATTGAGGAGCTTTCATTTGGCCTTTGTCAACCATTTCAGAGACATAAATATAATGAACATCCCCAAATTCTTGTTCAGGTCCATTCATTATTCCATTGAAAATTGTAGGAAGAAGAAAGGGGTTGATCTCCCTTCCCACCAAGGTTTGTTCAAGGTTATCTATACTCATCTCCTTGCCCACAACCCCACCATTCCCTTAGCTAAGCCTGATACTTCTATGTATCCTCCCCTTGATAACATCCTCCTGAATGAGGATACCCCTGAGGAAGATGAATCCTTAACCCCTTTGTCAACTCTAGTAAGAAAGAGGAAATTGATAGGTTCTGATAGGGATGAGGAGGCATCCAAAGGAAAGAAGCCTAAAATTGAGGAACCGATGGGTGCTACGAGGAAATCTATCCATCTCCGTAAGAATATGTGTATGAGCCAAAGCATGTTCCAGGAGGTGGACTCTGATGATGATGAGGACTTCACTATGGAGGCCCTACAAAATTTGGTTATTCGGGCTATATCCACGATAATTGCTCAATCTGAGGAGTTTTAGGCAACATTGAAAGAAATGCGTAACGCATTACATCTGCTATTTTTTGTAAAGCCTTCAAAGAGTCCAAGGTGGGAAAATTGAAGGAGCAAATTAAGCCAAAGGAGACCCCCTCTGGGATGAAATATAGCAACAAGGATGTAGTCAAGGATAGTGGCAAGGATCTTGCCTAACTGGTATCGTTGAGGATGGGTTTGAGGAATCGCCTGAGGATGGGCATTGTTTTATTTTGTGTTAGCCTAGGTGGTCTAGCATTCTCTTATTTTTCTTTTGGGATGTGTGTTTCTGGGTTGTTGGCCCTTTCTTGCTCTATATCCGGAGTCCAACATGAGTCTATGCTGATTTTGTAATAAGGGTCTGGGACCCTTTCAAAACCCGTTTTAATGAAATACATAATTTACTTATAAAAAAAATTGGTAATTTGAGGGGATTTATCATGCCAAAAGCGCATAGATATCCTTACTTTGGTCACCTTGGAGGGGCTAAGATGAGGGAGAACATGAAAAAGATATTCTACTGGCTAGGTATAAATAGAGATATCACTAATTTTTTTGCTTGATGCCTAGAATTCTAGAAAGTGAAAGCTAAGCATAGACATCCAACAGGACAATTATACCCACATGATATACCAATGTAGAAATGGTAGGTCATATCTATGGAATTTATTATGGGATTACCTAAGAATAGGTATCAACATGATGCAATCCTTGTGGTGGTCAATAAGTTGACCAAGGTTGCATACTTTATACAAAGGAGTACTAAGGATGATGCTTTGGTAGTGGTAAATATATTTGCCAAAGGAATTTTTAGGTTACATGGGTTTCCTGAAGTGATTATTTTAGACAGGGATTCTAGATTTACATTTATGTTTTGGCAAGCTCTTCATCATGTAGTTGGCACAAAATTGAATATAAGTTATGCATACTATCCAAAAATAGATGGTCAAATTGAAAGGATAAACCAAGTCTTGGAAGACATGCTTCACATGTACTACATGGACTAGAAGTCTCTATGGGAAGACTTTTTGCATCTAGTAGAGTTTGCATATAATAATGATTATCATGCTTCCTTAAAAATATTGAGAATGGGAAAATATGAGATACTAGTACACATGCAAGGACGTAGTCTCCTATGTTGACAAATCAAGCTTCATAAAGTGAGGCTTGAAATATAAGGTCGGATGCATGCTGCTCATGGTAAAAGGATAACAAATATGCATGCCAAATCTGAGCAACCTCTTCACAGCTCATTGCACCAGATCTGATGCACAAAAACTGCTAGTTTTGAAGAAGGCACCAAACCCACATAAGGAAAGCACGTCGAGTAGTACATATTTGCAGTAATGGACAAGGCTAATGTGGAAGAGACACTGTTGAAAAGACTTGTTGTTTTTGAGAATATTTTTTTAGCTGGAGATGTCGTTATGGAGAACTCGACCAAATATGTGTTGAGAGAAATTGAATCGGGTAGCTTTCTAAAATTTTTCGTGTAGCTGCTCCAGCGCCCAATTGTAGCGATCTTGGCTACACAAACTAAGATCGTCAGTAGAGGATGCTACAAATATTTTTGATGTCCATAAGTGGTTCTATTAATCATTAACATGGCCTCAAATCCATATGAAGTTTTGGCACAGAGATCCAGGCTCTTGTGGTCCAGTAATTTTTCATGTGTCGATCGAAGCTCATTGTGATTCTATGTACAGGCTGCCAATCACTCATCTGAATGACCGCATTGGTCCATTTATCATCTGTATTAATCTAGGTAAGCCTTTGTTTGTAGTGCAGTACGGGAAAACAACGATGGCATGATTTTGTTTCCTTCTCCATCGACTCCCATGGGGCATAATTTTTTGGAAAAGTATGTCGACGGAGAGAAATACGATGAGTGTGCGATGACATGGAATGAGGTGGAATAAGTGAGAGTCGTGATCACATAGAATATTACTATGAAGGCCCACGATGGATGTATGGACGAAGTGGTGCAAAGGGAGAGAAAAATAGTTTGCATGCCTCGGTTGGAATGACGCTCTTGTAACTGCAAAAAACCACTCGATCTACTTTTTTTGGTGGGGATGATCCTCTGTTGATGATGTTTCAAATATCACGAGCCTCAAAGATACCACAACACCACCGCTTGATGGCAGATTAATGCTCAGGCATTGTAGTAGATCACACCCGTAGTCGAAGTGTTGGCACTCCTAAAAAAAATTTGGACGCATGCAGATGTGGGATTACGACATGCACCAACACCTCGACATCCAAAATTTCTCTAATGAGCATATTATTATTCGGGTAGAGCTTTTTCAAATTCAACCCGTTAAACCCCAGCGCGACAGGAATGTTTGGTGATGATCTCTTATGACTGTTTGTTTACTGAAGCTCCAACTTGACGTGATGAGGACTCTAGGTGGGAAATTTTGTTTCCATCAAGGTTTGTTTTTTCAGTGTGTAATGTGGGGTCCTTAGAGTGTTGCATTAGCATACAAAACGTGCCCATTTTTCCACAATGGTGGGCTAATTTCTATATCAATTTTATGTCTCTTAGAGCACAAGCATTTTTTGTGTTGCAGGTTGAGAAGCAACCATCAATCAGATGTTTTGAAACAATGAAAAACCCTCGTCTTCCACAGAGATCACGAGACACATGCACATGTCCCCGAGGGTGGGACCCACAAGCTTCCCTCATTTTTGCGGTACTTGCTGCAAAAGTAAAATAGTGGAAGGTTTTTTTATTTTGGGGGTATTTTATTTTGAAAAGAATATCTTTAGTTAAATGGGAATATTTATTTAAATCTAAAGTGGGGCTTATTTTTTAAAAAATATGATGAGGAGACTCTTTAAATTAAATTGGAAAAAGCCAATTTATTATATGGCCATTGAAACATTTTTAAATCATTTTTCACATAGACAATGAAGGCTTAAATGGTCCATGTCAATCCCCTTCGAGGTAAAGTTGAATTGTTTTTATTTTGCTGTAAGTGATGCCAAGAATATTCTTGATATTTTGCTGCCTAGAGAGGCATGTTGTTTTTCCTCAAGGGGACGTTTTTTAATAGTGCATTTGGAAAATAGATTAATATAAAGAGAACCCCCCATTTCTTTCACTTATTTGTCATTATGCTCATTTTAATCACTTTTGAATGCTTAAATAGAAAAATAGATGCATTTAATTTCCCTTTGCTAGGTGCACCATTTTTTTGCTCTACAGTGGTGATCATGGTGGGACCCCTGTCTCATTTCATTTTTGCAAGTTTTGACTCTATTTTTATCTTTAAAATGTTGTAGGTTGTGGTCATTCTATCCTAAAATAACCACTGATTTCCTAACTGTCCCACCCAGGGACGATCCCTAAATTTGCAACCTTCCCATCCTAGGATGGCCACAAAATAGGGGGTTTGCAGCTCAAACTGACAGAAACAAAAACATCTTATGCTATAGAGATGAGTGTCTAGACCTTTACTTTGCATTATTACTGTTTAAAAATGTTATATTTAGTCTTTTTATGTATTTTTCTTGTTTTTTGAAGAGTAGATTTCACTTTTGATTAAAAACAACAAAAATAAAAGAAAAACAAGAAAAGAACATCTTAAGTATGCATTTGTGTGGTTTGATTGCTTGCAACCTACCTAACGGTTAGGTTGCCATATAGGATATGCATTTTGTAGGTTCCATCATTTTTCAAATACTTTTGAAAGTGAAACATTATTTTACATTTAGTGAAGGTTCATTGAGTGCTATTTTGTTTTACTTTCTTTAAGTATAAAAGGAACCACACACACCATGTCACATTTTAACATTAGTGAGTTGGAACTTCATCCCCAACCACTAATAGGACCAATGATGGTGGGATTCATCTCCACATGTTGGCTCACATGATAAAAACCCTATTTTTTGGCCAAATCCAGCTCCAAGAACCATCTTGGCCATGGAAAATAGCACAAATTCCTCTTCGAAGGGTGTATCAATACCCATGATCAATATGGGTGAGGACTGGTAGGACCTATGCTCCCTGATTGGGTATGGGATTCATATCTATACTTTGGTTGGTTTACGTAATCGAACTTTCATACCAATTGTAGAGCTGCAAGTATACATGTGAAATCCTTTGAATAAATTAAGAATTACATCAACAATCTTCAAACACATGAAAAGAGATCTCTTTGCAAAACAACAAATAAAAAACACACCAAACAGCTTTAGGGAACACATAAAAAACTTTAAAAGAGATAAATACTTGTATTATTGTGTGTTTTCATTTTTTTGTGTTGCATCATTAAAATTTGTAAAGGAGATAATCATGTAGGGTTTGGAAAAAAGTAGTTATGGTATGCACCCATAGCCAAGCCAATTCAAGGGCTGACACTGTGGAGAGTAGGCAAGGAGACGTAGACCATATCCAGTTTGACCCTAAGGATATGATTATACCTCCTTGGTGGCCTCCTACTCACCCAAGTCCTAAAATATTAAATCAAAAACCTAACCTACAAGGGACCCCTACGCGGGACACCCCTACAAGTTTTGGTCCTAATCAGGGAACTTACTTTCCAAATATATACACTTCACACACCTTCTTTCAAGAATGGCAACCACACATTGAGGCGCAAACAAATAGAGCAATACCATGCATCTGCGTGTCTACTCGGTCTACCTTGCACACCTACATGCAAGATCAAGACTATTGACCATGGGCAGGGCCAAATGATAGAAATATTCCCTTAAATCACCCTAATAGGTCTCAACAATATAAGTACTAATATGAGTATGATACTCATTACCTTGGGTGAGCAAATTCAAATCTTCCCTTCCTCATTGATGAAGGAAGACATAAGGAGAGTCTTGATTATCCTTAGTTTAATTATTCTACACAAGCACGATGTGCTTCTATGCTAGTTAAGTATATAGAATGTCTATTTAGGACTGAATCTCAAGTGAACGTGACCTCTCTCAATCGAGGAAAGCTCGTAGTTGATATTTCAGATCCTATTGAACATGATAGGCATCATGGTAATAGTGCTAGGGCTAACAAACCTCATATAGTTGAGTAGATAAACCAAGTTGTTAAAAGATATGCTGACCACTAAGCTCAATTCAATCAACTTCAGTTGGATAAACAACACTTGGATCACCAACATCAGTTAGAAAAATAAAGAATTGAACAACAAATTAAAGAGACCTTACGCAATGGGGTCCCTACTCCAAGTACTCATATATAGAAAATTCGTCAGAGGCAACCTACTTTTAATCAAAATAGGATTCCTAGGCCTAACCAAGTGTTGCCTCCTCAACCTCCTAGGCCTAATCAAGACTTGCCCCCTAGGCCAAACATAGATCACTGTCACATATGTTTGTTCCTCCTTGTAGGCAAATTTAGGAAACACCATACAAAGCCTATGATGATATAGAACCAAAAGAGGAATACCTATAAGCACCTTATGAAGGTATGGTTGAATACAATCAACCACCATGCCATATGCTTGACATTCCTCACACTCCCCACGAGGCCAAAGCAAAGAAAAAGAGATCAAATCCTCTAATGCGTATAAAGTATTACTTGAACACATGGAAACCATAGAACACAAGACCTCTAGACCAGGGCTTCAAAATCCCACTTTGCACCAACTTCGCAGTCAACTGTTTCACCCATAAATAGCTTTCCCTCCATACCTAGAGCATTTCAAAATACCCAAGTTGGATAGATTCAAAGGAGAGGAATATGTGCACGAGCATTTCACTAGGTTCATGAATCAATGCTTTGGTATCCAGGATAATGATAACTTACTTTTGAGAATATTTTTGATTACCCTCTCTAGCCCAACCTTAGAGTGGTACAATCAACTCCCAAAGCACAACATCCATAGCTTTGAATAATTTGTGGATGCATTACTAGAATATTTTGCCTTTAACACTAAGTCAAAGGTGACTTTAATAGACCTCATGGGGTTGAAGCAATATGACGACGAGTCAATCAGGAATTATGGTAATAGGTGGTGAATGCTTCTCTCTAAGCTACCATACCTACTACCAATGTCTGAGTTGACTCACATGTTTTCCAAGAGTTGTTAAAAGTCAATTTCATTATTGCTACAAATCCAACAATACCAAACTCTTGAATATGCTCTAACACATGATAGAGCAATCGAATAAATCAAAATTCAAGAGGGGAAGATCATAAAACCCCGTAAAAAGGAGTGGAATAAGAACATAAAGGGCAATCCGGCACAACCAAAGCCAACAACATTTAATCAAGTTGCCATTAGAATTCCAGGGCCTGTGCAACCAACACCACCTTAGAAGGAAAACTATCAGGCCTAACCTCCTCCTGCAAGTTACAATAACAACACTCAAGCGAATCAAGGATAAAACTAGCCACGTCGTCCTAAGTGATAATTTAAGCCCTTCGTTGAGTTTATGGATTCTCTATTCGATCATCCATGTGTGGCCAAGGTAATTTATCTACCTAAGATTTGACTTATAGATCTGAGTACTTGTAAACCAAAGTCTATGAGACGTTGTGAATACTTATATTGTAAGTACCATAGGCAGAATGGGTATGACATGCAAATGTGCTATGGGTTCAAAAACCTAGTACAAAACATGATTGAGAGGAATGATATTCAAATTTATAACCCTCTTGCAAAAAACAATAAGCAAATAGATGTATTTAAATACCCATTGCCCACTCATGAGGTGCAAGAAAATTAAGCAAAATAGGTAAATGAGGTTCATACGACACCCCCTCGATAAGGGTTCATCAGGATGGTTAGCATCGTGACAAGGAATAGGCATTATTCAAATCAAGTTGCACCACCTACAAATTCAAACAATATTCCATCCATGTCATGACATCCACCACATTCAGTGCAAAGCCTTCCACCTCGTCCAATGGTCACCATAAAGAGTAAGCTTACTCAAAGCTTGTGAACAACATCATCCCGACTCTCTATATATGAGCTTATTCAATAGTCTCCACCTCATTGAGAAGCTTTTATGGAGATCCTTAAGTCGATTGAATTGCAACCCCAAGAGTCTAACTCCTTTATCAATTTTGTGGGGCACTTTTAGCAGTGTAAAGAGCCAATAATCACATTTCATGAACATGAACTCAAACCAATATCAAATGATGCGGTTGATCCTCCCTTACACATCATAGCATATGTAAATGGAACACCTTACAAAAGAGTTCTAATTGACATTGGTTCTTGAAGCAATACCATCACCACAAATGCTCTTCAACATCTAGGTCTTCCAGCATCCCACATTATTGCATCTACATATACCCTCAGATAATTCAATGATAATCTGTGCTCAACGGTTGGTACTATAGTCTTACCTATTCAAGTGGGAAGCAAAACCATACCAATATTATGTCACGTCCTAGAAGGCGCAATGTATTCAAGTTGCAGTATTTGAAGGGCTCAAGGTTTACAAACTAACTGAAATCAACTCTATTTTCTATGTATTGAAGGCATTTGAATCCTCATGAAATTTGAAATGCTCCATTGGACCTTTCACTTCACTTGTGCACTCCTCTTCTATATAAATATGTTGTCCTACATTCTTCTCTTAAACCATGAGCTCATTGTCTTCACACACTTTAAACTACATGATACCTAAGAGTTTTATGTGCTTTCGTTGATGTGTGATTCTTCTCTTTAACTGGTGAGCGTGCTCTTCAATGTTAATATTTTTGGTTAAGCACTTCTTCTTCAATAGGTACGCTAGAGTGTTTTATAACTCCTTGATATCTATGTGCTATAGAATTTTTAATGCTCCCTTAAGTTTTCTCTTCTCTTCTATGTTATCTTCGAATTGATATCCCCTCTATGAGTGCTACACATGCACTTCTTTTAAAGTGTGTTCCTTCAGTATTAGAACACAATGTAAGAATGATGGTGCCAAGTGACACTTGCTTTGCCTAACTCCTTTCAAATGCTTAACTACACCTTCTCAACATCAAATATAAAGCAACATTAAGTGGGTTATCTATTACCTTCAACACCTCTGACATAACATT
The DNA here is from genome assembly GCA_028583015.1 of Wollemia nobilis. Classification (NCBI taxonomy): domain Eukaryota; kingdom Viridiplantae; phylum Streptophyta; class Pinopsida; order Araucariales; family Araucariaceae; genus Wollemia; species Wollemia nobilis. The sequence continues at coordinate 142,524 of JAQPPZ010003595.1, read as the reverse complement.
TCTACAAGAGAATTATACAAATGATGCTTCATCTAGGTATACTTCTAATTTTGAGCGCTTGAGTAGTGGTAACTTTCTACTATGTGCATGAGATGCCTTCTTTTGCATGGTACAATTCCTTTACCACTTTGCACTAACTCCCTTGGACTATACAAATGCTTTTACCCTGCTATCTTAACGCTCGTTTACCGTAGGATTTGATGCTATTCCAACCTTCAATAGTTGATATTATCAAATCATTTAACTTGAGAAGAAATAATGTTTATTCTATAAACGCTTCTCTAGAAGATATGGTTATCTTCCTATGCTCCTAAAGAATGACAACCAAATATACATGGTGGCTTCAACAATAGGTAACCCATTCTTGAATTTGAGTCGAAGGATGTGCGCTGTAACTTTGATGTGTCTCCTCCTTGTCTAAAGGGTGCAAATACCTGATTTTTCTTTTCAACTATAATGAATTCCACACTATATGTCTTAGTCCAATGCAATACTTGCTTTGGTGCAAGTTGCATAGGCAAAAAGATGCTTACTCTTCGTCCAATGATGCTACTCCCAATACTTATATTATGTGGACAAAACCCTACAATGCTTGCATTGTTTGATTTGTTGAGTTTTCTTGTGGTGCCTTCACCAAAGGCTTCCAACTATCAAGTGTACCTTGCTTTGACTTCACCAAAGGTTACTGGATGTACCTTATTTTGCCTTCTCCAAAGGCTCCTTCGATGCTGGATGTATTCAACATGACATCCTTGTTGTAGCTATAAATTTTACCTATTTTTCTCACCTTTCTTGCTATATTTTACTTGAGAATAATATCTACTAACACTTGGATGATTGGTGCAAGTTGATGCTACTAAAACTATCTCCTTTTCCTTTGAGATACTTTAATTTTTAGAGATATTTTGGATGGATCTAATGAGGTGCTATGCAAATTATAGAATAGAATGGTATAGATGTTTGTCCCCCTATGCTTTTAAACTTATTCACTTGACTTCTCAAAATGTTGGCTTCAACTCCCTTTGCAAGCTAAAATAAACTAAACTCAATATTACCTTCAAAATTTTGGCAATACTTATCTTTCTTGGTTACTTTCACACTCAATAATCCAAGCTTCTCAATAATATTTTGCACTATAGTATATGCAAATTTTAGAGTCTTATCGTGCTTAGAATGATCAATATAATGTTGATATTTTTCTCTTGAAGTATATCTAACTTCTATTTTCCTTGTGCAAGTTTGAACCTTGTAGACAATAACTTCTGCACTCCCTTGAAGACTTCAAATAGAAACTTATTTATGCAACTTTTAAATATTGAAACTGGTGCTCAATAAAATTTAATAAGAAACCAAATATAAAAGTTTAGCTAATGGTATTTTGCATATTTGTTGCATACTTTTCTACCTCTATAGATGATGATGATGATGATGATGATTTAAGTTACCTAAATTGCTGAATTTTATAGATGATATTGCAACTCTTCTAGGATATCTAAAAATAGCTCTTTGGCTTACCTTTTTGCAGCTTTAACACTCCACTAATATACTACCCAAAACTGGAATTTTATGGCTTTAATTCTTCTTTAGAATGCATTTCTAAAATTTGAACCTTAGCAGCTACTAATGCAGCCCAAATTGCTGCTTTCTCGATGTCCTCAAGTCAGAAAAAAATTAGATTGTAAACTAGTCAAAACCTTTATCGAAATGCTATCCTTCAATCCCAAAAATTTTGTAGGAAACTCCTCTAAATTATAGCCGAGATATTCTTCAAGAACCCTTCAATGAAAATCCCTAAATCTCTTAGATTTGGTGGTTTCTCTATCTCCTTTATCTCATCAAAAATTGAATTCAAACGAGACCTTCTTCTCAAGAATCTAAAAGTCTTGAGTTCTTATCCAAACTACTCTAAAATTTGACAAAATTCTTACCAAATATTTCTCACTTGGGCTTGTTGTTAGATGGTGATAATTGTCCCAATTTCTTTACTATCAAGAGCTTATTCTTGGTAGTAAATTTATCCAATGGGTTTTTATAGAAACTCGTTCAATGAGGCTCTTCAAGCCTTCTCCTTGTTTCTCCAAGCTTCAAAAATACTTCAATGAGACCTTCCTTGATATCCTTCTTGGATCTCCTAAATCTATTGCTACTAAAATCTGAAATAGGACTTTTTCTAGTCCTTGTCTATCCTCAATCTTCCACTATGGAAGTTCTTCAATAGGACCTTCTATGGACCTCTTATTCAATGTGAAGTTTTCAATTTTCAATAGAGATCACCAATCTCCAATATTCACCAAGACTCTTTTCCCATAGTTTATCTTCCTTCAATGGGGTCTTCTTTCTAGGACCTCTTTCCTAGATATGCAATCTTCAATATGGCTTCCTTGCCCACAAGATTTCTCGTCAAATATCTAACTTGGATTCTTTAATATACAAATATTTCAATGGGACCTTTCTCCTTAGGCCTCCAAATCTTCAATGTCCTACTTCGTGCTTCTGGTATTGAATTGATTTGAAAGAAGATATTATTTCTAGCTTTTATAGGAAACTTCCCAACTTTCTTTGAATATCCTTTATTCTGCAACAAAGTATTAGAAAATGAAAAATATATAGAAAATAATCTTCACTAGTTTAATTAATAATCTAGTGAGAGCAATGTCGAGTTCTAGTATTCACAAGTTTTTCTGTAAATCTATGGAAAAACTTTAGCCAAAGATAATTTAGAAATTATGAAAATAATATTTACAATCTCCTCTCAATATCTCTTGTGGCTCTCTCTATTTTCTATTGATCTACCTAGTGCTTTGATACCACTATTAGTTTTTGAAGCTATAAACTTAAAGAAAATTCAACCACAAGTATGGAAATAAGCATGCAATATTATAACTATGGTAATGGCTAACTAATATACATGAAAATATGATAGAAAACTTGGTACAATGCTCAGTATATGTTCATATAAGAAAGTTCATGAAAATATACAATGTTATTCAATGGAGATCACTACCTCTTCATATTGAAAAAATGAATCTACATTATATCTACTACTACTCAACCTATGCACTCCAAAATCCTCTTTCGTCTTCTACTCTATGAAGGCCTATTTATAATGAGATGCAACTCTTTGCCTTAAATATTCCTATGAAACCTCAATATTATATTCTAATCACTTATGTACATGTAGACTACATGCACATTTACATCATTGTACATTCTAACACTTGTGCATTTACTACATTACTTTAATAAAGTACTTAAGTCATACTAAACTCCTAACCTAAATATGTGCCTATGATGGTACATTAGTAAAGAACCAAATAGTGTAATATTCCAATAGCTTAGATTAAACTTCATTTTGTGGAAAGTGTGGTTGGAGCGAAATGTCAAAATTTTGAGATAAACATTTTCATCCTTAGATGGTATATGGTGGGTCATTTGGATCAAAGTCTTAAAAATTGTGGTAGTGTTTAGTAAAGAGGAAACTTAGGTTGATATAGGGATTATGGAGATGGAAGTTGGAGTATAAGAGTAGTAATACAAAGCTAGTTCGAAAACACTCCTAAAATATTGGATTAAAACTAATATTGATGGAGCTACAAAAGATAATTCGGTTAGCTAGAATTGGAGTGGTCTATAGGTATCATGTTGGGACAATTCTCTATTGGGAACTGTAGGGCCTGGGAAGGGCCACATTGAATGAAGGAAAAGACTTAGCTATCAAATCTACTTACATATAGGCAGGAAGACAAAGTTAAAAGAGGATAATCCTATAATCAAATTCTCAAATATTGGTAAGATCTCTAGATTGCATGAGGAAATTTTCTTTGAAGACATGGAGGTTGAGGATTCTTGTCACCTAAATTAAGGAATTGTGGAGGAAATTAGATGATGTGATTCCCATTTATGTGAGTAGAGATCTAAATAAAGTGGTATACTTCTTGGCTAAGATGAGTATTGAGAAGGAGGTAGGGGTTCAGTGGCACAATGACATGGTTATTGAGGATGAGAGGATTAGGCAAGTTGGTAAGAAAATCTAGTGTTTAGCTAATTTGGATAACCATTATAGAAATATGGTTTAGGATATTTGGCTCCAATGCATATCTTCTTTTACTATTGTAAATAGGTGTTCTTGTCGACTAAGGTTGGGAGGAGTCTCATCCAAACTTGTAAATGATCTTGTTTTAATATAACATTTTCAAATTATTTTAAAAAAATATATAAATGTATTTACAGCCTATTAAACAAAATTTTATTTTATCTAAAAATAATTTCTAAAATAGATGCAAGTTACTATAGTGGTAATGGTTTTGACCTCTCTTTGAGAGGTCCAAGGTTCAAATCCCATTCAGTATAAGGGGATCGGGATCCCTCATAAAAACCCATGTAAACTAATAAAAAAATAATAATATTTATTTATTAAATGTTTTGTAAACGGTCGAGGCCCTTCAATCCCATTTTTTTATCAATACCAAAAAAATTTATTTCCAAAGCCTTTCCTTTCTTTTTTTGTAAAAGGAATACTTAAATATGTTGATGGAAATTTTCAGCATTAAACCCTAAAGTATCCATAATAATCTATCATAAATCTAGATCAATGTTCGTAAAAATGATCCTAAAGTTTATCCTATTACCATATAAGTATCATCATAGCATTAAAATATTGTTTAAAAATTCATGGTCTCACTAACTAGGGGATACCCCAAATAAAAAGTTTTATATTGGAGATTAGATTTGGAATGACCATTTTCTAAAACATAAATAACTTTATTTTTATTCTATTTTTGCCTTTGATAAATCTCTTTCTAATTCCTCAATAACAATAATGTAGAGATAAGGAGATGGTAGGTCACCCTAGCAAAGGCCATGGGATGATTTGAAATATCCAACTTAGAACTATTTGATCAAAATAGAATATTTTGGAATGCTATAACATCTCATATATTCATACCAGCCTTGATAAAAACTAATTTTCTTACAAAGTCATGTAGAAAACTCTAGTATACCCTATTTTATGCTTTATTTATAACTAACTTTACAAGCACACCTAGAATTTTCATGGAATGAAAAGAATTTATAGCATATTGTGTAATTATTAGGGTATCAAACACTAGCATGAGCAAAACCACCTTCTTCCTATAAGACTATAATCTAGAATATTTTTCAATCTATTCACTATAAATTTTTATATTATTTTATAAATCATATTAGAAAAGCTTAGTGGACCAAAATAATCAATTTTTTGTCTCTTATTTTAGAATCAACGCAATAAAGATGCAAGAAAATTGTAGGAAATCCATCAGGACCATTGTATTATCAAGGTGGAAAGACAACATTGCGCCACATAATTGCTCCATATAGATATTACTTATTAATATTTCATTCTATTTTTATATGATAATTGATCGAATATTTTTCAAAACGTTACCTTGAGCCTCCTTAGTTTTTCCAACTTTTGACATAATATCTTTCAAAATATTTATTTCTTCCTTACAATTCATGGGTCCACTAGTGAAGACTTTAGTACTCTAAATATGAGGTCCAAGATTCAAATTAAGAAGGGAGTAACTTTGTGCATTAAAGCAACAAATTTTAGGTGGATTAATATATATTAGGAAAACAAAATCATCACATATGGCTAACAACCTCATAGGCATTAATAATTGCTTTCCTTTCCTTTTTTCTTTTTTCCTAATGTCTTCTTCTTTTTCAATACTTCTTCCAAATGAAGTTGAAATTTTTCATTTCATAAAAGATAAATGTATTTTTGTTGTAGCATGAATAAATATATTTTCTCCTTCCTTGAGAAATATTTTCCTAGATTGTTGGGCCTAATAAGACTTCTTATTTTTATGCATTATCATAATATAAAGTAATTATTTTTCTTGGTATGTTCCTTTGAATTCTACTCTCTCTTGATAAAATTATTATGTCATTGTGTAACACTTCCTTTCCATATCCATCAAATCTATTCAATTTAATGTCATAGTCTTATGTTAACTATTTTAGTTTGAGTTGGAAATCCTCCTCAATGGCATAGGATAAGTGTTGTTTACATCTATATGATATCGTCTACTATTTTCAATGTCATGCCATCACTAAGTCTCCCTATGTATTGAAGAATATTAATCTTGTGTAGTCAACAAAATATGTCTAGATCATCAAATATGTAAATCAAATATTGTCACACAATTCCCAAAGTATTAACTATCTCCACATAAGTCACTACTCCTAACAATGCCTTTGCAAAATTATAGTATAAGTTAGCTTCACATTTTCGTAATTCCTCTATCAATTCTTCTCATCAGGCTCTAGATCCTTCTAAAGTTGCATCCAAAAATTATTTTTTTATATCTCTAAATATTTGAAGAGCCATTCATTAATTTTGCTCACCCACAACCCATACTTAGGATGTCTTACAACTTTTTGTAGGTGTGATTAGACTTTCCTAACATCCTTATTCTCAAGCCAAACCATAAGTGGCTTAGAAATCCATTTCTTTTAATACTCAATAAGTTCATCCTAAATTAGAATCTTATTTTTAATAGTAGAATACAAGACTCAAATGACTACTTCCCCAATAAAATGGTTGGAATTCACTTTGGAATTCTCAAGAAGTGTAAAATTATGTAAATATAATTCATAGAATAAGTTTTATTCTCTAGAAGGTAAAGAGAAATTAACCTAGCTATTTCCTTTTTAGTTTACATAATCCATAGGTTTTCCCTTAGAAGCTTATTCCAATTGCACCCTAACCCATTTTTCATTTAGGTAAAAATAGTAGGCCCTTAGAGAGTTAATCCAACCATCTATTTTTTAAGTTCATGAAAGATAGCAATTTCATAAAACTAATAACTTGTTTTTTTACTTTCTTTAGCTTACCAGAGTTCTATTCAAGTTCCTTTATCATATTTACAACTTTGTTCTATTTTTCTTAGAAGATCTAATTGTAGTGTATATTGATGACCTAGATGAATTTATCATGATTAGACAAGCAAATGTATCCTTTGTAATACGATTTAGCATCTATCCTTCATTTTTCTACTTCTCTAGCCATTGTCAATTCTTATTATAAACTATGAGTATTTTTTGCCTTACTTTTCATGTAGTAGTTTTCCCTTTCGCCAAAACTAATTATTTCTATAATCTACATTTTTTCTCATGCTTATCTAAAATAGATCTAATGGTTGATTTGTTGTAACTATATGAATTGAAGAGGCATCAATTACGTATAGGGATTCACCTTGTCTTGAAGCGTTTTCTTCTATACTTTGTACAATAAGCTTCCCATCCTAAGGTTCCACATCAATTATTTGCACAATAGGATTAATTGAATAAAATTCTTCTTGTTCCTCTTGTTGTTTTGTTGTAATACTAATTTTACCAGTATTCTAAAGGGTTGACAATTATTCTTGTAGCTTATACCTTCATTTTCTTCTCAGGTGGTGACAAAGGGGGTGTTTCCTCTCTTACCATCAAAGCCTCTTCAATTCTCTATCATCATTCTCTATTACTATTCCTATGAGCCCTCAATATGGATTTATAAATAAAGAAAATTTGATGTTTAAATGCTTCACACCATATTTATTTGGATAATTCCAAGCATTGTGGAGCCATCTCCTACATTTAGGGGATAATTTCCTCTATTTTTGGTGCCTTTTTAAAATGAGAATTTAATTAATATTTTATTAATTATATATTCCTTAAATATTTGGTAGCCATATTTTAGTAGGATTTATTCCTTGTTTAACTCCAAAATTTTCTCCCTTGATCACTCCTAAAATTTAGGAGCTTTTTTAGTTGACTAGTCATAGTGGGAGTTGTAATGCATAAGTTGCTCCCAATAATTATCCTAAATTATCCTATGCACATGCTTTAATTTAGGAATTAAAGCATGCACATGCACATGCTTTATTTTTTACTTTATTTTTTTAGCATATCTAATAAAGCATCTTGCATGATGCTCATAACTAGTTGATAATTTTAGGATATTCCAAGCTTTTATGTGCATTGGAATTTTGGGTATTTTATACCTTTTCTTATCTTCATTATTTTAATAGAGATTTTTGAATACAAGAGAGAAAAAATACTATCATATTTTTTTCCATATTTTCCATGCAGTTGGTATGTTGGCGCTCTTCTACAATTGCACTTTTTACATTACAATTGCAATTTTTTACATTACAATTTCAATTTTTTACATTACAATTTCAAATTTTTACATTAAAATTAAAATTATTTACATTATAATTGTAGTTTTTTATTCAACCATTGGATGTACAATATTTCTCTATCATTTGTGGTTTATTATTTTTGTACTTTGTAGGTTTGATCATATTATGGATTCAACCATTGATTGTTGATTTTTTAATCCATGTTATTGTTACAATAAATCAGAAATTCCAACCATATTATTTTGTATTCAATCTCATAATATTTTGTGCAAGCTAGTAGATGTTCCTTTATCTCTTCTACATAGCATTAAAATCTTCATCTGGTATCAGAGCCAATCTTTCTATTGGGTTAGAGATATTTTCTTGTTATCATTGCATAAAATATGGCTAGTATTGTTCCCCTTTATATTCCCATGTTTAAGGGTGAAAAAATTGAGTATTGGGGTGCTTGCATAAAGAATTCTTTTTATATCACAATATTTGTGGAGTTTTGTATCATAGGGATACTCTAAACTAGTAGATGACTCATATTTTGATACTCTTACTTCTAATGAAATTTAAGGAGATGATGGAGAATAGGAAGAAGGATGCAAAAGATCTTTTTGAAATTCACAATAAAAATATTTCTATCTCTCCCAAGATTTCTGAATTTTCACAATAAAAAATTGCATGGAATACACTAGAAAGTGCATATAAAGGATCTTCTAAGGTGATAATAGTTAAAATCTTAAGGAGGGAATTTGGATGCTTACACATGAGTGAAAATGAATCCATTGGGGTTCTTATCACTAGAGTTCAAAATGTTGTAAATTTTATTAATTCACATGGAGAGATGATCACTATATCCATAGATAATATTATACAACACTCTGCTAAATAAATAAGGAGTAGGAGGGTGTATTTTTACGAATACAAAAACCCCAATTACATGATAAATTTTAAGATAAGTCAACATAATACGAGGTATTTAGGTTAGTCATAAATTATAAAGAGGGTTTAACAATAATAATTTTACCCATGGCCCATAGGGCTTACATAATAAAATATTACAATTAATTAATACATTGTACAATAAAATATCCTTAGGCCTATCCAATACATCATACAATTTTGGCCTTCGTCATGAATTATATCACAATTTCAACATCCCAATAATCTAAACTAAAGGGTCAATGAGAAGAGACATTAGTAAAAATAATATTACCTCCATAATGGATGCTCTAGTGGGCCTTTCTGTTGTGACATAGACTCATTTGGATTCCCCCCATCATCTAAAATATATTACTTCAAAAATGTTTCCTACACAAGGGTCTCCTTAGGCTAGATTGTAGTCATCATTTCCATTATTAGATACTCTAACATACATCCAAAATTAAGACATAATTTTTTCTCTTACAACATACATCACCTTGTTTGATGATTTTCTCTTGCTCTTGGGCCACCTAATGTTAGTAACCAAAAGAGGCTTTGCATGAAATCGCTTAAAACAAAAGCTATAACAAAATTTGAAGAGTACCTAGAAAATAAATAGAAGGAAAAAGATATCATGAATAACTAGATCTTAATGATTAAGCTAAATCAATCATCCAAAGGAGGAAGAGGGATTGACTAAAACACATCCTAAATCCTTGTCTTTTAAACCTCTAAAAGACTCAAAATATATTGCAATTATCATAAAATTCATCCAATCTTCCAAAAAAGATAGGTCAATTATTTTGATTACATAGAATATGATAAGTATACCCTTTCAAAATAGGGCAATATGGCTTGATGACTATTCCATACAATTTGGATCCTAACACTAAAACATGTCCATAAATTGATGTTACTAATGCCTATAGGTTGAAAAATATTGTAATTTGAAAAAATGGGCTTAAAATGCTCCTTTATGCAAAATTTATGGCCTCCAAAAATTAAATATTCAAACCTTAGGGAATTAATAATATTTTATAGAAATAAATGGAAGCAAACATTCACTCAAATCTTATACAAAAATGAAAAGGAGGATGAAAAAGAGATTTGATGGACACTCATAGGCATCATAAATAATCACTATAGCTATAGATAATATTAAACACTGGTTAACTTTCTCTGGCATGGTGGTTTGGTGTTGGTATTGTGGAGGACAAAATGTAGAATTGAATCATTCATATCCTCTATTTTTCATTGTTTGGGACCATGATGATTTCCTACAATGGGTCTATCCATTTGATTACCACTACATGGCATGCTTTAACAAATAGTAGGAGCACCTTTGGAATCCATGGACATGGGTTCAAACTATACACTAGAATTTTTTGTTATCAAAACTGGAATGGTTGACAAAAAATAGGATGTATTATCCCTTTGGTTCTCATATGTGGTATGAATATAATGGTTAGTACATGGAACTTAGCTTGGAAGAGACTAAAGTTCAATCCTATTTGATTCTCTTTAGACACTTTACCATCACCTTCTATTATACCATGTCAATCCATTTTTACATACTTATATTTGCTCAACTAGTGAAGTGGAGACAAGTGGAAGCAATCAAGTATAAAAGAGAAACTAAAATGGTATACTAAGATTGGATCATAACAAAAAATTAATTTTTTCAAGTGGAAGGCAGGGATTGGCACTTGAAACTCTAAGGTTTGAGCATTTAAATTTTTATTTTTAGGGTTTATTAGGGAAAAAATTCTAGAGGTCATAATTGTTTAACACAAAAGCATTTTGAGCCCCTTTTTTAAATCACGTGATTTTTTGAGCTCTACACATTGGTGGTATCAATTCATAAACCTACTATAGTGTTAGGGTCATATTAAGTAAGATGGACCATAAATCCATAGTTACTCATCTTAATAGGTGAAACTATAGTGTTTGGTCAACTCAAATTGTTAGCCTACCACAAATTAAGAACCTATGGTGTATTTTTTAAGAGGATAAAGTAATGGTTCTTTATGATGAAACTTTCCATCAAAGGGAACAAGAGGCTCTTGGACTATTTTTATTGTTGATTAAACTAGAGTTACTTTTCCAAATCAAAGAGGAGAGCAACCCTACCAAGATATGGTTAAAAATACATAAGATTTTTGGAAATATTAATACTACTAAAGCAAATCTCTTGGAATTGGAGCTTTTGTATCTCAAATTTTTTGAATTTGATAACGTTGAGGACTATATTATAAGATTGAAAACTTTTAGGGTAGATATTATATCTTCTAGAGTCAAAAGAAAAATGATGTAGAATGCGTTAAAATTATCCTTTCTAATCTCTCTGCCTCTTGAACGTCATGGTTCATATGATTCATATGTTTTTAGAATCTCAAAATACACTTGCTCTTGATTAGCTATTTTCTCTCCTAGTTCACTTTCAAGTAGCAATACAAAATTATGGTGGGACTCCACAAATACAAGCTCATGCAACAAAATTTAAATCTAATAATGAGAGTACCCAAGGGATAAAGGATTAGGCTAATATTCAAAGAAAATTAATATCACTTGCAGATATTGTAAGAGGTAAGGACATCTAATACAAAATTGTTTATTGAAGTTGCAAAGGATTGAAGTTGAGTTCTTAAATATAGGTGGATGTCTTCTAGATGATGATGGAGTTTTGAAAGGATTTGCATCAACTACAGAGGCCCACTAGAGCATCCATTATGGGGGTAAGATATTATTTTCACTAGTGTCTCCTCTCCTTGGCCCCTTAGACCAAATTATGGGTAGTGTTGAAATTTTAATCTAATTCATAGTCAAAGCTAACATTATGCAATGTAAAGTCATGGTTAAATCCTCTTTATAATTTATAATTAACATAAACCCCTCAACTTAGGTTAAATTTTATTATGTAATTGGGCTTTTGGTATTGCTATAAATATCCCCTCCTAATCCTTGATTATTTAACACAGTATTGTGTAATACTATATATGGATATAGTGATTATTTATAGTGCCTATAGGTACCCACCAAATCCTTATTTTTCTCTTATTTTTGTTAATTGTATAATATTTGAGTGCATGGTTGACTTCTATTCATTTTTGGAAAAAAATATGAATTCAAATAATAATAACGAAGGTTAATTACAAGTTATAAAGAGACCATAACATGGTTAACCATAGCCCATAGGCCTTACATAATAAAATATTGTAATTAATTAATACATTGTATAATGAATTACCCTTAGGTCTATCCAGTTCATCATATAATGTTGGCCTTGGCCATGAATTAGATTATAATTTTAACATCTATGGCTTCTTATTGATTGACATATTATAGGGGCCCAATGGTCATAATACATACTCTTTGTTCATTTTTTTAAATTACTTTAGCTTTTTATTGCTATATAAGTAATTAGCATGAGTATGATTGAGGTTAGGTGTATAATGGATTAGATTTAGAGTATATTACATTATTGGGTACATGGTAATGTACCTCCATGGTACCTTCATGGTACATTTATAAATAATATATTAGGGTTGAGTCATAGTTTAGAGTATGATTTATATTTTCCCTTTTATATAAGTGTGAATGTGTAGGAAATACACAAGTGTTATGTAAAATTGTAATGCGTAGAAAATGCACAAGTGTCATCTGAGTTAGAGTACAAGTGTAAGTTAAGTCTATGTGCACAAGTATCTTGTATGTATGAGAACAAATATATAATGTAAATATGTGTACAAGTATCTTAGATTAGAGTGTGCAAGTTATAGAAGTGTAAGAGTCATGTATATTTGTGCATATGTTATAGTGTCAAATGTTCATCAAGTATGCAAGTGTCAAGTAGTCAATCCAATTGTCATGAGACTTGGCATATTGAGAGATATAGTCAAGTTTCTAAAGAGTCACACTACTATGGTTTTTAGTCTTTGGCGAGGATAATTTCAAAGGTTATGAAAGGGGTGGCCTCTGATCTGCTACACCAAGGGCTATTGAAGATGATTTTTTATCATGTGGTTAAGCTAAGAGGTCTAGATGGTGAAAATATCCTTAATACTATGGTCAATATTCCTATTCTTATGGTGGGTTATCCAAGCTCTTCGATTTAAGGGAACTCGAAGGCTTTGATCTAGGAGGCCATGGAAGCCACTCCCTTGGAGGTGAATCTTATGGAATTTGCAGTCTATTTCGAGAGGTCCTGGATAAAGCGAAGAGGGAACAAGGAGATTAAAGTGTTTGGTGGCTAATATGGTGATTAATGGTAAGGATCTGATGATTGTTAATGACTATGACTTGGAGGAATTTTCTCCATATTCCAAAAAGTTAAAGTTGGTGTTGGAAGTGGGAGGTGCTAGGAGGATCCAAAACCCTAGAATCTAGGTGAGAGGTTACAACCCGAAGGCTCTTAACACGATGATTTAGAAGCTGCAACGTTCAATGATTGACTTCATGCAGACATCAATTTATTACACTGAGGAAGTGATTACCCTTGTGGGGTGGTAGGTGTCTAATGGGGATACATTTAAGGAAGAGACAAGAGTGGGCCCTAACAGGGTTAGGGTCTAAGTTTTGAGTTTGGGTGTCCTATTTACTTTTTGTCTATTTTTATCTATGTCTTTGGGCCTGTGGGTCTGATTTGTTACCCCTGCGTAGGTCTATTTGTCCTCGGGTGTTGGTTTTTCTTGGCGGTTTGGTTTATGTTTAGTTGTCTGTCTCAACTTTTAAGTCTGTTGCTCTTTGTCTGACTTATCTTTACCTCTTGATGAGTCCAGAGGTTAGCTTATTTTTGTAAAGGGTTGGAGGTCCTTTCAAAACTCCTTTCATCCACCTTATCAAAATAATAATAATAAGATATTAAATTTTATGTATATATTATTTTTAATTATTTTTTAAATTCATAATATACAATCAAAATAAGGCTGTTTATATTATATCATTTTTTAACCATTATATCAACTCAAACATGTTTAGTTTAACTGAATGAATTTTGTCACTCATATTACCAATCGTTAAAAAAATCATTTATCAAAAATTATATTTAATTGTTATAATATTATATAATTATTCTAACAAGAGGAGCGAGCGATGGTTTCGGCGATCGAAGACCGAAAACCTGAGAAGCAGGTTTCATAGGAGGAAGAAGCCCACAACACCATGATGACAACAGGGTTTGAATGGAGTGCAACTAAAAATAGAGCCTCCCACAACAACATTGAATAGGGAAAAAAACCCCCCATAAATTGGGCAGACCGAAAAAATCTTACACAAAATGTTTGCAAAAAAATCCTAGACTGTCCCCTAGCGGATCGATGGATTTCATTCTGTAAGGCAGCAACGTGTTGTGCCCTAAACACCTCATGGAAGATTATGCATCTCACGATTCCTTCTCATTAGTGGGAAATTTTGTAGGAGGGTGCCCAGACATGGATGCGATTCGGCGGTGGGCTACTTCGAAATGGAAAGTTATGGGAAATTTGGGTCTTTCGACAATGACCAGAGATTTTTTTATGATTTAGATGAATACCTGGGAGGATGCAGAGAGTATTATTTTCGGAGGTCCTTGGTTCTTCAGAAGACGAAGCCTGTTCCTCAAAAAATGGGAACCAAATTTTGACCTCGACTCTCAGAACATCAATTTCGCTCCCATTTGGGTCCGCCTCCCCAACCTCCCTGCACATTTTTTCTATGAGGATGCTCTCCGAGGTCTAGCTAGGGATTTTGGAGATTTGGTAGCTATTGACCCAACTACCCATGCTAGAATGTGCCTAACCCAGGCCTGCATCTGTGTAAATGTGAATATGGAATCGTAACTTCTAGATCACCTCAATATTATATACGAGGATTTTAGGTGAAGGCAGCCGCTGATCTTTGAAAACAAACCTGCTTTTTTACCATATTGTTAGTCGCAGGGGCACCTCCCTTCTCAATGCCCTAAGCACAGAAATCCTAATGAAGATTCCCCGCCAAGTGGGTGTCCGCAGCTAAGAACCAGTTAGAAGGAAACTAGCAGTCAATGGCAAGCCAGGAGGAATGCGTAGTAGAACCAGCCGCTTCAAGATCAAGGTCAAGCTCTCCAAAAGGCAAGTTCCTCTTTCACCACTGCTAATAAATTTGATTTACTTAAATATTATGGAACCAATGAGGTCTTTGAACAAGGTGAAATTCCTTTCCCTCCATCCCCGAAACATATCAATTCCCCTTTGGGGCCCCCTGACCCCATGCCCATTCAAAATATTCCATGTTTCCCCCTTCAGGAGCAGATCCCCAAGTCCAACAATGTCCCCCAGAGCCCATCACAAAAACCCCTTCGGTCGCCGTTATCCATAGCCCTGTACCCACCCCTTGAAGAGTCTGGATTTTTGACTTCCCTATCCTCCTCTATCAATGTCAATTCTGATAGCGATCAGGCCGCCCCAGAATCCCCTGACCATCGAAGTCCCAAACAAACTCGCAGCTTCAAAAGGTCCCAAATGGATGTGGGAGCAAACAGAAAGAAAGGTAGGCCTTCCGACGCTAAACGCCAAAATTGGGACACAACCAAGGATATAGCAAATGGTAGGCAGAGAACCCTATTCCAAGAAAATGTTAGTTATATCAAGGATGAAAATCAAATACTTAAACCCCCTACACAACAAGGCAAAGGGGGCAAGAAAACCTCCAAAAATTCCAAATGAAAGTCCTCTCCTGGAATGCAAGAGGATTGAATGGGGCAGCCAAGCAGATATTGGCTGTAGCCATGCGGAGAGATTACAACCCCACAATTTTTCTCATTCAAGAAACTAAATTGGACAATCAACTTTCACCTAGGATAGCCAAAATCATCTAGAAAAATTGTGATTTTTTCTACTCCCCAGCTTCTGGCACTGCAGGTGGGCTCCTATGCCTTTGGAACCCATCCATAGTCAAGGGTAGATTTATTTTTGGTCATGACAGGTTGTCTAATATCCTATTTCATGACCTCAGCTCCCAGACTTCTTGGATTATGTCCAACATCTATGCTCCCAATACTTCTTTGGGAAGAATGATGTTGTGGAACACCCTCACCCAGATGAGATAGGCCTTTGCCAATATTCCATGGGTTCTAGCAGGGGATTTTAACTCCCCTCTTCAATTCTATGACAAGAAGGGAGGAAATGCAGTTACTAACAAGGATATAAAGGACTTGAGACAGTTTGTTGATAGTAATGCCCTTATGGATGTTTCGATTCAAGGCCTCAGGTCCAATTGGAGTAACAGACGGATGGGAAACAATATTATCCAAGAGCACCTTGATCGGGTGTTTCTCTCCTAAGAAGCCCTCCCCCTCTTCGGTGATGCCAGTTTGTAGGCTCTCCCAAAGATTGGGTCTGATCACAGCCCGCTCCTCTTCGAGACTGGTAGCAAGCCTCAGTTCAAGACCCCTTTTTGGTTTGAATCCATGTGGACTCACCACCCGGATCTCATAAATTGAATAGTATAATGGTGGCAGGTAAGCTTTCCAGGGACAATCTCTAACCAGTTTATGCAGAAACTCAGATGGGTCAAAGAGAATATCAAAGTATGGAATAAAGAAACCTTCCAAAACATCTTTGAAACCAAGCAGAACATCAAAACTAGATTAGGGCAAATTGAGGATAGTTTTCAAAGAGGCCAGGGTGATGACAGTATCAGAAGTGAAGAGAGGATATTGCTCTCTAAATACCACAACACCCTGAGTAAGGAAGAAACCTTTTGGTGCCAAAAGTGGAGACAACTCTGGATCAGGGAAGGAGACTCCAACTCTAAGTTTTTTCACATATCCATTCTAAGGCGCAGGGGCTGTAACAAGATTAAAACCCTTACTAAGCAGGATGAGACCCTTATCTCTAATATCTACCACATCAGGGATGAAATTGTTAGCCACTTTAAAGACCTCCTTGCCTCCACCCCCACTTCCTCCCCCGCGGCCATGGATTCCCTGCTTGAGAAAATTTCCAATACCATTCTCGATGAAACCAATGATTTCCTCCTCAGCCCCCTATCCCACAAAGAAATCCACCAAGCCCTCTTCTCAATGCAGCCTGATAAAGCTCTCGGACCCGATGGATTTTACCCAAGGTTCTTCCAAACCTTATGGGACATTGTGTGACCTGACTTGTGTTTGGCCATCTCTGACATGCAGAATTCCAGATCCATTCCCAGAGACATTAATTCCACTTTCCTGGTCCTCATACCCAAGGGGTCCAATTCTCAGTCTCTGTCTGATTATCAGCCCATCAGTATCTGCAATGTAATCTACAAAGTTTTGTCCAAAGCCTTGGCCAATAGATTCATTGGGATCCTTCCTACCATCATTGACCACTGCCAGGGAAGTATTGTCAAAGGCAGAAACATCTTGGATGGGGTTATCACCATCCACGAGCTGATCCACTCTGCCTACAATGCTAACTCTGCTTCCTTCTTTCTAAAACTTGATATGAATAAGGCCTTTGATCATGTGAATCGAGAATTTATGTTCAAAATCCTCCTAAAATTTGGTTTCCATGAATCTTGGATAAATCTGATTTCTAATTGTGTCTCTTCTTCTTGGTTCTCGGTCCTGGTGAATGGGTCCGTTATCGAATATTTTCCTAGCACCAAGGGGCTAAGATAGGGGGACCCTCTTTCCCCCATCCTCTTTATCATCTTGACGGAGAGTGTCAGCATAACCATTAAGAATGCTTGTCACAGAAACTTGATTTTTGGTATCAAGGCAACCTCAGGTTTAAATCCCATCACCCACCAACAATTTGTGGATGACACCTTGCTGAAAACTAAAGCTTCGATGCTCTGAAGCCAAAAACATCAAGGGTATTCTCAATCTGTATGAGGAAGCAGCTGGGCAAAAGATCAACTACACCAAAAGTAAGCTTCATTTCATCAGCACCCCTGCTAGACGACAGACCAAGATTGCGAGCATATTGGGGTGCTCCATTGCTGATTTTCCAACATCTTATCTGGGCCTACCCATGTTCAAGGGGAGGCCTCAACAAAAAATGTGGAACAATGTCACTGACAATATTCATAAGAAGTTGGCAGGATGGAAGGGGGCCCTACTCTCCAGTGTAGGCAAAGCGACTTTGGTCAAGTCGATCCTACAGAGCATCCCCACCTACTTTTTGTCAGTGTTCAAAATCCCTGCTGCGGTAGGAGAAGCTATTGAAAAACTCCAAAAATAGTTCCTATGGTTGGGTAATGCTAATCACAAGAAGTTTCACTTAGTAGCCTCGAAAAAAGTCTGCTGTCCTAAAGACATGGGAGGTCTGGGATTGCGACGCATAACCCTCATGACGTAAGGAAATGGTCTTTTGTGGTTTACAGTATTTAATCCATGGGTAGAATGGACAATATTTGGGGTAAGGATTGCATGGAGTTTAGAGCAGAGAGATGGTTCAATGACGGGTGCTTAGAGGTGGAAAACGTGTTTAAGTTCCTGGTATTCAACGCGGGACCTCGGATGTGCCTCAGCAAAGATATGGCCTTCATACAGATGAAATCATTTGTGGCTTCTGTTCTCCATCATTTTTCTCTAAGGGTGGAAGAAGGGTATCGTCCACGTTACTCGCTTTCAATCACTCTACGAATGCAAGGAGGATTGACTGTGACTGTTACAAGTCGATAGAATACTTTATTGCCTTAAGTGTCAGTTCAAGAAAAACGAGGGAATAAGGTTGGTTGAAGTCTTATTCGGTAATGGTTTTTATTTAAAAAAAAAAAGAAGTAGATCAGAAGTTTATTTTTAAATTTAAAGAATAATTAAGAAGTAATTATTATCGGTATAGTTAATTATGATATAAAAGAAATAATTATTGTTTGAAGAATGTTGAAAAACAAAATATACAGGTTTTGCTTTGCACTTTTTTCTATAAGCTGTTTTGACACCGCATAAAATCCTATGACAATTGTGTCTGTTATAAATGGAGGTGTTAGTGTAAGAATAATTAAATTTTGTAACGATGCTTGGGAAGTTACGAAATAGCAAACTACTTTATAATTGTTGTTATTTTTGTGTGGATTATATGCTATAACCTACTTTCACAGACTGAATTTTGCTGCTTCTCTATCTATTAAATGTCCATAGAAATAATGTTATACTGGAGGTTTTACATTCCAAAATAAACGCAAGGTGAAGGTCTCTGTCTATTAAATGTCCATAGAAATAATGTTATACTGGAGGTTTTACATTCCAAAATAAATGCAAGGTGAAGGTGGTCAGTTTTATTTCAAAGGTCAATAAAAAAAAACAACAATGATAAAGTAATTTACTTTAAACAAGTAAACGATGCACACCGTTATCCTACCTATGGAAGCAAACGAAGTTTGCATTCGTGTAGTTACAAACATTTCCAGCTAATGTCAAAATTTAAAATTTAATAGTCACGAGCGTGTTCTTGTATTTTTTAATTTACACTCCTCTATTATACCAAGTATCGCGGATGTGGTACGAGGGCGGGATCGATGTTGCGTCGTTGGAATCATTCCTTGTTCAAGACCCAAGAAATTTTCATAACGAAGATTTTCATCCGTGCTTGATGTGGTACGATGGTGGGATCGATGTTATGCCGCTAGAATCGTCCCTGGTTCAGGACCCAAGAGTTGATGATGTGGGTCTGACGAAGGTTTTATCAGCAAATCTGGTCCCTCTTCCATGTGATCCAGGTAAGGTTTTAAATGCTTTTCATCCGGCCTTCTGGAAGGGTCCCACTTCTTTTGGTAAAGTCGTGTTTGGATCGGTTAGCAAGGAAATTTCTTCTAGATGCGAGATTAACCATGTTTTTAAGCAGATTTTCATCTCCGATTGCCTTGTGAATAACATCATCGGTAAAGGGGCTTGGAATCTAGTTGGAAAATACAAGGGGATCGACTGGAGATTGATGCGTTGGAAAGGTGGGCCATCTGGTCAGATGGAAACCCCTTGGTTCTCTGGATATCATGACAATCTCGAGAAAATTTTTCCTTATCAAGTTGAATTGTGCGTAGTCAAGTTGAATTGTGCGTAGGATTCCACATGAATTATGGAAGGTGGTCCCTGCTTCTTCGGGAAGCGAGGTTTATTTCTCTGGAGGTGGGGCCCTGATTTAAATTCGACTACTTATAAAATCAACTCAGTCCTTATGTGGGTCAAGCTCCTAGATTACCCTCTGCATTTGTGGAATGAAGGTGTTTTTTCGGGTGATGGCTAGTGTTATCAGAGACTTTGTATCTTTGGAATGCACCTCCTTGCATGGGCCCTGGATGCTTTATGTACGGATGTGTGTGCTGGTGGACTCGGAGAAGACCTTGCCATCTTCTGTAGAAGTCGTTACACATTTGGGCTCCTAGGTACAAACTGTGGAATTTGAGAACAAGCCTGGGACTGTCAATTTTGTGGTAAAGGTGACCATATCCAGAGCGCTTGTCCTATAAGGTTTAATCCCAAATTTGTAAATAAAAAAATAAAGAAAAAATGGGTTCCAAAAAAGAAGGTTGTGTTAAGGTCCGAGGTGTAGATCAATTGGTTTATCCAAACCCCATAAGGGGGGCAGAGGTCAAATGTTCAAATCTCAGGCCTCGTTGGACTAAACGCTTGTGCCTTTTCTGGTGCTTTCAACGACATAAAAGGTTTAAAATGATTGTGGCATGGTGGTTATAGGGGGGGACTGGAGGAAAGAATGTGTGTGGGGCGGGGGGGGGGGAAAGAATACTATGGCGGCCATAAAAAACTGGACAGCCTAAAAAAAAAAAAAAAAGAAGGTTGTGGGCAATGCTATTGGTTTAAAGCAAGGCGAGCTTCACTCTTATAGGGATACGCCTTTGGTGGGTGAATCTCCACCTATAGAGGCAGATGTGCCAAGAATGGTCTTGGATGAGCAGCCTCAAAATTTGGGTAATTTGGAGGTGGTTTTAAATGCTAACATCTCTAATCCTCCTCAGCTCCACAATCCCTTCGGTTGCCTGGCGATGGAATAATCCGTTATCTAATAATTAGTGGAGTATCCTCCGACATCTCCTATTGTGTTAAGAAAAAGCCCTGCATCTT
Organism: Wollemia nobilis; assembly: GCA_028583015.1. NCBI lineage: Eukaryota > Viridiplantae > Streptophyta > Pinopsida > Araucariales > Araucariaceae > Wollemia > Wollemia nobilis. The sequence continues at coordinate 121,422 of JAQPPZ010003595.1, read as the reverse complement.
CTTCCAAGCTAGTGTCTTTCCCTCCTTTGGAGTACTCAAAGATGAGTAATAATTTGGGAAAGGAATTGCTGCCAGTTGCTTCCCCAAGAGTGTATAGTGTAGGGCCAGTGGGTATTTGTTCCTTCTCAACTACATGCAGGTCAGGGCCAATGGCCGATTGTTCCTTTTCTTTCACTCCAATTTATATGAGGGTGGAGAACGAATCCCCAAGCCCTAATTCTGAGAGTTTTCGAAAGTCCTGTAATGTCACAAGAATCGAAAAAAAAGTGGGAAGGTCGAAGAAGAGTGAGTGCATCTCTGTAGTAGCCTGTGGAGACCTTTCTAGTTTGAATATGAAAAAGAGATTGTGTACCAAGAGTAGTTGTAAACAACTCAGTTTGGATATGTTTAAAATATCTCCTCCCAGGGGTGTATGAGATGTTGTGGGTGTATAAAATGTTGTGGGATGCGATCCGAGATCCTAGTATCTGTTGTTACTCTCTGTTGTTCTCCTTGGTGTTGCAGAGGTCTGGATTCATTCTCGATTTTTGGTATTCGTTGGGCGGTTTTGGATCCCAGAATTGGTCTTAGTTTTGAATCCCTTTTATGGGTGGGATCTATATTTTTGTTTGTTTCTTTTTCAAATCCATCGGTGGGTTTTAACTGCATTAATTTCTCTTTGGTGCCCTTTGGTTGGGTGTGATGCCCATTTGATTTTTTAGTTCCATTTTATTGGGCGGTTGGTGGATATTTATTGTCTATCCTAGGCCCATTCAAATTTTTAGTCTTACTCCCTTGTTTGCTCGTGCTCTTTTACTATTGGGGCGAGATTTTTAAATTTTGAATTTTATTTCTCACCTTTTTATTGGAGGAGTGGGCTATGTGGGTTTTCTTTGCTGTTCATCTCCTCGTATCCTCCGATATCTCCTATTGTGTTAAGGAAGAGCCCTGCAACTTCTTCCAAGCTAGTGTCTTTCCCTCCTTTGGAGTACCCAAAGATGAGTAATTAGTTGGGAAAGGAATTGCTGCCAGTTGCTTCCCCAAGAGTGTATAGTGTAGGGCCGGTGGGTGTTTGTTCCTACTCAAATGCATGCAGGTCAGAGCCAATGGTCGATTATTCCTTTTATTTCCATCCAGTTTCTCTGAGGATGGAGAAGGGATCCCTAGGCCCTAATTCTGAGAGTTTTCAAAAGTCTTGTAATGCCACAAGAATAAAAAAAAAGTGGGAAGACCGAAGAAGAGTGAGTGCATCTTTGTAGTAGCCTGTGGAGACCTTTCCGGTTTGAATATGAAAAATAGATTGTGTACCAGAAGTAGTTGTAAACAACTCAGTTTGGATATGTTTAAAATATCTCCTCCCAGGGGTGTATGAGATGTTGTGGGTGTATGAAATGTTGTGGGATGTGATCCAAGATCCCAGTCTCTGTTGTTACTCTCTGTTGTTCTCCTTGGTGTTGTAGGGGTCTGGATTCATTCCCGGTTTTTTGTATTCGTTGGGTGGTTTTGGATCTCAGAGTTTGTCTCAGTTTTGAATCCTTTTATGGACGAGATCTATCTTGTTGTTTGTGTTTTTTTCAAATCCATCGGTGGGTTTTAATTGCATTAATTTCTCTTTGGTGCCCTTCGGTTGGGTGTGATGTCCGTTTGATTTTTTAGTTCCATTTTATTGGGCGGTTGGTGGATATTTATTGTCTATCCTAGGCCCATTCAAATTTTTAGTCTTACTCCCTTGTTTGCTCGTGCTCTTTTCCTGGAGGGGTGAGGTTTTTAAATTTTGAATTTTATTTCTTTCACCTTTTTCTTGGAGGAGCGAACTATGCGGGTTTTATTTGTTGTTCATCTCCTCGTGGTTTTGTTGTATCAACCGGTGCCATGGTTGTGATTGTTGTACTTTTCTTGGGTTGTGCGGTTGGCTGAGTAACCCCATTGGGGTTGTTGGTTGTGAGTCTGCTTTTGGAGATAGTTTGTTTGGATATGTTCAGTTTTTTCTCCCTTGTGGAGTTGTAAAAGGTTGAGGGATTCCTTTCAAAATCCCCATTGTTGATGGTAATTTTTTAACATTAAACCCTAAAACATTCATAATAATTTATTATAAATATTGGACAATGCTAGTAAAAATGATCTTTGAGTTTGTAGTATTACCATCTAAGTATCATTATAGCATTAAAATATTGATTAAAACTCTATGGTCTCACTAACCAAGGGATAACCCAAAAGAAAAGTATCATATTGGAGATTAGATTTGGAATGACCATTAAGGTTTCTTAAGCTATTTTTAGATCCATGTGGGTTGTTTGGGGTTAAATATTTCAACCCATGGTTTTTTGCCCATGGTATTGTAAAATTCATTCCCATGTTGTTATTTAATTGCACTTGCATCAGGGCTTGAAGAGAGATGATAGATTAACATTATTGTATTGAGGGTTAAGTTTTCTAGGTGAAATATTGTGTTACATGTGTATCTATTATCTTCTTTTTTTTCTTTTGATTTTGTATTTATTATTTTTCTAGATTTAGTTTATTGGGATCTTTTGCTCTTCATTTGGTATCAGAGCTAGATTTTTAGCTTTATTCGAGTAAGGGTTTCAACCTTGTGATAAATTAATTTTTGAGAGGAGTTGCACACAAAAGAATCTAAGTGAAGGAAAATAAAGGGAAGCACAAGAGTAGAGATTGAAAAATTTAATGAACATAATTTTGAGTTATGGAAACTCAAGATGGAGGATCTATTGGTTGATAGATATTAGTGGATTGTGGTCTCAAAACTAAAACCAACATCAATGACATATCAATATTGGTTAAATATCGATAGGAAGGCAAAGAGTTCTATCATATTGTGCTTATCTAATTCAGTGTTGTTAAATGTATTGATATAGACCATGACAAAGTCATTATGGGATAAGCTAAGGACTTTGTATCAGACAAAGTCATTGGTAAATAAACCCTTTCTTCAAATAAGTTATATTCACTTTGGATGAATTATGGTGATTCTGTGGCTAAAAATTTGAATGCTTTTAACACTATGGTGAGTCAATTAAACTCTATTGAAGTAAAAATGGATGAAGAGGAAAAGTGTATTACTTTACTTTGTTCATTACCTAATTCATGAGATAATCTTGTCATGGATATCACCAATACTAATTCTACATTGTAAGTAAAATATATAGTAGGAACATTGCTATCTAAGAAAATAAGACAAAAATATTTTAAGGATTATCATCAGAAGGATGTCTTGGTTGTGAGAGGTCATTCTTAAGAAAGAAGCAAAAAGAAATTAGGAGAAAGGAAATCAAGATCTAGAGATAAATATGTTTCTTTAGAAAAGAGGAAATGTTGGAAGTGTGGTAAAATGAGGCATTGTAAAAGAGATTGTAGATCTAAAAAAGTTGATAATAGTTTATCATCTAATGAAGGAACTTCTACAGAAAAAAAGAACATAAATGAATATTCGGGGGACTTATTCTTAGTTGCAACGTGCTCAAGTGAATGCCATGACTCACGATTAATTGACTTAGGTGCCTCCTTTTATATGACTCCTCATAGGAAGGAGTTCTATGAATATAAAAAGATAAATGGAGGTGAAGTCTTCTTGGGAGACAATTCAACATATAAAATAATAGGTCAAGGAAGAGTTAAGTTGAGGTTAAAAGATGAAAGAATTAAAACATTTCTTGGTTTGTTGCATATTTTAGGTTTGGAAAGGAATATGATACATGTGAGTAAGATGAATGATGCAAGTGTGACTATGGTATACAATAAGAATTTTTGCAATATGGTTCATGTAGTCTTGGCGTTGGAAATGGGAGTTCATATAGGAACTCTATTTAGACTTGAAGCTATCACTATAAGTATTGATTGCAATAACTCTTTAGTTGTAGAGGATAATAATATGATAGAAGCAACTCCAAGTATTCCTATAATGAAGATAATGTTGTGGCATCAAAGCATGGGGTATATTAGTGAGAAAGATCTTAGGACACTAAAAATAAAAGGTATGGTAGAATGAATTTATGATTTCCCATTAAATTTTAATTTTTATGAGCACTATGTTTTTGGAAAGCAAACCCAAGTCAAGTTTTCTAGTAGTGCTACAAGATCTGAAGGAATTTTACATCTAGTTCACAATGATGTGTTTGGACCTACAAAAGTACCATCGTTAGGTAAATCTATCTATTTTGTTACATTTATAGATGACTTTTCAAGAAAGATATGGGTATATTTTTTAAGAAATAAATATGATGTTTTCAAAAATTTAAAGAGTTTAAGGCTCTTATAGAAAATCAAATAGAGAGAAGATAAAGGTTTTGAGAAGTTAAAATGGTGGTGATTATTGCTCTAATGAATTTGAGCAATTTTACAAGGATTATGAAATACAAAGGTAGAAAAAAACTCCGTATACTCCACAACAAAATGGAGTTGCAAAATAGATGGATAGAACATTAATGGATAAGGCCAGAAGTATGCTAAGTGGTGCAGGATTAGAATTTTTTTCTAGATAGAAGCCATGTTAATTGCTTGTTACCTCATCAATAGATCTACCTCAGCTTTGGTGGACAAGAATCCATAGGAAGTGTGGACTAGTAAAAAACCCTCTCACAATCATATAAAGGTTTTTGGTTGCGATGCTTATATGTATATCCCAAAAGAGAAAAGGACTAAGCTAGACTATAAATTAAAAAAATATATATTTATGGGTTATAGTATTGGTGTTAAAGGATATAAGTTGTGGAACCCAAAAATATAGAAGATTTTTTATAGTCGTAATGTGATCTTTAGAGAACCAAAAGGGGTTTTAATATAGGAAATGCAACCAAGCAAAGAAACTAAAATAGTTCAAGTAAAATTAAAGGAAGAGGAAGAATATGTGGTAAAACCTAGTGTTATAGAAGAAGATGAACTATAGAGAGAGATTGAAGAGAAAAATTTAGAGGAAGAAGGAGAGGAGGAAGCTAAAGATGCAAAACTTGGAAATCTAAATTTGAGGAGATCAAATCAAGTGAGAAGACTCCCAGAAAGGTATAGCCCTTCAAATATTTATTTTGCATTTAATATATCAGTTATTGATGAAGAACTAGATATTTTATAGTAGGTAATTCAATCAAGTAAGAATAAATCTTGGAAAAGGGTTATGGAGGAAGAAATGAAGTCCTTGGATAAAATAAGACATAGGAAGTACAAGCCTTTAACTTATCCTTTCTATATGATCAATCCTTAAGCAATACTTTAGCTTATCCTTTCTTGCTTCTAGTCTATCATATCTAGATATTATCTAAGGAAGCTCATAGTCCAATGATGTTGTGTTCAAAAGCAATTGGTAGTTCAAGGTCTTCTTGGCTTTTGCTTAACTAAGCAAGGGCCTAAGTAGGAATATACCTAAACCTTAACACATTCCATGAAGAACACAAGCTTATACTGAGAGGGGGGGGGTGAAAAGTATAAGACCTCTTTTTACTTTTTCTTTTATACTTCAAAACAGTAAAGCAATATACCCAAAGCAATATCAAAACAATGCACAAAATCATCCACAAAGTGACACCAATTTTAACGTGGTTCACCCAGAAGGCCTGGGCTACGTCCACAAAACTTTTCTCTAAAAGTTATCTCAAAGTTCTTTGGGAAACCTTCCCAATTACAATGTTTATGAGCCTCGGCCCAAAGGAGACACCTTCCCCTGATCTGAATTTATGAGCCTCTGCTCAAAGGAGATACCTTCCCCTACTGAATTTATGAGCCTCTGCTCAAAGGAGATACCTTCCCCTCTGCTCTGGAAATGATCCCTCAGAAGATCAACTGCCTCTACCTCTTGCCAGCACGTGGAACTCCTTTCCACCGAAGACCTCCTGTCCTCAATGCTTAGCCTAAGAGACCTCTGCCTTCTATGATCACGTCCACAGTAGCTCAGCTACCTGTACCAAACACAGTCAGTCGGTCTAGTACAAGTCTTCCTCTATCTGTCAGATCTGTCCAACTCTATGAACAAATCAATCCTCTGCACACAAGCCTTCTCAAAGACTTGCCAAATCTGTCCTCAGGTTCTCTGATAGAACCAATGTACCTCTGTCCTCAAGTTCTCTGATAGAACTATCAATCTCAGCTCACAAGTCCTCTGCTAGGACCTGTCCAAATCTGCTCACAAGTCCCCACTTGAACCTGTCCAAATCTGCTCACAAGTCCCCACTGGAACCTGTCCAAAACTCTCTCACAAGTCCCCATAAGAACCTGTCCAAAACCTCAACAAGCTCACCAAGAAAAACTTGCTTAGCATGAACTCACAAAGAGAATTGTTAGAGACCCAATGTGATTCATAAACCTCATAGAAGCATAAAGAGAATTGTTAGAGACTCAATATGTTCTATACTTAACTCCCAATCTCAAATCTCATAGAAACATAAAGAGAATTGTTAGAGACCCAATATGTTCTATACTTAACTCCCAATCTCAAATCTCATAGAAACATAAAGAGAATTGTTAGAGACCCAATATGTTCTATACTTAACTTCCAATCTCAAATCTCATAGAACCATAAAGAGAATTGTTAGAGACTCAATATGATCTATACTTAACTCCCAATATCAATCTCAACTCAATCTCAACTCAAACTCAATCTCAAAAGAATAAGATAGATGTAGTAGCTTTTCTCAAGAATATAAAACACAACCCAACAATTGCCAACCATGCAATATATCATATAACTATGATGCTTATATTCTTTTCACCAACAACTAGGGTTTCATCATCTCAATGCAAGTAGCAAGACTTATTAACATAAACCCTATTGCAAAAATGCTTCTTCTTCCTCAACCAGAATTATGCATTCACCCAAAGATTCAACAATAACTTTAATGCATAAACAATCTTCAATATCCAGAAAATAAGATTTACACCAATAATACCTAGTAGACAACCTTTTCACTCCAAACTCAATTTCAGAAAATATACCATAAACAACATACATGGAAGAAGTTGCCCATACCTTTACTTTGATGAAGAAGGAGAACTCAAAATCTGTCACAACACTAACTCTCAATTTGCCACCAATTAGAGTTAGCAACTATACAATATTACACAATATTAAAGATCCAAATATAACACCTTATTTCTCCAACTTAGTAAAAACCACCAAAGTACAATAACATACAAAATAACACCTCTTTACACCTTATTACTCCACATAAACATTAAACATTAAACATCAATGTCAAAACAAAAAGATACCTTAACCTTATACCTCCCGCGCATTCACGGCCACCATTCTATGCACACCGCGACCAAAAAGAAATCCCCAATGAAGAGAATCGAACTCAGCACCTCTGTCGTCTAGCGCTTTCGCTTAAACGCCACCATCGTTGGGTCACAAGAGCCCAACGAAATAACAAACCGCTGCCCTCTCTTTTATCTTTCTTTGATGCCAAGATCCTGGAAAACGTAAACGTCTTCCACAAACCGCATGCAAACAAACCACTGCCGTCAAGCCAAAAGGTAAGGATACAGCCCAAGCTCAAAACCGAGATTGCCAAGCGCAGTCTCCATGACGCAGAACATGCACGATCTCAAAGACGTCGACGGAGATCGAAAACACAGAGCGAGCTCAAACGAAGACACCAAGCGCTTTTCGAAGGATGTAGAGCAATGCAAGTCACAGACGCCAAGCGCAGATCGAACGAAATGGTGCAAAATCAAATCGTAGATGCCAAGCGTAATTCGAACGAAATGGCGTAAAGCAAATCGAGAAGCCAAGCGCAAATCAAAAAAATAGAGAACCACAAATCGTAGATGTCCAAATAATAATCGGTGGTGCTCACTTTTGAAAACCATGCCCACTTATATAGCAATTTATCCATCACTGATTGACGTCGGCGCTCCTCCAACGATGGCAATAAATCGGCGACGCTTAAGGGTTGAAAGACCCTTTAATAATAATTAAAATAATAATAATTATTATTTTATTAATAATAAATTAAACTTGGACCTTTGACAAAGGTATGAGTTAATTTAATTATTAATAATACACATGGACCTTTGCATTAAGTTAAGCTTGGTTTTAATAAAAACCCTTAATGAGTCCAAATGGTTTTAAGAAAAACCTTTAGCCTTGACACCATGGTTTTAATAAAAACCCTTTAACATAATGAAGCTTCTCAAGATATTCTTGACATCACACTCTTTTGAAATCAACACAAAAATGCCTTTTGACATCAATGACAACTTATACATTTTAGCAAAGGCAATGTACCCAAAGTACCCAAAATTGCCAACAATCTCCCCCTTTGTCATTGATGGCAAACCTTTACTGACAACACTTCTCAAGAGCAAAAACTGAAACCAACTGAAACCAACTGTGCTAACAACTGAGAATCTTCCTTTGAAGTTTTGCTCCCCCTGACTTGAAGCTTTCCTCTTCACTATGAAGCTCTCCCCCTTACTCATATCTCTCCCCCTTTGTCATCAATGGCAAAGGGCCACCTTTGGGGCTCGGGACTAAGAATTAACCTCTTAGCTTAGTCCCTCCCCCACCTCTTGATGAGGTGATTAATTCTGGGGTGGGAGTAAAACTCCCATTAGGCATTGATCATCATCAGCGTCTATAACTTCCTTGTCGGGCCTTCTCTTGAACTCTTTGTCCATATTCTTGTTCCTGTCACTGTTCTTGTTCTTGTTCTCATCCCTGTTCTTATCCATGCCTTGATCCTTGGACCTGATCATGCCACTGTTCCTATTCCTGTATTCCAGAATTTCAGCTCTACACTGTCTGACTGTGTGACCTTCATTGTTGCACTTATAACAAGTAACAATGTTATTTCTTTTAGGCATACCTATTCTTTGAATCCACCAGTTTTGACCAAACCTATTCTGACCAAACCTGTTTTGACCAAACCTGTTCTGACCAAACCTGTTCTGACCAAACCTGTTCTGATCAAACCTGTTCCTGATATTTGCCTTGCAATAAACTGCCTTATGCCCAAACTATTGACAAGAGTAGCAATACCCTTGAAAGAAATTACCACCTCTGAAACTGTCATTTACCTTCTTCACTTGAGCCATGCAATGTGAAGCCATGTGACCAAACCTGTGACAAGCAAAACATCTGCCTTGAAACTTTCCTTTATTTGACCTCTTGGGTCCTGAAAACTTCTTCTTCTCATTCTGAATTCTGTTTTCTGTTTCTGTGCATCTATCATTCAAGGACTCATGATCTGAAATACTTTCCTCATCAGAACTCTCTTCCTTTTGGAGTCTCTTACTAGACTCTCCAACTTGTTCCTTGTGAGTCTTAACAAAACCAAGACCTGTTTTATCTGTTGTCTTTCTTTGACCTTTGATGAGAGACTTAACCTTTTTGGAGCTATCTTGAAACCTGTGAAGCTTATCCTTGTACCCTTTAGTTTCCTCTTTCAAAGAAGCCATTTTCTGTTCTAACTCACTATACTCAAGAACCTTAGACTCTAACTCATCCTTGAGTTCTTGTGTCTTAGCTATAGAGAAATCAAGATTTTCAATAAGATCATCTCTCTCCATACAACATTCATCTAACTTATCCTTGAGTCTAGCATTCTTCTTTCTTTCCTTTTTCAAAGCACTAAGAGCACTAATAAGTTCACCTTTGAGATCTACTTCACCTTCCTCTATATGTTTGCTATTAGAATCATCAAAGCCTTTTTCGGATTTCTTATCACTAGAGGTGCTACCCTTTTCAAAAACCATACATGCATCTTCCTTATAGTTTTCTGAAGCATCCTCATACATACTAGAAATCAAATCATTATTTGTGCAATCATCCTCAAGGTGACCAAAATTTCCACATCTAAGACATTTCATGATAATGAATCTATGTTTTGGTTCTTCCTCTTTTTCTGATATGAACAACATCTCATTTTCATTATCACTTGAAGAACTTTCACTATCACTACTAGAACACTTACTTGCTTTGTCTAGGTAGAAACTCTTCTTGTGTTTGTGAGAATACCTCTTTCCTTGATTGTTGTGCTCATCTTTGTTTTTCCTATGATGCTTGTGCTTTTCAGAATCCTTGCTCTTACAGATCCTGTTTATCTTCATCACTTTCATCCTTGGCAATGATACGATCAGTAGCATAATGACCAAATTTTCCACAATTAAAACATCTTACATTTTTCATATTTTTGTGTTTTCTAGAGAACTTGCCTTTCTTGCTGTAATATGCCTCTTCATCACTAGAAGACTCATCACTCTCTTGAAGTTGTTTACCTTTGGATTTCTTGGTAGCCTTGAAAGCTGCCTCTTTCTTGACATCAACCTTCACTTGAGTTCTTAACTCAAATGCTGCAAGTATACTATGGAGCTCATCCTTTTTCAATTTATCCAAATCTTTAGCTTCCTCAATAGCAGAAATATTTTCACTAAATCTATTAGGAAGAGATCTTAAAATCTTATCACAAACATCATTTTCAGCAAGCTCAAGACCTAAGTCTTTCATGGAGTTAACAACCTCATCCATACGAAGCATGTAGTCACTAATATTTTCATCATCATTCATCTTGAGTTGTTCAAACATACCTTTGAAGTGTCTCAACTTGGCCTTTCCGACATTTGTATCACCTGTATGAACCACCTTCAAGCTGATTCCACATTTCACTAGCTGTCTTGCAGTGAATCACTTTGGTGAGATCTGCTTTCTGTAAGCCTTTCTGAATTGCATTCATTGCTGTGATGTAGGAGCCTTTCTTCTTTAGTATTAGGACCAAGTTCAGGAATAGTGTACTCATCTTCAATCACTTCCCAAACCTCATTCCCAAGTGCCATTAGATGAACCTTCATCCTTGCACTCCAAAGACCAAAATCTGACCCATCAAGAATAGGTGTTGCATTGCCACTTGAATGATCCATTGTGTTCTTTACTAGCTTTTCCTTCAAGCTGTTAAACTTTTCGAAGGCACCCGCTCTGATACCAATTGAAGAACACAAGCTTATACTGAGAGGGGGGTGAACAGTATAAGACCTCTTTTTACTTTTTCTTTTATACTTCAAAATAGTAAAGCAATATACCCAAAGCAATATCAAAACAATGCACAAAATCATCCACAAAGTGACACCAATTTTAACGTGGTTCACCTAGAAGGCCTGGGCTACGTCCACAAAACTTTTCTCTAAAAGTTATCTCAAAGTTCTTTGGGAAACCTTCCCAATTACAATGTTTATGAGCCTCGGCCCAAAGGAGACACCTTCCCCGATCTAAATTTATGAGCCTCGCTCAAAGGAGATACCTTCCCCTATTTATGAGCCTCTGCTCAAAGGAGATACCTTCCCCTCTGCTCTGGAAATGATCCCTCAAAAGATCAACTGCCTCTACCTCTTGCCAACACGTGGAACTCCTTTCCATCGAAGACCTCCTGTCCTCAATGCTTAGCCTAAGAGACCTCTGCCTTCTATGATCACGTCCACAGTAGCTCAACTACCTATACCAAACATAGTCAGTCGGTCTAGTACAAGTCTTCCTCTGTCTGTCAGATCTGTCCAACTCTATGAACAAATCAATCCTCTCACACAAGCCTTCTCAAAGACTTGCCAAATCTATCCTTAGGTTCTCTGATAGAACCAATGTACCTCTGTCCTCAAGTTCTCTGATAGAACTATCAATCTCAGCTCACAAGTCCTCTGCTAGGACCTGTCCAAATCTGCTCACAAGTCCCCACCTGAACCTGTCCAAATCTGCTCACAAGTCCCCATGAACCTGTCCAAAACCCCGAATCCAAAACCTCACAAGCTCACCAAGAAAAACTTGCTTAGCATGAACTCACAAAGAGAATTGTTAGAGACCCAATGTGATTCATAAACCTCATAGAAGCATAAAGAGAATTGTTAGAGACTCAATATGTTCTATACTTAACTCCAAATCTCAAATCTCATAGAAACATAAAGAGAATTGTTAGAGACCCAATATGTTCTATACTTAACTCCCAATCTCAAATCTCATAGAAACATAAAGAGAATTGTTAGAGACCCAATATGTTCTATACTTAACTCCCAATCTCAAATCTCAAATCTCATAGAACCATAAAGAGAATTGTTAGAGACTCAATATGATCTATACTTAACTCCCAATATCAATCTCAACTCAATCTCAACTCAAACTCAATCTCAAAAGAATAAGATAGATGTAGTAGCTTTTCTCAAGAATATAAAACACAACCCAACAATTGCCAACCATGCAATATATCATATAACTATGATGCTTATATTCTTTTCACCAACAACTAGGGTTTCATCATCTCAATGCAAGTAGCAAGACTTATTAACATAAACCCTATTGCAAAAATGCTTCTTCTTCCTCAACCAGAATTATGCATTCACCCAAAGATTCAACAATAACTTTAATGCATAAACAATCTTCAATATCCAGAAAATAAGATTTATACCAATAATACCTAGTAGACAACCTTTTCACTCCAAACTCAATTTCAGAAAATATACCATAAACAACATACATGGAAGAAGTTGCCCATACCTTTACTTTGATGAAGAAGGAGAACTCAAAATCTGTCACAACACTAACTCTCAATTTGCCACCAATTAGAGTTAGCAACTATACAATATTACACAATATTAAAGATCCAAATATAACACCTTATTTCTCCAACTTAGTAAAAACCACCAAAGTACAATAACATACAAAATAACACCTCTTTACACCTTATTACTCCACATAAACATTAAACATTAAACATCAATGTCAAAACAAAAAGATACCTTAACCTTATACCTCCCGCGCATTCACGGCCACCATTCTATGCACACCACGACCAAAAAGAAATCCCCAATGAAGAGAATCGAACTCAGCACCTCTGCCATCTAGCGCTTTCGCTTAAACGCCACCGTCGTTGGGTCACAAGAGCCCAACGAAATAACAAACCGCTGCCCTCTCTTTTATCTTTCTTTGACGCCAAGATCCTGGAAAACGTAAACGTCTTCCACAAACCGCATGCAAACAAACCACTGCCGTCAAGCCAAAAGGTAAGGATACAGCCCAAGCTCAAAACCGAGATTGCCAAGCGCAGTCTCCATGACGTAGAACATGCACGATCTCAAAGACGTCGACGGAGATCGAAAACACAGAGCGAGCTCAAACGAAGACACCAAGCGCTTTTCGAAGGATGTAGAGCAATGCAAGTCACAGACGCCAAGCGCAGATCGAACGAAACGGTGCAAAATCAAATCGTAGATGCCAAGCGTAATTCGAACGAAACGGCGTAAAGCAAATCGAGAAGCCAAGCGCAAATCAAAAAAATAGAGAACCACAAATCGTAGATGTCCAAATAATAATCGGTGGTGCTCACTTTTGAAAACCATGCCCACTTATATAGCAATTTATCCATCACTGATTGACGTCGGCGCTCCTCCAACGATGGCAATAAATCGGCGACGCTTAAGGGTTGAAAGACCCTTTAATAATAATTAAAATAATAATAATTATTATTTTATTAATAATAAATTAAACTTGGACCTTTGACAAAGGTATGAGTTAATTTAATTATTAATAATACACATGGACCTTTGCATTAAGTTAAGCTTGGTTTTAATAAAAACCCTTAATGAGTCCAAATGGTTTTAAGAAAAACCTTTAGCCTTGACACCATGGTTTTAATAAAAACCCTTTAACATAATGAAGCTTCTCAAGATATTCTTGACATCACACTCTTTTGAAATCAACACAAAAATGCCTTTTGACATCAATGACAACTTATACATTTGAGCAAAGGCAATGTACCCAAAGTACCCAAAATTGCCAACATTCCAAGGAGTATCTAGTCTAGCATACCTAGAGTTTCTTTATGAAAGTGTCTAGTCCATTAATCTACAAATATGATACCAAATGTAACAACCTAGAAATCTAATTAAAGGGGTCGCTATTTTTGTTAAACAAACACAAAAAACACTAACAACTAGAACATACTTAACAACCATAAAGTTTATCTAATTAGATCAATAAGAAAACTAATAGCACGAGATACATTAAAAACAAGAAGAAAAAAAGATAAACAACACCCATAAAAAAATAATATATCCTAGGAAAAACCCTTACAGGAAAATTGAACCTCAAATACGTTTATTTTATTGCATAATTTTGGTCTTCACTAATACAAGGGATCCCATAATCCTTTCTCCCAAACATATGTCAATACAATGCAAAAGAACTCATAGTTCTCATGTCTTCACCGTGAATTGCTCTATTCACCCAGGTCACATACCATAAGAGAATCCTATAGTTCCCTTGAACGATATTTGCATTCGTTATTCTAAGGATAATTTCCTTCTTTATTCAATTAGTTCAATAGATAATTACTTCAAATAACTAAGGTCTCATTCCTTAATTAATCAAGTAATCTAATAACATATTATTTAAATTAATTGAAGTCCCATTTCTTCAATTAACCAAATAAACACAATCCCTTTACTTAAATCAATGGAAGTACATACCTTCAATTAAACCAAATAAACTAACATTATTTTATTCAAAATAATCAAAGTCCCATACCTTTAATTATCCAAATAAACTATGTTTCTTTTATTTACAATAGTCAAAGTTTCATAACTTTAATTATCCAAATAAACCGTTTCTTTCATTTTAGATAATCAAAGTCCCATACCTTTAATTATCCAAATAAACTATGTTTCTTTTATTTACAATAATCAAAGTCTCATACCTTTAATTATATCAATAAACTATGTTTCTTTTTATTCAGATAATCAAAGTCTCATACCTTAATTATCTAAATAAACTATGTTTCCTATATTTCAAATTATCAAACTCTCATACATTTAATTATATAAATAAAAATCAAAATCTCTTATATTTAATTATCCAAACAAACGGTGTTTCCTTTATTTTAGTTAATCAAAGTCTCATATGTTTAATTATCCAAACAAACTATGTTTCCTTTATTTACAATAATCAAAGTCTCATACCTTTAATTATCCAAATAAACTATGTTTTCTTTATTTACAATAATCAAAGTCTCATATCTTTAATTATCTAAATAAACTATGTTTCCTTTAATATAACCTAAATTAAATTATTTTATTTCTTTCAAGATATCCATTTTTTCTAAATTATATTTTTTCAAACGAATATTATAACCAATATAATAATAAAATTTCATTACTCTTTCAACGAATGCCACAAATGAACATTATAACTGATATAATAGTCTATTTTCATCACTCTTTCAATGAATGTCAAAAATCAATATTATAACCAATATAATAATCTATTTTCATTACTCTTTCAATACATGCTACAAATGAGTATTATAATCAATATAATAATCCATTTTTATTACTCTCTCAATGAATGCTGAAAATGAATATTATAACCAATATAATAATTTATTTTCATTACTCTTTCAATGAATGCTACAAATGAGTATTATAACCAATATAATAATATGTTTTCATTACTCTTTCAATGAATGTCGAAAATGAATATTATAATCAATACAATAATCTATTTTTATTACTCTTTCAATGAATATTGCAAATGAGTCAAGGTTATGTATAAGGGGTTGGACTCAAAATGTACTTGTAAAACAATGGTGAATCCTAATCAAAATCAAGGTGAATCATGAAGAATCCTAAGTAAATCAAATCGAGCATCTTCATACCAAAATTTGGGGTATTTGAAGCCCTAAAATGTAAGGTCAACTTTGGGGTAACTTTTGACCTCTTAAATCATCTTATAACTTCATAAACACATGACCATTATATTAGGATTGAAAAGATATTTCCAACAAGTACAAATATGCCTATGTTTGGATATATATTGTGGCGAATTGACCCTAAGAAAAAATTGGTCCTAAAAATTTTAGGCGAATGGGCCGACGTCGAGGATCCTCATATTCGCCAATTTTTAATTTTGGAAATCCTAATATTCGCCCAATTTGCAAATATTCACCACTATGCATAACCCTAAAATGAGTATTATAACCAATATAATAATATGTTTTCATTACTCTTTCAATGAATGTTGAAAATGAATATTATAACCAATATAATAATCTATTTTCATTACTCTTTCAATGAATGCTGAAAATGAATATTATAACCAATATAATAATCTATTTTTACTACTCTTTCAATGAATGCCGAAAATGAATATTATAACTAATATATTAATCTATTTTTATTACTCTTTCAACGAATGCCTAAAATGAATATTATAACCAATATAATAATCTATTCTCATTACTCTTTCAATGCATACCATAAATGAGTATTATAACCAATATAATAATATGTTTTCATTACTCTTTCAATGAATGCTGAAAAAATATTATAACCAATGAAATGAAATATTTTAATTACGTCCGTGAGACCCAAATATGGTCTATGGGATCTCAAATATGGAAGTACAACTAATCAAATCATATCATATGATATTTAATATCTTTGAGAAGGTTGTTCCTTCTCTACTGATTTGGGTTAGCAATTCCCTAACCTTTTTTATTTTACTGTCTTCAAATAACTCTGCCATAGGTCCCTTTCCAAGTGTTTCTTTGTATTTGCCACGAATATCTGAAAAACTCAAGCATTTATAGATGAAGTGTTCCTCTATCTCTACTGTTCCTGTGCTTTATAGAGTACATATCCTTTCTTCCCATTATTCTTTAGGCATTTTCCATCTCCCTGTTTCACATATAAACCTATGAGAGCTAGTCCTTATCTGAGCAATGAGGATTTTTTCCTTCCACTTGATTTTAGCGTCTATATACGCTTTTTCCTTGTGGTCATACATTGGGTTAAACTTTGCAATATAATATTGTCTTTTCCTACTTGCATTTTTCCACATTCCACTTCTAAACTTTTCATTCACATAATTTTTTATATCTTTGTTGACATTTGGGAATTCATTTATGTTGATTTCCTAATGTTTCATCCATTTCTGATTTTGTTTCATCCATGTATTATTTCGTCTATGCAACTCTTTATACCTAGCTGCCCTAGGCCATCTATCATTTTTCATGTTTTATAATCTTTTCAAATAACATAACAGCTTGGTCATAGCAATTTATTCTAAATAGAACATTCCAGTTTCAACTAGAATAATTTCATAAGGGGTTGTGGCCTTAATTTTGAAAAAAATTATGATTAGATATGTTTAAATCATTTCTATTTGCCTCCATTTTGCATTTGTTGTGCCACTAGCCCACACCTCGCAACCATACAACGAAAATGGTGTAACAAATAGGCCAAATAAGACCTTGGTGGTCTTCCAGTCCCACAACTCGGTATTCCTACACCTGTTTTGAAGTGCATATAGTGCTCTCCAACCACTTTGAGTGATTTTCATCCTACATGTATTCCAATTAAGTTTGTCATGAAAGTATATACCTAGGTATTTGTATTCTACTACTCCCTCAAGCGGTTCTACTACAAACTGAAATTCGAGTCATTGCTTCTTTTTTGCTAAAAAAATCATAATTTTTTTTTCTCATGTTCACCTACATCCCAACTTCCTTACAAAAGAGATGGATCTCGAAGATGTCTTCTAGATATTTGGCTGTTTTGACCACAAGAATTACATCATCTACATACATGAGGAGTTTTACCACATATTTGGGTAAGTGCACACCCTCTCCCCCAAATTTGTTTATCCTTTCTTCTAACTTGTCAATATACAACCTAAATAAGGTCAGAGATAGAGGTCAACCTTGTTTGACACCTATGTCACTACCAAAACATTTAGATAACCCTTCATGTGTTCTGATTATAGCCTTTACATGCTCATATAGTCTGTGAACTATTACCTTTAAGTGAATTGGAACCTCTAGCTCTTCCGTTCTTCTCCATAATTTTTTCCTTGATACTATGTCAAATACCTTTTTAAAGTCTACAAAACAACAAAAAAACTCCTCTTTTTTATCCCATATTTTTTCCACTATGTGTCTAAGCGTGATATAGTGATCAATAGTTGAGTGCTTGGGCCTAAAACCTGCTTGTACCTTTGCTCTCTTTCCATTTTCTTCTACCCATATGTTGATCCTATGATCTATCATACTCCCAAAAAACTTTACAAAGAGAGGGTTGATTATGATAGTTTGATAGTTTGAGGGATTACTTACATCTCCACTTTTAAACAAAGAAATGGTCAAGCTAGTTGTTAACTCAATAGGGAAGCCATTTTGTATGACCTCATTGAAAATTTCTTTGATCTACGATGCCAGAATATCTACCCCCCATTTTATGTGCTCTACCTAAAGATTATCTATTTCATGGGATTTACCAGTTGCTAACTTTTTTATCCCTTGAATAATGTCTTCATTTGTGAAAATTTCTTTCTTAACAATGATAGTAGGGGGTGTCTCCTACTGGTTACTACATTGATACAATTGTTTTGAATACTCCAACCACCGATTGACTGTTATGCTATTTTTAGTTTGTATCATTTTCATGCTTAGTTCCTTCCAAAATTTCTTTAGTTCATGCTTCCCTAAGTAAATCAATTATTTTCTCCTTGTTCTAGTGTATTCTTATTTTTTTGCCCTTACCAGTTTCTCATATACTTTTCTATTTGCTCTTGTTTTACCCTTTGGTTCCTTTAGTAATCTTTGAAATTTTTTGCAATCTTCATTGATCTATGGGTTGGTTGGGAAGTTATTCCTTTTTTTATTTTTATGTTTAGCTCTCTTGCATTTGTTTAGAGCTTCTTGGATAACGTGCATTAACCATTTACTCTTACTATAATATCTGCTACTATGAGGTAGTTCTTCCCTTTCCTATAACTTGTTATTTAATACTGCTCTAAAATTCTATCGATTTTCATTTGTTAAGAGAATGTTTCCCTTGTGAGGATATTTATTTTGATTGCCTTGCAAGTGTTTTTTCCTTGGTTTGTCTCCATGCATTCAAAGTTTCATAACAATTGGGTTGTGATCTGACTTAAGTTCCACTGGAGAATCTTCCACTTCTAGCTCCTCTATTTTTGGTATGTAATTTTGTGAGCATATTACATAGTCTATTACACTTTGTCCCTTATATGTTTTGCATGTATACTTTCCTAATTTTTTTCATTTGTTCATCCCATTGCAAATAATTAAGTTGTGTATGTTGCATAGGCCTAACAACTCTTCTCCATATTGCATGATATCCCCATGCTCATATTTTGAAGTCCTGTTCCACTGCTGATTTTCCTCTTATGGCATCCAAAGAGGATTAATCTCAATATATTTGCTACCTTCTAGAATGTTAGCTTGCTTATTTACTGTCCTTGCATTGAAATATCCAATTAATATAATCTCTCCCAACTTACTATATATCGAAATATCTCTTTTTAGGGAGGAGTATGGGTCTTCTCTGTTAAGGTCATGTTTCTTATCTATTTTCATTACTCTTTCAATGAATACTGCAAATGAGTAGTATAACCAATATAATAATATATTTTCATTACTCTTTCAATAAATATTGAGAATGAATATTATAACCGAAATAACAATTAATTTTTATTACTCTTTCAAGGAATGCCAAAAATAAATATTATAACCAATATAATAATCTATTTTCATCACTCTTTCAATGAATGATCAAAACAAATATTATAACCAATATAATAATTTATTTTCATTACTATTTCAATGAATACCCAAAATGAATATTATAACAAATATAACAATCTGTTTTCATTACTCTTTCAATGAATGCCGAAAATAAATATTATAACCAATATAATAATATATTTAATAACTCTTTCAACAAATGCCGAAAATAAATATTATAGCCAATATAATAATCTATTTTCATTACTCTTTCAACGAATGCCTAAAATGAATATTATAACCAATATAATAATATATTTTTATTACTATTTCAATGAATGCTGCAAATGAACATTATAGCTAGTATAATAATCTATTTTCATTACTCTTTCAATAAATATCGATAATGAATATTATAACCAATATAATAATAATTTTTTTTATTTAAACAATGTCAATCAAAGCTTGAATGTAAACTATATTTTATAAACTCGATTCCTTCATTTCATTTTTCCCAACCGATGGTTTTCAATTAAATATGTTATAAATCAAACCCTAATTTGCCTTGCTTGACAAACAATTTAAAATTCTATTTTTTATTTAAATAGGAATTAAACCCCACTATCACAAGCAACTATATATACTACTTTTTGTTGAGCAAGGTGTAGCAATAGTATTGTCATTGTTGTCAACACAGTCAGATAGATCTGTTGATGCAGTGGACAAGAAGTTCAAAAGTTCTCAACAGTATTGTCATTGTTGTCAACACAGTCAGATAGATCTATTGATGCAGTGGACAGGAAGTTCAAAAGTTATTCAGATGTAGAAGACATGAGTTCAAAGGTTACTCAGAGTATGCACATTGATTTTCCAAGAAGACCAAAGTGGACCATATGCAAAAGATCAAAGAAAAAGACAAGTAAGAAAAGTGTCACGATATCGCGACATATACAACAGGTAAGAAAAACTGTCATGATTTTGCGACATGTTGGAAGAGAGAGAAAAAGCAAAAAAAACTGTCGCGATTTCGCGACATGTTGGAAGAGAGAGAAAAAGCAGGAAAAACTATCGTGATTTTGCGACATGTTGGAAGAGAAAAAGGCAAGTGGAAAAACTGTCACGATTTTGCGACATGTTGGAAAAGAAAAAGGCAAGTGGAAAAACTATCGCGATTTCACGACATGTTGGAAGAGAAAAAGGCAAGTGGAAAAACTGTCACGATTTCGCGACATGTTGGAAGAAAAAGAGAAAGCAGGAAGAAGTGTCGCAATTTCGTGACAAGTTCGAAGAAAGAGAACAAGTAAGAAAAGTATCACGATTTCGCGACATGTCACATTTTCACGGCTAAAATAGGAGAGAGAAAGTAAGTTTGAGAAAGTGTCGCGATATCACGACATGTTGTATTTTCGTGGGCTAAAGCAAAGAAAAAGCGAAAGGAGCAAAAGTGTCGCGATATCGCGACATGTATTTTCGTGGGCTAAAGCAAAGAAAAAGCGCAAGGAGAAAAAGTGTCGCGATATCACGACATGTATTTTCATGGGCCGAAGCAAAGAAAAAGGACAAGAAGTAAAAGTGTCACGATATCGTGACATGTATTTTCACGAGCCGAAGCAAAGAAAAAGCGCAAGGAGAAAAAGTATCGCGATATCGCGACATGTTGTATTTTTGCGGGCCAAAGCTAAGAGAAAGCGCAAAGAGAAAAAGTGTCGCGACATCGCGACATGTTGTATTTTCACGGGCCAAAGCTAAGAAAAAGAGCAAAGAGAAAAAGTGTCGCGATATCGCTACATGTTGTATTCTCGCGAGCCAAAGCTAAGAGAAAGCGTACGGAGGCAAAAGTGTCGCAATATCACTACATGTTATATTCTCGTGGGCCAAAGCTAAGAGAAAGCATACGGAGGCGAAAGTGTCACGATATCGCTACATGTTGTATTTTTGTGGCTATAGTAACAAAAGAAGCTACAGATGTAGAAATGTTACGATTTCGTGATAGGTCGTAACTACGCAAGTCAAGAAGGAGAACCCTACTGAAATGAGAAGACCGATGACAACCGACATCTCTATAGCATTTACAGGGGTAGATACAGAGTGAATTCATGCAGCTAAAATATGAAGAGTGAACAAAATTCAGTATGACGGCTACATGGACTGTTATCGAATGAAAGCTTTGAGTGGTGGAATTATCGAATATCTTCATGAGTTGAACCCGACGAAGACCGATGACAGCTGACTAAGATTAGGGTTTACATTTTTTATACAATCAAATAAGATTAGGGTTTACATTTGTTATGCAAGCTGACTAAGATTAGGGTTTTCATCATGAAAATATTATTATAAAAGGAGGGCTGTTTGGAGAATTGATGTGTTGTTGAATGCATCGTCGAATGTGAGTCGAAGTGTGAAATGTGGTCGTAAGAGCAAAAAAAGTGCAGAAGCGGTGAGATGATGGTGAAGTGCGCACAATGAGAGAAGAAGTCGTGTCAAATTGTTCTAAGTGCGTCTATGAGTGCACAGATAGAGCAAAGTACACAGAGAGCCAAAAGGTTGAAATTCGACCAAGTGCGATTGTGATTGCATAGAGCAAGCAAAAGGAGCAGAGTGCGCAAAAGGGAGAAGATGATCATGAAGTTTAACTGTAGCGAAGCAGAGTGTGTGAAGTTCGGTCGTAGTGCGTAGAGAGCAAGTCGTGTCGAATCATGCTAAGTGCAAAATTTGCAAAGAAAGTAGAGTGCACGAAAGGGAGAAGACAATCGTGAAGTTTGACTATGATGAAGTAGAGTGTGCAAAGTGATTGCGCAAAGCGAGAAGAGTGCGCAGAGAACACAAATGTGAAGTAGACCAGTCAGGGTCTTATAAAAATGAAGGTATTTTCTATTAAACTTCTAGATTCAAAATTGAAGTCCAGGTTGCAGCTTGGCATCAGGGGTTGGTGCTCCTTCTAGTTGGTGTTGGTAAATCAGGGGTTGGTGCTCCTTTCTGTTGGTGCAGATAAATAAGGGGTTGGTGCTCCTTCCAGTTGGTGCTAGTAAAATAGGGGTTGGTGCTCCTTTTTGTTGGTGTAGATAAATTAGGGATTGGTGCTCCTTTCTGTTGGTGCAGATAAATCAGGGGTTGGTACTCCTTTCTATTGGTGCAAACAAATTAGGGGTTGGTGCTCCTTCCAGTTGGTGCTGGTAAATTGATTGTAAAGTTGGTGCTTTGCAAAGCCTAGATTTGGATGGTAGTCCAAGCAGTCATTCTTAAGGAGTAGCCAAATTGGTGAACCTTGTTAAATCTTGTGTTGTGTGATGTTCTCTTGTGATACTTGCTTTATCTGGTTTTAAGGTTTCATTATTTTAGTTTTAAGAGATGTGAATTTAAGTTTAAAGTACTACACTGATTCACCCCCCTCTTAGTGCCATTGTAAGACTAATAATTGGTATCAGAGCCAAGTTCCTTTCTCAGGCCAAATCAGTCGGGGTTGATCTTGGATTAGTATGCAATGGGTAAGAAGAATAGATCCTCCTCCAAAAGGGCATCTCATTCAGTTTCAGTTCCTGTGGAAGAGACAATTGAACCAGAAAAGGTTGAAGACTTCTCATCAAACAAAACACCATTGTTTGATGGAGTTAATTATGCGATCTGGAGATTCAGGATGTAGGCATATCTTTGTGCTTTGGGATACAACATCTGGCATTCAGTAGACAGTGGATACACAATACCCATCACTCCTCCAATCGATGCTGCCGATAAGAATCTGTTTGAGAATGACTCAAAAGCAAAGAATGCTATCAGGTGCAGATTAGTAGACAGTGAACTGGTAAAGATCATGAGTTGTAAAATGATAAAAGAAATATGGGACAAACTGAGAAGTATTCATGAAGGAGATGATGAGATCAAGGAGGACAAGTTACAAACACATCAAGCTCAGTTTGAAGCTTTAAAGTTGAATGACGATGAGAACACAGAGGCATATATGTTGAGAGTTAATGAAGTCCTTGAGGATGATTCTAAAAAGGAAATAGGTGGAGGTCTTTTCATGACACTCGAAGAAGAAATATAAAAAGAACAGGAATGTGATGAAGAAGAAATTGATGCAGAAATAAATTTGAAACTGCAGCTCTGAATAGAAAGAAAAAGGAATAAGGAAATCTCAAGAAAGCTTGAGGATGCAAATGAAATAATAACTAGTTTGAAAGTACAGGTAGAAGAATTCAAAAGGATTGAAGAAACTCTCAGGTCACAGATCAATGAGAAAGATATTGGTTGCTGCAAACAAGAGGAAGAGATTGTTTTATTGAAGAAACAAATATAAGAGGCCAATACAAATCTCAAATTCAAGAAGAGCACAAGGATTCTAGATAAAATGATAAGCCAACAAAGAAGCTCCATGGATAAGCGTGGTCTTGGATATGAAGCTGAACAACCCTCATATTCCAACTCTGTAGAGAAGAAGAAGTTCACTGTTGAAGGATCGAAGCAAGAAAAGTTTGAAGCTGAATCTTCGAAAGGAAGAAAATATCAAAGGAGATCTACAACAAAGCAACCACAACAAAAGAGGTTCTATAACTCTCACTCTATTCATAATAATACTTTTAATGACTATTGTTTCAGATGCAACCAGTATGGTCACAAGGCAATTTATTGTGGATTGAATAATAAATCAAAGAGTTATGCTGGTAGAAATACATCTGTGTTTTTGAGTGAACACTATGTATAATGTTTTCAATATGGGCACATAACAAGGTTATGTCCAAGCACTTTTGTATCTAATCTAAGGCAAAACAGTAGATTTCATCAGACGCAAAGAACGCAACACAGACAGGGAATAAATCATGTACATAAAAGAAAGAAAAATAATCATTCTTCAAGGATGCATAAGAGACAACCACACAAGAGAAATGTTCGAGTTCACAAAAAGATGCAAAACAAGGATGTAGTTGAAAAATCCAAGCCCGAGTTCAAGAAAGTTTGGAGAAAGATAGAAGAAAGGAAATCGTGCTCCTTGGACTGAAGGAGACTACTCCACTATTGCACTAAGCAACTCCAGGTAGCACATCCTCAGGGGGAACAATCTTGAAGTTTCATTTTAATGCTCCTATGTATTTGTTTGATTACCTGAGGATGAAAGGCAAATAGTCAGGGAAGTTGTCGTATAGTTGTCTAAGTGTGTTTTTTAGTTCATGTAGTTGTTTGTGGAAGTGCCGTGAAGGGTGGTGATTAAATTGAGGTTTGTCATTATTGGTAGTATTGCTATATGTCATTGTTGTAATGGTGATGGTTCTTACTGCCATTGTCCAAAGTTAAGGATTATAATGGTTTAGATAATTTGGTTAGTGAAAGAATGTTGCCCCAGCCACAGATGTGTTTCGATAAAAGCAGTGTGTATTTGAACTACACATTGACGTGAAGATTGTTAGATCTATTATGATGCTGTGGTGAAAAATATTGAAGTCTAATTATTGATTCATTTCTAGCTCATCAAGATGAGCAACTTTGCTTTGTGAATCATACCTATCTGAGGTCCAGAAGTATGAGTTTGAGTAAGGTGCACTATAGTTGGCCGTGAAGTGTTTGTCAAAATGTTGTCTCCTGATTCGAACAGTTGAAAGTTAGGTGTGACCAGCGGTGACTGTAGAAAACATAGACCAAGTTGAAAATGTAAAAAGGGATTTGGTTGGTGTTGTGGTACAGTGTTTGATGCTTGCACAGAGTTGGCAGCAACATTGCAGTGTCGGTACAGTATTGGACAAAGGTTGGTACAAGTGTGAGTCACTTGACAATTTTTTTTATAGATGTGAAATCAGCGTTTTTGAATGGGTAGCTTGAAGAAGAGGTAATAAGAGAGAATTACTTTTCTCTAAAGAAGCAACCATTAGAAACTAGAGACATTGAGCTACACAACTGATGCGAGACAAAGTCGCCAATCACGGAGGAGATGGCAGTCAAAAGGATGAAGAAATTACGCACAGGATGCCTGGAGAGTCGATCACTTTTGATTTGAGAGTAACTTTTGCGCAACTGAGAGTTGCGTGTTGATCAAACTATGCTAAAAAGTTCAATGGAGGATTGTAATCCAGTTAGCACTCCCATGATGACAGGCTGCAAGTTGAGTAAGGATGACAAATCTCCACCTATTGATCAAACCATGTACAGATCTATGATTAGGAGCTTATCGTACTCGACGGCTACCAGACCAGATATTTTGCAGGCAGTATGCATGGTAGTACGATTTCATGCTAATCCCAAGGAGACTCATGTGATAGCAGTGAAGAGGATTCTTCGGTAACTCAAGGGTACTATGGAGTATGAGTTATGGTATCCGAAAGGTAAAGACTTCACCCTTATTTCGTATTCAGATGCAGATTGGGCAGGATGTGTAGATGATAGAAAGAGTACCAGTGGAGGTGCATTCTATCTTGGAGACAGATTGGTCGTGTGGCATAGTAAGAAACAAGAGTCAGTTTCTTTATCGATAGTAGATGCAGAATATATTGCAGCGACAACATGTTGTACGTAGGTATTGTGGATGAAACAAACCCTGAAATATCTTGGTATTAACTTCAGTGATCCAATATCAGTTAAGTGTGATAACACCAGTGCCATTAACATATCCAAGAATATGGTTATGCATTCATGCACAAAACACATTGCTATCAGGTATCACTTTTTGAAAGAGAAAGTTGCGAAAGGTGAGGTTAAGTTGGATTTTGTTCCAACTACAGAGCAAGTAGCATATATCTTCACAAAACCATTGCCCAAGAAAGTTTTTGAGTACCTTCGCAATAAGTTGGGAGTGGTCACACTTCCCAAGAATTGACTAGCTACAGGGATCACATTCTCAGGGGGAGCATTTAAGTATTTTATTATCTTTTTGCTCATGTTCATGATTTTTTCTAAGTGTAATAAACTTTGCCTGAGAATGTTGTGCATGGACTCAGGGGGAGTCTGTAGTAGCCCTTTGGTATTATTTTCAAAGGGGAAGAAGAGTTACAGGAAATTGCACATGTGTTGCCAACAATTCCAAAGGGGGAGATTGTTGAGCAAGGTGCAACAACAGTATTGTCATTGTTGTCAACATAGTCAGATAGATCTGTTGATGCAGTGGACAGGAAGTTCAAAAGTTCTCAACAGTATTGTCATTTTTTTCAACACAGTCAGATAGATCTGTTGATGCAGTGGATAGGAAGTTCAAAAGTTATTCAGATGCAGAAGGCAAGAGTTCAAAGGTTACTTAGAGTATGCACATTGATTTTCCAAGAAGACTGAAGTGGCCCATATGCAAAAGATCAAAGAAAAAGACAAGTAAGAAAAGTGTCGCGATATCATGACATATACAACAGGCAAGAAAAACTATCGCAATTTTGCGACATGTTGGAAGAGAGAAAAAATAGGAAAAATTGTCATGATTTCGTGACATGTTGGAAGAGAGAGAAAAAGTAGGAAAAACTGTCGTGATTTCATGACATGTTGGAAGAGAAAAAGGCAAGTGGAAAAACTGTCGCGATTTCGTGACATGTTGGAAAAGAAAAAGGCAAGTGGAAAAACTGTCGCGATTTCATGACATGTTGGAAGAGAAAAAGGCAAGTGGAAAAACTGTCATGATTTCGCGACATGTTGGAAGAAAAAGAGAAAGCAGGAAGAAGTGTCGCGATTTCGCGACAAGTTCGAAGAAAGAGAATAAGTAAGAAAAGTGTCGCGATTTCGTGACATGTCACATTTTCACGGCTAAAATAGGAGAGAGAAAGTAAGTTTGAGAAAGTGTCACGATATCGCGACATGTTGTATTTTCATGGGCCGAAGCAAAGAAAAAGCGCAAGGAGCAAAAGTGTCGTGATATCGCGACATGTTGTATTTTCATGGGCCGAAGCAAAGAAAAAGTGCAAGGAGAAAAAGTGTCGCGATATCGCGACATGTATTTTCGCGGGCCGAAGCAAAGAAAAAGCGCAAGGAGAAAAAGTGTCGCGATATCGCGACATGTATTTTCGCGGGCCGAAGCAAAGAAAAAGCGCAAGGAGAAAAAGTGTCGCGATATCGCGACATGTTGTATTTTCGCGGGTCGAAGCAAAGAGAAAGCGCAAGGAGAAAAAGTGTCACGATATCGTGACATGTTGTATTTTCGTGGGCCAAAGCTAAGAAAAAGAGCAAAGAGAAAAAATGTCGCGATATCGTTACATGTTGTATTCTCACGGGCCAAAGCTAAGAGAAAGCATACGGAGGTGAAAGTGTCGCGATATCACTACATGTTGTATTCTCGCGAGCCAAAGCTAAGAGAAAGCGTACGAAGGCGAAAGTGTCGCGATATCGCTACATGTTGTATTTTCATGGCTACAGTAACAAAAGAAGCTATAGAGGCAAAAATGTCATGATTTCGTGACAGGTCGTAAATGCGCAAGTCAAGAAGGAGAACCCGACTGAAATGAGAAGACCGATGACAACCGACATCTCTATAGCATTTACAGGGGCAGATACAAAGTGAATTCATGCAGCTAAAATATGAAGAGTGAACAAAAGTCAGTGCGATGGCTATAGGGACTATTACTGAATGAAAGCTTCGAGTGATGGAATTACTGAATATCTTCATGAGTTGAAGCCGACGAAGACCGATGACAGCCGACTAAGATTAGGGTTTACATTTGTTATACAACCGACTAAGATTAGGGTTTACATTTGTTATGCAAGCCGACTAAGATTAGGGTTTTCATCATGAAAATATTGTTATAAAAGGAGGGCTGTTTGGAGAATTGATGTGTTGTTGAATGCGTCGTCGAATGTGAGTCGAAGTGTGAAATGTGGCCGTAAGAGCGCAAAAAGCACAGAAGCGACGAGATGATAGTGAAGTGCGCACAGTGAGCGAAGAAGTTGTGTCAAATTGTTCTAAGTGCATCTGTGAGTGCACAAATAGAGCAAAGTGCGTAGAGAGCGAAAAGATTGGAATTCGACCAAGTGCGGCTGTGATTACGTAGAGCGAGTAGAAGGAGAAGAGTGTGCAAAAGGAAGAAGACGATCGTGAAGTTCGACTGCAGCGAAGCAAAGCATGCGAAGTTCGATCGTAGTGTGCAGAGAGCAAGTC
This sequence comes from Wollemia nobilis, assembly GCA_028583015.1. Classification (NCBI taxonomy): domain Eukaryota; kingdom Viridiplantae; phylum Streptophyta; class Pinopsida; order Araucariales; family Araucariaceae; genus Wollemia; species Wollemia nobilis. Next base: position 92,889 of record JAQPPZ010003595.1, on the reverse strand, counting down.
GTGTCGAATCGTGCTAAGTGCAAAATTTGCAAAGAAAGTAGAGTGCACGAAAGGGAGAAGACGATCGTGAAGTTTGACTGTGACAAAGCAGAGTGTGCGAAGTGATTGCGTAGAGCAAGCAGAGTGTGCAGAGAATGCAAAGGTGAAGTAGACCAGTCAGGGTCTTGTAAAAATGAAGGTATTTTCTGTTAAACTTGTAGATTCAAAATTGAAGTCCAGGTTGCAGCTTGGCATCAGGGGTTGGTGCTCCTTCCAATTGGTGCTGGTAAATCAGGGGTTGGTGCTCCTTTCTGTTGGTGTAGATAAATAAGGGGTTGGTGCTCCTTCCAGTTGGTGCTAGTAAAACAGGGGTTGGTGCTCCTTTTTGTTGGTGCAGATAAATCAGGGGTTGGTGCTCCTTTCTGTTGGTGTAGATAAATTAGGGGTTGGTGCTCCTTCCAGTTGGTGCTGGTAAATTGATTGTAAAGTTGGTGCTTTACAAAGGTTGGATTTGTATGGTAGTCCAAGCAGTCATTCTTGAGGAGTAGCCAAATTGGTGAACCTCGTTAAATCTTGTGTTGTGTGATGTTCTCTTGTGATACTTGCTTTATCTGGTTTTAAGGTTTCATTATTTCAGTTTTAAGAGATGTGAATTTAAGTTTAAAGTACTACACTGATTCACCCCCCCTCTTAGTGCCATTTTAAGACTAACACTTTTTCATTCAAATATAACTACATCTAAGTTATTTAATTTACTAACATAGTCTATATTTTAATTTATCAAAACATAGTCCAATAGGAGATTTTTAAACAATCGACAAAGAAAGGGTGACTCATACGCACAGATGGATGGAAAAATCATGGCGACAAGGAAACCAATCTGTCAGTCTCTTGAAGCTTGGGATGCATCCCAAAGAGTAGGGCGAATGCATTTAGGTCAGTTTAAGAAATTAAGAAATTCCTATTATAGAATATCATAAGAGTAACCAAAACCACCATGCAAGCTCGAGTGCAATACCACCCAACTAGAAGTGGAGGGATGAGTTATGTATCAATATATTACGACAACAACAATCAAACCAAGCTAAAACTAGAAGTAATCTACTACTACAGCTAGCCGACCATAGCTAGAGGGCAAGAGAGATTTTTTGGAATAATCGAAAGAGAATGCAGGTCGACTTACAAGTGAAAAGGGCATCATGTGAAACTTAAAAATAGAGAAATAGGAGGTTTATAAAAGTTATAAATGATGTTTTCTAAAATGTAGGCAATTACTAGCCGATCACAACAATTATGCTATAATAACCAATTCATAAATGAAATACTTGAAACTATTTTATGGAGGTAAGAATTCCAACCTAAAACCTTCCAATGGATTCTCTCTAGGACCTTGTTCCAATTTTCTTAGCATTTTCTCTTGTTCATTATCCTCCTTTTCCAAGGCGAGTCCTCCAAAACCGCACCTCATCCCCCTTCTCTTTAGAGTCTTGGCCATCCATACTTATTTACATGGAGGCCCATCCTCCACTGCCCAAAAGGCTTCCTCCCTAAAATCTTATTTGCCCCCATTGAAGGCTCTCAACCTCTTGAGACTAAAAGTCTTTGTGCCTTGAATGCTTATGATGATAGAGCAAGGATATATATTTTAAAGTATGTTTAAATATTATTTTTCTTTAATTTTCAAACTTTGAAACAAATATCTTATCCCATTCCAAATAAATCGTCTCTCTTATTATTCGAAAGCACATTTATTTATTTAATAATAAATATTCTTTTATTTATTTTAAATAATAACCTGTTATAAATATAACATTCTTTTATTATAAAAATAATATTCTTTCATTATAAATATAATATTCTTTTATTTATAATAATTTTTTATTATAAATATTATTTATTTTAAAAATATATAAAATTCCTTTATTATAAGTATTATTTTATTTATTATAAACAATATTTTATTTTAAGTATTCCCTTATTTAAACATTCCTCCATTCTTGGGGTCATTTCTAGATTTCTAGACATTGCATAGTTGTTCATTTACAACAAAACTAAGTATAAATTATCATTCAACAACACCTAGTTTTCAATGCCATAAGGCCTACCAAGGAGGGTCACGACAATAATTTCTTCTATTTTGACAATTTTTCTTAAATGAGAATTTAATTAGTATTTTATTACTTATATATTCCTCAAATATTGGGAGGCCATATTTTAGGAGGATTTATTCATTGTTTAACTCAAAAATTATTTCCATTGACCAGTCCTCAAATTTAAAAGTTTTTTTAGTTGAGTAGTCATAGTGGGATTTGTAATTAATAAGTTAATCCTAATAATTATTCTAAATTATCCTATGCACATGGTTTAATTTAGGAATTAAAGCATGCACATGCACATGCTTTTTTATTGCTTTATTCTTTTAGCATATCCAATAAAGCATCTTGCATGATGCTCATAACTAGTTGATAATTTTAGAATATTTTAAGCTTTTCTATGCATTGGAATTTTGGGTATTTATACCTTTTCTTCTATTTATTATTGTAATAGAGATTTTAGAGTACAAGTGGAGAGCAAAAATACTATCATATATATATATATATATATATATATATATATATATATTATATATATATATATTTATATTTCCCATACAATTGGTGTATTGGAGCTCTTCTACAATTGTAGTTTTTATATTACAATTACAATTTTTACATTACAATTGCAATTTTTTATTCAACCATTGGATGTACAAGATTTCTCTATCATTTGTGGCTCATTAGATTTTTAATTTGTAGGTCTGATCATATTATGAATTCAACCATTGATTGCTAATATTTTAGTCCATGTTATTGCTATAGTAAATTAGAAATTTTAACCATCTTATTTTATTTTCAATCTCATAATATTTTATGCAAGCTAGTAGAGGTTACTTTGTCTCCTCTACATAGCACTAAAATCTTCATTTGGTATCAAATACAATATTTCTATTGGGTTAGATAATTATTCTTATTATCATGGCATAAAATGTGGATAGTATTATTCCATTTTAGGTTTAGATGTTTAAGGGTGAAAACTTTCAATATTAGAGTATTTACATGAAGAATATTTTTATTTCACAAGATTTATGGAGTTTTGTATCACAAGGATACTTTGAACCAACAAATTAATCAAATTTCAATGCTCTTACTTCTAATAAAATAAAGGAGCTAATGGAGAATAGGAAGAAGGATACAAAATATCCTTTTACAATTCAAAGTGAGATAGATATTTCTATATTTCCCAAGAATGTTGAATGTTCACAATCCAAAGTTGCATTGGATACACTAGAAAGAACCTATAAAGGATCTTCTAAGATGAGAATAGTTAAACTTCAAATCTTAAGGAAGGAATTTGATTCCTTACATATGAGTAAAAGTAAATCCATTGAGATTTTTATCACTAGAGTTAAAAATATTGTAAATTCTATTTATTCACTTGGATAGATTCTCTATGATACAAGAATAGTTGAGAAGGTTTTGATAAGCCTTCCTAAGAAATTTGATCCAATTACCATAGCTATTGAAGAATCTAGAGATTTAGCAAAACTAACTCTTGCTGAATTACTTGGTAGCCTTCAAACATATGATCATAGGATGAGATAGAGAGAAGAAGTCCTTGATCAAGCATTTCAAGGTAAGTTGAAATTGAATGAACAACAAACCCATATAAAAAAGCCTTCACCTACCACTTTAGGATGATCTTCTTGAAGAGGCCATGGGGGAAGCCATAGTAGAGGATGTGGAAGAGGTAAGCTATGATTCAACCCATAAGTATTGCAATTATTGTTGTAAGGATAATCACACTGAAGAGCAATGTTTTAAAAAGAAAAGGCATGAAATGAAATAAAATTATAGTGAATAAAAACTATACAAATTAAAGAAACCTCTTTATGGGCTTAAGTAAGCACCTATATCTTAGTACTCTAGAATTGATAATTACTTGCATGAGAATGGTGATGAATGATTTTGAGATGAGTTATTTGGGCACTATGCATTACTTTATTGGCATGCAAATTATACAATCAATAGAAGGTATTTTCATTACTCAATCCAAATATGTTGACATTATTTATGTAAGATTTTCTATGAGTGATTACAGGCTAGTTAGCACTCCAGTAGTTATGAGATGCAAGTTAATGAAGGAGGATTCTACTCCTTTTGTGGACGCAAAACTATATAGATCACTAGTTGGTAGCTTGATATATCTTACCGCTACTAGATTGGATATCATATTTTTATTTATCTTGGTAGTAATATATATGCACTCTCCTCATGAGTTTCATTTTAAGATATCTAAGAGAATGCTTAGGTATGTGAGTGGTACTAAGTATTTTGGTTTATACTATTTTGCTACTAACTCTTATGATCTAGTGACCTATATAGATGTAGATTGGATAGGATGTCTTACTGATAGAAGAAGCACTTTTAGATTTACCTTCTTCTTTGGAGGTAACTTGATTTCTTAGAGAAACAAAAAGTAGTAAACAAATGCTTTATCCACTATTGAAGCAGAGTATATGACTACCTCTTCCACTTGCAGTAAAATTTATTTGCATGGCTAGAATATTTAAAGAGTTTGGAATGGAGATTGCTCTTCCTGCATAAATATTTATTGTGACAACATATACTCCATATCCATGACTAAGAATTTGGTATTTCACAAAAGGATTAAGCACACTGATATTTGGAATCACTTCATTCATGACTTGGTCCAAGATGGGTTCATTATTTTTGAGTTTTGCAAATCAAAAGATCAACTTGCAGATATTTTTACCAAGGTATTGGACAAAGAAAAGTTTTAGAATTTGAGGACCTTTATTGGTTTTGGAACCATTTACATAAATATGGAAAATAAAGAAAATTTAATGTCTAGACATTAACACCATATTTGTTTGGAGAATTCCAAGCATTGTGGAGTCATCTCCTACATTTTAGGGGATAATTTCCTATATTTTTTGCACATTTTCTTAAATTAAGATTTAATTAAGATTTAATTAATATTTTATTAATTAAATATTCCTAAAATATTGGGAGGTCATATTTTAGAAGAATTTATTTATTTTTTAACTCCAAAATTTGTTCCTTTAATCACTCCTAAAATTAGATATTTTTTTTAGTTGACTAGTCATAGTGGAAATTGTAATGCATAACTTGCTCCCAATAAATATTCTAAATTATCCTATACACATGCACATGCATTATCTTTTTAGCATATCAAATAAATAATTTTGCATGATGCTCATAACTAGTTGATATTTTAAAGATATTCTAAGCTTTTCTATGCATTGGAATTTTAAGTATTTTATACCTTTTATTCTCTTCATTATTCTAATAAAGATTTCAAAATAAAAGTATCATATTTCCCATAGAGTTGGTGTGTTGGATATATTCTACAATTGTAGTTTTACATTACAATTGTAGTTTTTTACATTACAATTTCAATTTTTGATTCAACCATTGAATGTACATGATTTCTCTATCATTTGTGGTTTATTATCTTCGTACTTTCTAGGTCTGATAATATTATAGATTCAAGCATTGATTGCTGATTTTTTAGTCCATTTTATTGTTGCAATAAATCATAAACTCCATCCATATTATTTTGTATTCAATCTCATAATATTTTGTGTAAGCTAGTAGAGTTTTCTTTGTCTCTTCTACATAGCATTAAAATATTCAATAAATTATTATTTAAATTATAAATCAATAATTATGGTCAAAAATAGGGAATTCATAGTTTGTTTTCATTGTTAGAGTATATTAAATTATTTGGTACATGTCAATGTACCACCTTGGGTACATTATTAGATTAGAAGTTAATCATAGATTAAGGTTTGAGTAGTTACTTCAAGCAATGTAATAAATGCACAAGTGTTAGAATTTACAATGATGTAAATGTGTATTTAGTCCACATGTACATGAATCATAGGATAGGTATATGAAGAGTCATGGGTAGAGAAAAGGCCAAGGCACATATCCTCGTATATATATGCCTTGAGATATAGAAAGAATTAAAAAAATATAGAGTGAAAGAGAGAGGAGACATATAGAGAATTACTATAGTGATTTGTAGTTAGTGTGCAATGTAGTTATTTCATTAAAATTATGGAGTGTTCATGTCCTCCGTTATAATACATTGTACTATTTTTTGTGAGCATTCATTGATGGTATAATTTTGAGTTATTGTATAATTTTATCTTATAGTTTCCCCACATATTATAGTGCCATTATCATATAGTTATCATAAATTTCGCATTATACATCTTGTGGTTGCATTTCTTTTAATAAAAATTATCAAAAGATAACAATAGTATCAAAGCACATGATAGATTGATAGAAAATATGGATAGTCACAAGAGAGATTGAGAGGAGATAAAAAATATAATTTTTAGAATTTCTAAAAATACATTTGGTTGGAGTCTTTCCATAGAGTTGCTCAAAAACTCGTGAATGCTAGGACTCAACATTGATTCCATTAGATTGACAAATCAACTAGTGAAGATTCATAATCTCAAGATTTAAAGTTTCTTCCATTGTAGATTTTGATATTTGTTACAGGAAAAGGAGACTCAAAGAAAGTTAACAAGCTTCCTAAAAATATCTAGGAAGAATATCTTCTTTGAAATCAATCCAGTACCTAAAGCAACAAGTTGTAGATTGAAGACTTAGAGGTCTTAAAGAAAAGGTCCCATTGCAAGATTGCAAACCTGTATATTGCATGAGAGAGAAAATGCTAGATAAGCCTTATTGTAGATTGGAGGAATAAGAGACTCCAAAAAATAGTTCAGGAGAATATTGGAGGTTGGTGATCTCCATTGAAGATTGAAAACTGTAGATTGCAGATTGAAGGTTGAAGGAGGAGAAGAAAATAGCTAAAGAATTTAAAGAGATCCACAAGATGTCCCATTGAATAACTTCTAATTTTGGAAGAATAAAGATAGATAACGACTAGCAAAGGTCCTGTTCCAAATTTTAGAAGTAGTAGATTTTAGATATTTCTGAGGAGATCTCATTATAGAACTTCCATAGTTAAATATTGAAGAAAATTTCTCATTGATAAGACTTAAGAAGTGAAGATTGAAGACCCTAAAGAAGATATCTCAAGGAAGGAGATAGAAGAAGGCTAGGAAAACACCATTGGAGAATATTTGAGGAGAACTCAAGGAGAAGTTTCTGATAAATTTTTTTTAGGATAATTATCACCATTCGATAACAATTCCAAAAGGATAAGGATTGGGGAAGGAGTTTGCAAAATTTTGGAGGAGAATAGTGAAGACCTCAAAGCATTCATAATATTGAGAAGAATTCCACTAGATAGGCCACTATTGAAGTTATAATTCGACAAGGAGAAAGAAGAAGAAAGGAGTTAGAAGAAGCCACCAAATCTTAGAGATTTGGATATTACCATTAAAGGTTATAAGTATCATTCAAAGAAAGGATATTGCTGGTTTTTCAACAAAAAAATTAAGGTTTCTTGAAGGAAAATATGAGTTGCAATTTGCAGGATTTTACTACCAAATTTGTGAGATTCAATATCAACACTTCATAAGAGAAATTGACTACTTTACATTCTAAAAAAAATTAGATTTGAAAATAGGAAGAAAACAACAATTAGGGTAGCATTACTAGCTGCTTATTTACAAAATTCAAGGGAGCTTCGTGAAGGATAATCAAAACCACCAAACTATATTTCCAGGTAGTATGTTACAAAAGTTTCAAAGATGCAAATTTGGTGAGTTATATAGTTGTTTCAGATAGTAAGGAAGAGTTATGATTTCATCTAATATAGCTATGATTTTAGATAGTAAATAAGAGCTATGATTTCATATAATTTGGTGAATATAATCACCAAGATCTACATAAATATATAGAGGCCATTAAGGTAAGCAAAATTTGTGCAAAAGGTTCATTAGTTGAACATTAGTTATTTGGTTCATTATTAAGTTTCATTAAGCACCATATTAGAGGTTAAAGTTGCAAGGGAGTGAGTTTCAAGTTTAAGTCTTCAAGGTAGTGTAGAAGTTAATTTCTACAAGGTTCATACCTGCACATAAAATATAGGAGTTAGATATATTTTGAAAGAAAGGAAAATATCAACTTCCTATTATCTATTTGGAAGCAAAGAAGACATTACTCTTAAGTGAAATTTGCATAGATTATAGTGCATGATTTAAGGTATTTTTAAGAGTTCATTTAAAGGAGTAATAAGGTGAAATTAATAGTGCTTCATAATAGTTATTCTTAAGAGTTATTAAAAGTGCATTTAGTATTAAGTTTAGGAGGAAGATTAAGTGCACAAAATGAAGTAGAAGTAAAGTATCAAAAGATAGTATTTAGTGTAGAAATACTGCAATATATCTTGGTGTAAAGAAACTACCAAGGAGTAGAGCAAGAAGCCACCATATCAAAGAAGTTAGAAAGCTTCAAAAGGAGACTTGAAGAAGGTGCAAATTAAGATAGTCTATCTTAATTATTACAGTAACAATTGGTTTACATAATTGCACCATACTTGTCCTCTCCAACGTAAATAAAGAGGACAAAATTTGAGTGTTCTAAACACTAAAAAATAGTGGGTATATTATAGTCTTCAAGTGGTCATATAATAGGTTTAAAGAAAAAAATTTGGAGTGGAGGTAGAAATCCAACTAAAGTCTCATCAGCATAGTCATTAAGGTGTTAAAATACATCGGGTTCAACACCATAGGTCTCAAGCAAGCATCACTCAAGGTGCAAGAAGAACCTATAACAACAAAGAGACCAAGTTGGGTAGCATAACAACATAAGAAAGATAGTATAATACATTGTTAGCTAAATGAGTACAATGAATAGAGTAACATAAAGGTTGAGGTGCATTACCCAAGTGAACAACATTTGAAGCTTAGATGAACAACCAACATTGAAACATCCTAAGCTACCATTGTTAAAGAGAACCACCATTATTAAAGAGTAGAACCACCATAAATAGAGAGTGCCACTATTTGCTGGAAACATCTAAGCAATACAACTTGCAATTGTTGGAAAGAAGTATTAAGGTATAAGGGAGTTGAAGAGCGTAATTTACATGCAAGGGAAGATCTTCAACTTGCCATCCTAAGTGAAGGAATCTTGTGCCACTTGGCACAAAGTAAAATGAGAAAAATAGTGCTTGCAAATTTTGTGTAACATATTTGAATACAACATCTACACAAGGAATTGAATGCTTGAGTATTTCTCTATTCGATATGACAGTGATCAGTCATCAATTAACCAATGCTCATGTTATAGAAACACCTATGTTATCAAGATTTACATCATCCAACGTGTCTCACCTACCAGCACCACCTAGTAAGGAGTGACAAGCTCAACAATAACGTATATCCCATTTGGCATATGTTTTAGAGAGAGATAAAGTCATATTAATACCTCTATCCAAAGATAAGGGAAGATAATATATTCAGGTCAATCAAAATTAATGGGGAGATGATTACAACCTATGTGTATTGAGAACACAGTTTGATTAATGTTAAGTAGCATACCTCATGGATTGTCAAGACACAATGCTCAAAGGTTTGAAAACACATTCAAAAGACTAATTTGAGAATTACGCAATGTATTATTAAGAGGTATAAATGCATTACATAGTGCATTATTAAGAGGTATAAGTGCATTACTTTATTAGTTGCTTTCTATAATACAAAGGAGATATAAGGTAATCTATTTTCTAAGGTTGGTTAATTAATTAATAGGAGAAATAAGGAGCTAAAACCTTAGATTATTATTGTTTAGAAAGCCAATTAAAGGGAGAAGTTTATATTAAGAGCTTTTTCAAATTATATTGCTTGAAATTCTAACATCATAATATTTGCAAATAATCAAATTAGGAGATATAAGGGTTTCTACCTTGGATAATTAAAATATTATTTTGCAAATATTATTATTTTCTAAAGTTCTAAAATTAGGGAGATATAAGGAATACTACACCAAAATCTAGATCATTGGAATTTAGAAAATTAAACCATTAAAATTTAGAGAATTGAAATAAGCTCTTCATAGCATTGATTAAAAGAGTTGGAAATTATTGCTTACACTAGTCTCTTATACAAATTAAAGGGACTAAGGAATCCAACTATAGAGTCTTGAAGTTAGAGAACTTCATCTAATTAAAAAGTGCATATATCAATAGGAAGAAATAAGGTAAAATAGGAGTTGATCATTATATTACCATTATCTTCAAAATATTAGGGAATTAACTCAAAAGTAATTCTAATAGACGCTAAGCACTTTATAAAAAACATAGCATACTATAGACACTTGGGAGATATAACAAATTCTACAAAACTTGATAGTAATAGGACTTTATCAAGTTTGATCATATATTCTTAACTAGGAAGTCATAAGGTAGACTACTACAAATATTCTATCACAAGTATTCTCAAAATATTAAGGAGCTAAAAGAATTCTATTGGTTAATCTTATACTTAAAAATCTGAAGAAATAAAAGTTAGAATTTGGTCATATACTCAAACAAAATTAGATGCCAGATAGGGAAATACAAGGTCTACAAGTGATAATAGTCTATTAATTCTAAGGAGAAAGAAAGATGACTACTCCAAAGAATACAATGAATAATGACATGGAAAATATCATTAGAAAGGAAAGGTAAGTGTTATAAAAATTGGAATCAAGAATCTACTTACAAAAATTGGAAACTTAGATCTTGCCTCAAAAGTGATCTATAGTGAAGCCTTAGAAGAAAACTTTACAACCTTGGAATATTATCTTCATGCTAGAATCATTGAAGCAATTGATAATGGAAAGGATGATATTGCATTTCCTCTAGATATTGGTAGTGTATTATACATGGCTTTACTTACATTCCAATATTACAAAGAAGAGAATGTAAAGCAAAAAGGATTAATTGAATCACTTAAAGAGAAAACAAAAATAGATGAATCCTTCTTAGAGAAGATATTTCAATCATCATGTAGTATTGAGATTTCAAGTTCTAACTCAAAATATTATCATGATGCTTTAAGTGGTTGTATAGAAGTTTCTATACTAAAGAAGAATTATGATGAGAATAACAAATGCAAAGAGAAAGTTGATTTGCAGGAATCTCATGACAACATAACAACTCATAAAATCACAAAGACCGATTCTAATACTAAAGATAAAGAAGAAGAAGAGGAACTTGACAAAGGAGGCATACAATGCAAACTAAATTGAAGACAAAATGAAGACCATATTGAAGACTAAAATATTTAATACCCAAATAATGTAATATAGGGGGGTGTTAGAGTATATTACGTTATTTAGTACATGTCAATGTACCACCTTGAGTACATTATTAGATTATGAGTTAATCATAGATTAAGGTTTGAGTAGTTACTTCAAGCAATGTAATAAATGCACAAGTTTTAGAATGTGCAATGATGTAAATGTGCATGTAGTCCACATGTACATGAGTCATAGGATAGGTATATGAAGAGTCATAGGTAAAGGCCAAGGCACATATCCTCCTATATATATACCTTAAGGCATAGAAAGAATAAAAATATATAGAGTGAAATAGAGAGGAGATATATAGAGAGTTACTATTGTGATTTGTAGTTAGAGTGCAATGTAGTTCTTTCATTGAAATTATGAAGTGTTCATGTCCTCTATTATAATATATTGTACTATTTTTTCATGAACATCCATTAATGACATATTTTTGAGTTATTATAGAAGTTTATCTTATAGTTTTCCTACATATTATAGTACCATTATCATATAGTTATCATAAATTTCTCATTATACATCTTGTGGTTGCATTTATAAAAAGCTAACATCCATGTGGAGGATGAATGAAGTAAAATATCTTTCAAAAATAGCAACAAGAGTAACAAACTAAGAAATGAAAAATAGAAATCATTCATTCAAATAGTAATTAAAATATTATAACAAGAAATCAAATATTTCAAGTAACATATTCTAGATTGTAAATTAATACAAACCCTAGCCACTCAAAGAGGGAAAAGTATTATAGCCACATGGAGAGGATGAAGTCTAATATCCTAAAAAGATCCAACTTAAGATAACAAGTATGAATTATTGTACAACTATAAAATAATTCCTCTATTTATAAACTAAAACAACTAACAACCCTAATGCTAATTCTCAAGAGACAACTAAGCTAATTATAAATATCAGGCTAACAATAGTAAACATAGTCAATGTGGCTATGTTGGATCTATTACATGGCTCCAAAAAAATATTTAGCCTCAAAGTTAGAAATAATTGGATAATACCCATGGGATACCATGTTGCATCTTCATCCAATAGATTTTACCTCTTGATGAGGAACTCAAGCACCTAGTAAGGCCTCATATTAGAGACATAGGACTACCAAAATACTTTGGGTTGGAGATTGATATTTTCTTCTTCATCGAGTATTAGAATCTCTATTTGAAACTACATCATCTGGCCTATAACCTATATAAGACAAGAAACATGAACAATATATTGGATGTAGAAAGTCAAAGGAAGCTCCAGCTGATAACCAACCTATCCAACATGATGAATCACCTTGTATGGGCTATAAAATCAAGGTGTCAACTTGTAACTAAACTTGATCTTCAAGAAGAATTATTTATAAGGAAGGTGTCATAGAAAGACCATATCTCCTATCCTAAATTGCTACTTCGAAGAATGCAATTATTGCTACTACTTCAAATAATTTTGGTCCTAGCATAGATTATCTAGAAGAAGTTAGAGAATAGGTTAATGTTCTTGAGGTAAACCATCTACTTGATCCATATTGGAGGATATTGGAATATAGTCTACTAGGCATTGGGGCTTTTGGCTATACAATGCCTCAAATGGTAACATCTTAATGGAAAATGATAAGTGTTATACCACTATTAATAAAGGTATGGATCCCATTATTTTTTTACAATCTTGATTTGGCCATCTGATTAAGGGTGATAAGAAGAGGACATATTTAGCTAAGTATCACTAAGAGTAAACATTTTCTTCTAAAAATTATTGATAAAAATTGTCATAATCATTGACAATTGACTTGGGCATACCATATAGTTTGAAGATAAAGTCAAGGAAATTCTTAGCTACCTTACTAGCATTGAAAGGATGTTGTAGGGAATAGAAATGAACATACTTCAAAAGGTGGTCAACCACCACAAAAATTATTATTTCCCCATCTAATTTAGGAAGGCCCCAAATGAAATTCATGGAGCTATGCTTGCATTATTGGATGTACATTAATTTTTTATTGCATATCTTTTTATTTTAAGTAGATGATTTTATATTATTTTAATAGGATGAAGATGGTTTACTTAACTAATTGTCACTATCCTTCATCTTCAACTATTTGAAAATTAACTATAAAAATTTCTTTAAAAATTTAGAGTCACATTGTAATTTTCATCTAACATATTCTTTATGGTTCGTCCTAAAAAATGATTCTATTGAAGTGTAGAACCATTTTTTTTTTCTTTTTGGATTTTCTTTGACAACCAAATGTTGTCACACAATGAAGTGTGACAATATTTGTCATATGATCAAGTAGAGACTTTTTGCTTAGCATATTTTTTGAACTAAAAAATCATTGGTTTGAGTTGTTTGTTTTATTATATAATCCCCCTGCTTTAAGTTTTTAATTCTTTTTCAACTAAGCTCATTTTTTAATTTTTACCACATATCCTATCTCATTGTCCGTAACACCAAAATGTGATATTTTCATAATCTATATGTAAATTCTCCTTTCTTGAAATAAATAATGATATATTTTGAAAAAGGTTTTAAGAAATTCATAGCAACACATATTGATGTGTATACACATCAATGCCACTTCATAGAGGCATGTATCACCTAAATGAACCTCAAATGGCTATTAACAATATCTTTCAACACTTTTACATGGATAAACTCTTACAAAATCCAAATAGATGGATCCATATAAAAATGCTCTAAAACTTTTTATATATGTAGAAAAAATTTCAAACCATTGTTTTAAATACTAAGTAACTCTTACATAAACCATTAACCATCATCCATTATTTTATCTATAACTTTAAAGCTAAAAACAATATATGAAAAAAATATTTTCAAAAGAGAAATTAAAAAATATTATGAATCAATCTTCATTTTATTTTCATTCATTTTTAAATCTCTAAAAAAATAAATAATAACCACTAAAATTATATGTTAATCATATATATTTAAAAATTATAATATTATGTCCAAAAATATCATTCTTAATAATTATATTCAATAAATAGTTCATATTTATTATAAATTATTTTATTTTATTTTATTTGTACCATCATCACTTGCACTCAAAAAATTCAAATCAAACTATTACTTTTGCAAATACTATTGTTCATTAATTATGTATAATACATTATTAATGAATAATATTATTTTCATAATATTTATATATTAGTATAAGTTTTTTTTTTTTTTTTTGAAAAATCCATCTTTTATATATATTATAAATAATAATTTTATTAATAAAATATCAAGTAAAAAAAATGTGAACTGATCCTTTCACGTAAACCTTGGGTTGGGATGATGGAAAAGGTGTAGAATTTGTTTTCGTGGACTTTCTAATAAATGTTACCCTGATATAGACAAGTCCTATAGAAATAATTTATTTTCAAGCAGCTATTATTGTATTTCTTTTTGGATTTTATTTGTTTTTAATATTGATTGATTTAAATAGTTTTATAAATAATTTTTTATTTTAATAAAATACTTTCAAGTTTTTTAAATTTACATTCAAACCTGTAAGAACAACTTGTGTAAAAAACACCAACTCTTATCTTCCCAGTGAAATATGTGGACTTTAAAACTTCAAAATTCCATCTTCCATTTTAAAATATTTGAAAGAATGAAGATTTTATTTACGTTTTTTAGACTCAAATATGGTTTCTTAGACTCAAATATGGTTTATGGGACTTCAAATATGGAAGTACAATTACTCAAGTCATATCATATGATCTTTAATATCTTTGAGAAGGTTGTTCCCTCTCCTGCTGCTTTGTGTTAACAATTCCTCAATTTTTTTAATTTTATTATTTTCAAATAAATCTGCCATAGACCCGTTTCCAAGTGTTTCTTTGTATTTGTCACTAATATCTAAAAACTCGGGCATTTATAGATGAAGTGTTCTTTTGTCTCTACTGCCCCTGTGCTGCATAGAGTGCATATCCTTTCTCCCATTGTTCTTTGGGCGTTGTCCATCTCCTTGTTTCACATCTAACCCTCTGAGAGCTAGTCCTTATTTGAGCAATGAATATTTTTTCCTTCCATTTCATTTGAGCCTATACTATACTGCAGGTTAAAATTTACAATACTGCTTGCAATATTTGATCATGCAATTATTATCCATGTACCCTTTAAAAGCAACCGCCTAGTTTGTTGGAAGGATGAACTCCATTCAGGACTTATAAATGCGCCCACAACCCCACACTTATAAATGCCCCAGCAACTTCGGGCAACGTGTAACATAACACCATCAAATTGCGGTCGTTGTGAAAGAGCGCAGTAAGGAACGGCACATTGACAAAGGAAGTGCGAACAAAATAAATTGGCTTTTGTTACTAGTACTATGCAATCTGTTTAGTATTATGCATTTCCCTTCGCTAAATTCTCCAATGGACGATTTTTTTCCCGCTCTGTCCTCGGTGTGTCTCCTCTTGACGTCTATTACTCTGTTGTTCTTTCTCCTACACCGTAAGCATTCCAAGCCCAAACCCAAATACGATTCTTCTCCGCTTGGGTTTTTCAGAAATCGGCACAGGTTTCTTGATTGGGTGACAGATGTTCTTTCCACCACCAATACCAACACATTCGTCTTCCCATCCGTCCCGTTTGGAATCCGAAGTATTGCCACTGCAAATCCTGCAAACCTGGAGCATATTCTCAAAACAAAATTTGAGAAATATGAGAAAGGAGAACGTATGAGATCCCTCTTTCACGACTTCCTGGGCAGCGGCATCTTCAACGCCGACGGAGAGCAATGGCGGGTGCAGAGAAAGTCTGCCAGCCATGAATTCAACACTAAGTCCCTCAGAAAGTTTGTGGCGGAGACGGTGCAGTGGGAGATCACTAATCGACTCATGGCTGTACTCACACGCGCAAGCATTACAGGAGAGCACCTGGACATACAGGACATTCTGACGCGCTTTGCCTTCGACAACATATGCAGGGTTTCCTTCGGGGTCGATGCAGGCTGCCTCCATCCCTCTCTGCCATCCCCGCCCCTTCAGCAGGCCTTCGACGACGCCGCCGACATCAGTTTTGGGAGGTTCCTTAACATGTTTCCGGATCTGACGGTCCGGATTAAAAGGATGCTCAACGTCGGCTGTGAACGACGCTTGCGTGAAGCGGTGGATCTGGTGGATGAATTCGCCATGAACGTTGTCCGCTCTAGAAGGGCTGAGATTTCTGAGAATGAAGGGTGGCCTGTGAGGGAGGACCTCCTTTCCCGCATCATGGCGGCCGTCATGGGTTACGACCGAACGCCGGTGCAGAACGGTGAGGAGCAATTAAATTCGGACTTGTTCGTGAAGGATATGGTGGTCAGCATCATGTTAGCGGGCAGAGACACCACGTCGAGTGCTCTCACGTGGTTTTTCTGGTTGCTTTCTTGTCATCCGCGGGTGGAGGAAGTCATACGCAGCGAAATTCTACAAACTTTGAACGAACAAGGTAAAGAAGAGGAAGAAGAGATTGTGTTCAGCCTGGAGGAATTGAAGGGCATGAAATATCTCCACGCTGCTCTGTGCGAATCGATGAGGTTGTACCCTCCCGTGCCTGTCGACAGTAAAATTGCTGGTGAAGATGACGTGTTACCCGATGGAACGCACGTAAGGAAGGGGTCTTTTATGGTTTACAGTATTTATTCCATGGGCAGAATGGACAGCATTTGGGGTAAGGATTGCATGGAGTTTAGACCAGAGAGATGGTTCAAGGACGGGTGCTTAGAGGTGGAAAACGCGTTCAAGTTCCCGGTATTCAACGCGGGACCTCGGATGTGCCTCGGCAAAGATATGGCCTTCATACAGATGAAATCAATTGTGGCTTCTGTTCTTCATCGTTTTGCTCTAAGGGTTGAAGAAGGGTATCGTCCACGTTACTCGCTTTCAATCACTCTACGAATGCGAGGAGGATTGCCTGTGACTGTTACAAGTCGATAGAATACTTTATTGCGTAGTGTTAGTTAAAGAAAGTTGAGGGAACAGGTTGGTTGAAGTCTTATTCGGTAATGACTTTTTATAAAGTAGGTTAGAGGTGTTTAAGATAAAATTTATATAGAAGATTTGATTTGATTTTTAGTTATTATTAAATTTTAAAGAATGTTATATACGCTGCTTTGTTTGAAACCACATAAAATCCTAAGACAGTTGTGTCTGTTGTAAATGCAGGTGTTAGTGTAAGAATATTTAAATGTTGTAACGATGCTTGGGAAGTTACGAAATAGCAAACTACTTTATAATTGTTGTTATTTTTGTGTGGATTGTATGCTATAGCCTACTTTCACATATGGAATTTTGCTACTTCTCTGTCTATTAAGTGTCCATAGAAATAATGTTATCCTGGAGGTTTTACGTTCCAAAATAAACGCAAGGTGAACAAGGTCGGTTTTCTTTCAAAGGTCAATCAAACAAAACAATAATGATAAAAGAATTTTACTTTAAACGAGTAAACGATGCACACTGTTATCCTATTTACGGAAGCAAACGAATTCTTGTATTTACAAACATTTACATGGCTAATGTCAAAATTTAAAATTTAATAGTCACCAGCATGTTCTTGCATTTTTTTTATTTACAATCATCTATTATACCAAGTATTTAATATTCAGTAAAATTGGATGGAATAAAGTTATTTAATATTAATAGCGCTAAAGAGGTTTATAGACAGAAGAAATTTAATTTTCTTATTATATTAAATATATATATATATAAATTTTTTAAAGGGGTAAATATTTATTGAAGGGTCACGATATAACCATTACATAGCATATTGGTAACATGTGAGGGTTACCCACTTGCTCTCCAACTCCTCTACATGAATCTAGTAAATAAGATTTTATTTTATGTAAAATTGATTTCTGAAGTTTTTTTTTTTTTTTTAAATTTATTAAAGGAATATTTAGATATGTTGATGGTAATTTTTTAATATAATTTTTTTATAATAATTTATAATAAATTTACGAAAATATTAGTAAAAATGATCTTAGAGTTTGTAGTATTACTATCTAACTATCATCATAGCATTAAAATATTGATTAAAACTCTTAGTATGGATGGATTAATTACAACTAATTATGGAACATAAGAAAACATGGCATTGCTCATGGAGTTTTTGTAAATGACACAATTTGTAGTGGACATTTTCTCCAAGATAAGGTACAATCCCCCTATGATAGAAAAATGATTAAATGCTCAAAATTAGATTAATACATATTTGATTTTATTACTAATGAAAAATAGGTAAAAGAAGTTTATCTAAGTTCTTGCTAACTAAGTGATTATACTCATTGAGATTGAGACTAAGATAAACTAAAATTGATTATGGCCAACTTAACTCTATAATATGTACAGTAGTTTAAAGAACCAAGTAATATCTTCTTTGAATGATTTAGAAACACTTAAATGATGCATTAAAAATTATCATGGTACAATTTGGCTACAAATAGGAGATTCAAAAGTATAAAGATAACTTTGGCTCATCATATAATTGGAGAATATCAATAAACAATTTTCCTAGTTTAGATTACTGGACAATCTAGTTGGAGAGAAAATAGGCTAATGTGCCAACTGGAATCCAATGTGGCATAATGATTTGGTTGTTATTCTCATCCAATTATTTGCTTATATCATTAATATTGAGAAACTACCTACAAGGAGATTTTATTTGCATCCTTTCTTTAGCTTGAAAAATTTATATTTCAAACTCCTTTCTCATCTATACAACTTTTTTATATTTTTTCTCACAAGATCTAATGGTAGTGTATTTTGATGACCTAGATGACTTTCTCATGCGTGGACAATGGAATGTATCCTTGATCATAGGATTTAGCATCTATTCTCCATTTTGCTACTTCTGCTCTAGCCATTGTCAATTTTAATTATAAACTATGAGTATTCTTTGCCTCACTTTTCATGTGGTAGCTTCTACTTTAACCAAAGCTAACTCTTTCTATAATATATATTTTTCTCATGCTTATTTTAAGTAGATCTACTGGTTGGTTTATTGTGACAATGGGAATTGGAGAGGCATCATCAACATCTAGGGGTTCACCTTGTCTTGAAGGTTTTTATTCTATCCTTTCTATGATAATTTTTCCATCCTAAGGATCCAAATCAATTCTTTGCACAATAATATTAATTGAATAAAATTCTTCTTATTTTTCCTCTTGTTTTTTATTGCAAGATAGATTTTACCAATGTTCTAAAGGCTCAATAATTATTATTATAGCTTATACCTTCCTTTTCTTCTCAAATGGTGGCAAAGGGGGTGTTTCCTCTCTTACCATCAAAGCCTCCTCAATTCTCTATCATCATTCTCTATTACTATTCCTATAAGCCCTCAATATGGATTTTATAACTAAATAAAATTTGGTGTCTAAATGCTTCACACCATGTTTATTTGGAGCATTCCAAGCATTGTGAACCCATCTAAATTTTAGGGGATAATTTGTCTATTTTGACACCTTTTATTAAATAAGAATTTAATTAATATTTTATTTATTTAAATATTCCTCAAATATTGGGAAATCATATTTAAAAGGACTTATTCATTGTTTAACTCTAACATTTGCTCCTTTGATCACTCCTAAAATTTAGGAGATTTTTTAGTTGACTAGTCATAGTGGGAGTTGTAATGCATAACTTATTTCCAATAATTATCCTAAATTATCCTATGCACATGCACATGCATGATTTTTTAGCATATCCAATAAAGCATCTTGCATGATTCTCATAACTAGTTGATAATTTTTGGATATTTCAAGCTTTTCTATGCATTGAAATTTTGGGTAATTTATACCTTTTCTTCTCATCATTATTGTAATAGAGATTTTAGAGTACAAGTGGAGAGCAAAAATACTATCATATTTTTCTATATTTACCATACAATTGGTGTGTTGGACTCCTATAATTGTAGTTTTTAAATTACAATTGTATTATTTTACATTACAATTACAATTTTTTATTCAACCATTGAACGTACAAGATTTCTCTATCACTTGTGGTTTATTATATTTGTAATTTTTAGGTCTGATCATATTATGGATTCAACTATTATTTTAGTCCATGTTATTACTACAATAAATTAGAATTTACAGCCATATTATTTTATATTTAATCTCATAATATTTTGTGCAAGCTAGTAGAGGTCACTTTGTATCTTCTACATAGCATTAAAACCTTCATTTGGTATCAAATCCAATATTTTTATTAGGTTAGAGAATTTTTATTGCTATCATGGCACAAAATATGGCTAGTATTGTTCCCCTTCAAATTTCAATATTTAAGGGTGAAAACTTTGAATATTGGAGTATTTGCATGAAGAAAATTTTGATTTAACAAGATTTGTGGAGTTTTGTATCACAAGGATACTTTGAACCAACAAATGAATCATATTTAAATCCTCTTACTTCTAATAAAATAAAGGAGCTGATGGATAACAGGAAGAAGGATGCAAAATGTATTTTTACAATTCAAAGTGGGATAGATGTTTCTATATTTCCTAATATTGTTGAATGTTCACAATCCAAATTTGTATAGGATACACTAAAAAGTACCTATAAATAATTTTATAAAATGATAATAGATAAAATTCAACTCTTAAGGAGGGAATTTGAATCATTTTGCATGAGTGAAAATCAATTTATTGAGGTTTTTATCACTAGAGTCTAAAAATTGTAATTTCTATTTATTTACATTGAGAGATTCTTGATGATACAAGAATAGTTGAGAAGGTTTTGAGAAGCCTTCCTACGAAAATTAGTCTAGTTACCATAGCTATTGAAGAATTTAGAGATTTAGCAAAACTAACTCTTAATAAATTATGTGGTAGCCTTCAAACATATGAGAATAGGATGAGAGATAGAGAAGAAGTCCTTGATCAATAAATTCAAGGTAAGTTAAAATTAAATGAACAATAATCCCATACAAAAGAGTTCTTGTCTACCACTTCAAGATCATCTTCTTCAGGAGGCCATGGGAGAAGCAAGAAAAATAATCAATTTTTTGTCTCAATTTTTTAGAATCGATGCAATAAAGATGCAAGAAAATTGTAGGAAATCCATCAGGGCCATTGTATTATCAAGGTGGAAAGACAACATTGCCCCACATAATTGCTCCATATAGATATGTATATATATATTTTAAAGCGAAAAACCCCTTCCGGAGCCGCCTTGGTCTGAGAGACCATGAATAGGGAGTTGCACTCGACCCTGCCCACACCAAAATTATCAATTGGATTTTGGATACCCAATTCAGATTTTTGGTAGGGTGGAGATTTGAACTTGGGACCTCCCTTGGAGGATTGCCCTCTCCTCTCCAACTCACCTACAACACCCGGGTGCTCCATATAGATATTACTTATTGATATTTCATTCTATTTTTATATGATAATTGATCGAATATTTTTCAAAACGTTACCTTGAGCCTCCTTAGTTTTTCCAACTTTTGAAATAATATCTTTCAAAATATTTATTTCTTCCTTACAATTCATTGGCCCACTAGTGAGGACTTTAGTACTCTAAATATGAGGTCCAAGATTCAAATCAAGAAGGGAGTAACTTTGTGCATTAAAGCAACAAATTTTAGGTGGATTAATAATAATTAGGAAAACAACATCATGACATATGGCTAACAACCTCATAGGCATTAATAATTTCTTTCCTTTCCTTTTTTCTTTATTTTCTAATGTCTTCTTCTTTCTCAATACTTCTTCCAAATGAAGATGAAATTTTTCATTTCATAAAATATAAATGTATATTGGTTGTAGCATGAATAAATATATTTTCTCCTTCCTTGAGAAATATTTTCCTAGATTTTTGGGCCCAATAAGACTTCCTTTTTTTATGCATTATCATAATATAAAGTAATTATTTTTCTTGGTATGTTCCTTTGAATTCTACTCTCTCTTGCAAAATTTTGAGCTTTTAATTTACTCAATTCTAAATATGTTATAAGGACATTTGAAATAATAAATCTTCATAGACTCTTCAAATATTTTATATTTTGAATATACATAACCCCTTCAAACTTTTCTTCATCCCATCATAGTGAAAATTTATAATAAATTAATATTTTGGATCCATATAGATTGAAACAGAGACAATGCTAGATGCCTATTATTGACCAAATATCTTATCAAGATAATAAGTTCGTGATATACTATTTGTATTAAAATGTCTAAGGACATTGTATATTAAATGTTTATAACTATGTGTTAGAAAATAAAATTATATCTAATGTTTATACGAAAGAAATTTTCCCAATATGTCAAGTATCTTATATATATTAAATTTTGAAGGAATAACATCCCAATATTCAATTGAATTTATAAAGGAGATAGAACTATGTTTAAAGCACCCTAATAATTAAGAGATTAAAAAACTCATTTTGATATAAATAAATTTAGATTATTTTAAAATTATCATGTGGACTAATTTTACTTGGATCATATACATTATTGACTCTCACTTTGATTATTTTCTCTTTCCTACAAAAAATACATATAACCCAATTATGTCTTACTTGTAGCAATTGTTCATCCCACTTACATTTGTTCCATATTATTGAAATAACCTATGAATATACTATAGCAAATACTACTATATAATTCCCCATATTTTAAATATTTTTTAATGTATCCTCACATTCACTATTTCTTATTTTTATTGTGTTAAAATAAAATTAAGACAATAAAAAACTAATAATTCTTTGATAACTATTTTAATGGGTATTTTTCACACCCATAATATTCCAAGATACCAATTGATGAGCACTAAGGATGCCAATATGAGTAGGTATACGTGTGAGGTATTGGGTAGTATATATACTTTAAGGTAACTAGTAACAAAACTAAATCTTATATGCTCCCACAAATAAACTCCCCCTCACACTAAGGGGTGATATTCACACAATTTTTCATTACAAGAGTACCATAGAAGAAAATATGAAAGAATAAGTTAAAGATTATAGATTAAATAATAGAAAATGTAAAACTATAGAAACTTAAATAAAACTAAACTATAGTATTTAAAATTGAAAGCTGGAATTCAACATAATAAATGAAATCAATATACACATTCATGCATTAAACTAATAAAAAAACTAAATTGAAGCAATTATGAAGAATTATAGATGGATTAATGACAACTAATTATAGAACATAAGAAAACATGACATTGCTGATGGAGCTTTTGCAAATAACACAATTTGTAGTGGACCCTTTCAACAAGAGAGTGTGCAATTCCCTTATGATAGAAAAAATGATTAAATGTTCAAAATTAGATTAATACATATTTGCTTTTATTACTAATAAAAAATGGGTAGAAGAATTTTATTTGTGTTCTTGCTAACTAAGTGATTATACTCATTGATATTGAGAATAAGCTAAAGTAAAATTGATTATGGCCAACTTAACTCTAAACTATATACAATAATTTAAATAACCAAGTAATGTCTTTTTTGAACTATTTAGAAACACTCAACTGATACATTTAAAATTTTCATGGTCAAATTTAGGTACAATTAAAAGATTTAAAAGTAGAGAGATGATGTTGGGTTATTCTATAATTGGAGAATCTCAATAAACAATGCTTCTAGCTTAGATTATTGGACAACCTAATGTACCAAATGGAATCCAATGTGGCATAACGATTTGGATTTTATTCTCAACCAATTGTTTGCTTATATAAATAATATTGACAAAAAAACTACAAGTAGATTTTATTTGATCTCTATTTCCCTAAACAATATACTGATCTTGTTGGTATCAATCATAAATATTTTAATTTTCCTTTGAAAAGTTGATGTGCGAAGGATCATAAAATTGGATGGTTAGTATATGGTTTTGGCTAAGTCAATGCAAATTATATTCTTGTACTTAGGCCAATGGTTGTTCACATAGGTTAACAAAAATGACCCAAATATTAGACCATGAACACCTTATTCTCGTTTCATAACAATTCCTTTCACTTGTAACATAAAACGATTATAGGATCACTCCAGGGTGAGAAAAGTTAGTAATCAACATGCATCACAATCTATAAAAATGTTGGGTTTTATTATCTTAATTAACCTACTAAAAAATTACCTTTTTAATTAAAAAATATTAGTATAAACAACATTGTTTACATGAACGTATAGATTTCATGGGAAAAAAAGCTAAATTAGTCAATTAAGATACCTTACATCTCCCCCTTGATAAAATTATTATGTCATTGTGTAACACTTGCTTTCCATATCCATAAAATCTATTCAATTTCATGTCATAGTCTTATGTTAACTATTTTAGTTTGATTTGGAAATCCTCCTCAATGGCATAGGATAAATGTTGTTTACATCTATTGATATCGTCTACTATTTTTAATGTCATGCCATCACTAAGTCTCCCTATGTATTGAAGAATATTAATTTTGTGTAGTCAACAAAATATGTCTAGATCATCAAAGATGTAAATCAAATACTATCACACAATTCCCAAAGTATCAACTATCTCCACATAAGTCACTACTCCTAACAATGCCTTTGCAAAATTATAGTATAAGTTAGCTTCACATTTTCGTAATTCCTCTATCAATTCTTCTCATCAGGATCTAGATCCTTCTAAAGTTGCATCCAAAAATTATTTTATTACATCTCTAAATATTTAAAAAGCCATTCACTAAATTTTCTCACCCACAACCCATACTTAGGATGTCTTACGACTTTTTGTAGGTGTTATTAGACTTTCCTAACATCCTTATTCTCAAGTGGCTTAGAAATCCCTTTCTTCTAATACCCAATAAGTTCATCCTAAATTAGAATCTTATTTTTAATAGTAGAATAGAAGACTCAAATGACTACTTCCCCAATAAAATGGTTGGAATTCACTTTGGAATTCTCAAGAAGTGTAAAATTATGTAAATATAATTCATAGAATAAGTTTTATTCTCTAGAAGGTAAAGAGAAATTAACCTAGCTGTTTCCTTTTTAGTTTACATAATCCATAGGTTTTCCCTTAGAAGCTTATTCCAATTGCACCCTAACCCATTTTTCATTTAGGTAAAAATAGTAGGCCCTTAGAGGGTTATGCATCCAACCATATATTTTTTAAGAAGGCCACCATGGTCAGACCGCTCCACGAGAAGACAAATTTTTGACAATTTTAGCTCCAGAAAGGCGTCCACAAAAGGGTTAACACCCACCAAAAATAGGTCTAAATGTCAGAAAACTACGCACAATTCAAAGATAAATCTCTAAAGGCACCCTTACCTAAGTCATCTTGGGTCAAGCGACTCGTCGCTTTTCTCATGTAGGTCATTCCCTCATCGATTCGTCGCTTGAGGGGGTAGTCACACTTAGTCACCAATCAACAAATACACACCCAATCAGGGAACTGGCATGCATTTGAAGAATCATTGGCAAAGACAAATCACGCCCCTACTTGGGGCAGTAAACAAGCAATAATCACAAGCTGATCAATCACTTGGCATTCGTGAATCATGAACTCAAGGTTCCCACAGACAAAAGGTTGTGCCCTTTGCCTACTCATGACTGATCAATGTCCAAGCTCAAGTAACACCTCACCAAAAATGTTAACACTTGAATTGAGTTCCTTCGCTAATCAGAAGCAAGGATTCAAGAATGCATGACCCTTTCATACTTGGGGCATCAAAAGTTAGTTAGGTTACTAAGAAACCCTAATCATTAGTGATTTGGTTATCTATTTTTGCTCGACGTTGTGCCTTGCACAACGCATCCCAAAAAGGGGCATCTATAGACACCAAAACATCACCAATTCGATTATGTGACTGCAAACACTGATCACATTGGCACACACAGCCCCAAGGGCAGCCCCTAGAGGTTAAACAGTGGTCCTAACCACTCTCACAGTAGTTTTGGAAGGTCAAAAATCATTTTGGCACCTTCAGGCACTTTGCTCAATATCCATTCCACCCAAGGATGGATTCTAATTGGGATTCGCTCCACCCTGGGATGAATTCACAATTTGCTCTAGGGTGGGGCAAATTGTAGGTTTGACGAGAAAAAAGTCAAATCTTGACAAATGGTAGCTCGGATCTGCCACTTAACGCCTCCTTCATTTCATGGGAGCATGGGTGAGCGTTTTTGAGCGTTAGAGGCTGTTATAGGGGCAGTCATGAAGCCCCTAATCAGGGAGGAATCTTCCCTCCCCTGGAAGGGCATGGCTGCCATGTGGCATGTCTGCATGCTCATCCCAAGAGACCTCTAGGTCTATAAATTGGTGGGTTTTCTCACCCCAAAAGAGAGGAGAGTAAGAGAAATTTGAAGCAATGAAGTGCTGCCATTTTATTTCCCCGTAAATCCTTGTGCGATTTGTGCCTTCTACATCCTTGATCTCTTTTAGAGAGGAGGTCATTGGGTGACTATTGGAAGGTCGAATCTTGAGCCCAAAACTCAAAATTTGGCCATAGAATACCACCCAATTTGTTGACAACACCTTGTAAGAGATTTTGGACCCATCTCAAGTGGATTGGTGCCGAAATAAGGCCCTAAACGATGGGCGGCCCGCCCGGGTGCCCCCACACTGCTGCAGGCCTAACGTCCCTTTTAGGAACGATTGGGAATTTGTGGAAAATTTTGCATTCTATTCTATGATTCTTAGATAGGTTGTCATTTAAATTTCGTCTCGTTTTGAACAATTTTGACCATATTTCTATCTTTGCTCGCTTCTACTAACCTACAGGTAGCATCATCAAATTCCTGTTGATTGAGGCTAAATTGGGAAAATTTGACCATCTGGGTCTTCCCAAAATACCCCCAATTATCTAACCCCAAATTTTCAGGTCTTTTGGAGCTCTCTAGGCAAGACATTTGGGACAGTACCTTTTCGGCATTTTGTTGTAGGTGAATTCGTCCCGCCCCAGAGCAAATTCAAATCGGCAAGGAATTTATGGACTATTATTTTTGCAATGCCCTCCTGGTGATGTCCTGATGCCCCTATAAAATTTTTAGAGCATTTGGATTCATTTTAGTCATAGTTTAATTCGCTTTTCTCATCCATTTATCGCAGGCTTAGGGATTGCATGTTTTTTTTTATCCGCAGGTGCTATTGATTATATTTTTTTTCTTTGAACGCAGGACCGAAACATCGGAGGAGCATCCAGGAATCAACATTCGTAGACACAAGCGGTGGCAACTTTTTGGTCCGCCCATCTTACATGTGGGCACGCGAAAGAAGGAAGGCTATCCATGGATGCAACCAAGAGATGAATTTGACGCTCCTCGCCCCTGAAAAGGGAGGATGCGAATTGTAACTGAGTTGTGAAATACATCAATAAAAGAGAAGGGCTGTTATTTCATTTGGGTTTCAATTCATGCTTTCTCCATTTTATGCGTTTTTAATTCGTAGGATTCAACGTTAAGTTTAGTTTCGTTTTTGCATCGTGCTTGGAGTCTTTCCTTTCTTGTTTCCGTATCCTCATGCTTTCATTGAGGCCCTTTCAAAACTTCTTTTATCCACCTTATCAAAAAAATAATAATAAGTTATTAAATTTTATGTATATATTATTTTTATTTATTTTTTAAATTGATAATATACAATCAAAATAAGGCTATTCATATTATATCATTTTCAAAAGACCTTTTTGGATATTACGATAAATTATATTATCATAACAAATCTTACTATGGGAGTGTCCATTACAATGTGGAGATTCAAATGTTAATTGTATTCGTAATTATCATGGAATTTTTCATCACAATATAAGAATTTGAAAACACATTACATTCAAATGATTACATCCCATGTTCTTTGCTCACAATTCTTTGGACTAAATATTAAGGTTCATTTATGGGATTGTAATCTTGCGTTATATTGTAATACTTCTTATTTACCTATGCTTATTACAAACCCATTAGGTTTATAATATAATTCACAGACTTCATTGATTTAAAATATAGTTCATTAATGAAGTTCAAATCTTGACAAATTATGATGTAAAATTACTTTGAAACCTATAATGATTATACCCATGCCTTATTTACTTAATGAGTTATATGCACTTTCTATAGAAGCCCACTTCTAATTAAAATAATAATAATAAATAGACCATGCCTAGGTATAAGTTTCATGACCAATTTCTAGCTTAGTAATTCTCATTAATCACCTTTTGTTATTGCTTCTTCATGAGCCACTATGTTTCCTCTCTTAATTCATTGATATCATTTTATTGAGAGATAGGATCTTATATCTTGTAATAATAATGCATTTGTCAATAACTTCTTAACTTTTTTATATGCCTATTTGTATATCTTATATTAAAAGAAACATAGAAAAAGATGGTTCTTTAATTCATCTACTATTTTATTTCCATTTGTGTAGATGTGTTGATATTTTTATGATACATTTGTCAATAACTTGTTACTTTTTTTATATGCCTTACTTTTTCAATTGCGTATTTTTATATCTTATATTAAAACAAATGTATAAAAATATGACCTATTAATTCCTTTACAACATTTTTTCATCCTATTTGTACTCTATATTCTAAAATACCATCTTTATCATTGTTGTTTACTCTTCTTTATGTGTTTCTAATTTACTTCATATTTAAAATTTGTAATATTTATAGTTTTGAGTTCTCAAATATATTTCCTTGTTAATTTCTTTTTGTCTTTAATTTTTATTTAGAGCATTTTTTCAGTCTCACCAATCATCTCATCCTCTTAATTTTTATTTTTATTTTTTTGGATTATTCTTAATTTGATTTATTATCTTGAAGAATTAGAAGTACAATGGATATTCCACATTAAATTTTTTATTATATATCATTTTATTTTAAGTAAATGATTTTATATTATTTTAATAAGATGAATATGGTTTACTTAACTAATTTTCACTATCTTTCATCTTCAATTATTTGAAAATCAACCATACAAATTTCTTTAAAAATTTAGACTCACATTGTAATTTTTCATCTAACATATTCTTTATGGTTCGTCCTAAAAACTGATTCTGTGGCACCATTATTTTTTATTTTTTCTTTTTGGATTTACTTTAACAACCAAATGTTTTCACACAATGAAGTGTGACAACATTTGTCATATGATCAAGTAGATATTTTTTCCTTCGCATAATTGTTGGACTGAAAAATCGTTGGTTTGAGTTGTCTGTTTAATTATATAATCCCCTTGCTTTAGCTTTTTAATTCTTTCTCAACTACTCTCATATTTTAATTTTATACCATGTATCCTATCTCATTTTCTATAACACTAAAATATGATATTTTCATAATCTATATATAAGTCCTCATTTCTTGAAAAAGATAATGATAGTTTTTGAAAAAAGGTTTAAGAAATTCATAGCAATACATATCCATGTGTATACATATCAATGTCACTTCATAGAGGTATGTGTCACCTAAATGAACCTCAAATGGTCTCCTCATGGGTCTCAATGCATAATTTTGTATGGAATGAATCGGGTTTCATGGCTAGTGAAGCCTATGGTTCTTCTAGTGGTCTTCTCTTTTTTTGGGACTTGTCGAAAATGGATTGCCATGTTATATCTTCCTCTAATCGAGTGATTAATATTTTTTTGGTGTAAAATATCTAAGAGGAGATGGGTGATGTCTAATATTTATGCTCCAAATTTTTATACTGATAGACACAATTTTAGATTTTGCAGCTTGATATGAGGGAAACCTTTCGAAATGAGTCATGGGTGGTAGCAGGAGATTTCAACTCTCCTTTATTTATGTCTGAGAAGTGTAGCGGTAATCCTGTGGATGAAAGGAGTTTGCAAGATTTTTTTGAATTTGTTAATTTGGTTGAGCTTCAAGATTTGGATTCAAGGTGGGCAAAGTTTACTTGGAGCACTAGAATATCAAGTAGTAGTCTGATTTTGAGCAAATTGGATAGGATTTTTATTTCTAATTCCAAGAAAAATATGTTTGGGGATGCATCATTGTCAACTTTACCTAGGGTTGGTTTTGACCATAACCCCTTATGGAACAAGTTTACCTTTGGTAATTTATTCAGAGAAAAGGAGAGATTGCTATCTCAGTTGAAGGATATTAAAGTTGTTGTAGACACCAAAACAGCACCAATCCAATTATGTGACTGCAAACACTGATCGCTTTGACAAACACAGCCCCCAGGGCAGACCTTAGAGGTCAAACAGTGGTCTTAACCACTTTCATAGCAATTTTGTGAGGTCAAGAAGCAATTTGGCACACTTAGACACTTTGCCTAGTAATCGTCTCACCCAGGGACAATTGCTAACTTGAAATCGTCTCACCCAGGGACGATTTCTGAAATCGTCTCCAGTAAGGATGATTTCCAAGTTTAACGGGAAAAAAGACAAATGAGGCCAAGTGGCAGCCCAGAACAGTCAGTTGATGACTCCTGCCTCGCATGCGTGTGTGAGTGGACAAATAGGTCATTTTAGGACTGTCACAAGGGCAGTTATGAAAGCCCAAGTCAATGGAGGACTCCCCTCCCTCATGGGAAGACAAGATCGCCACATGGCGCCTATGACCAACACATGGCATTTGTGCTTCCCTCCAAAAAGAGACCCCTTGGGTCTATAAAAGGTGAGACTTTTCTCACCCAAGATATACAGGTTGAAGGAGTTTTCAAGCAACGAAGTGCTGCCGAGTTGAAGACCCACTTGCATCCCTTTTGGTTCACCTTCCCACATCCACCAATCTCTTTTGCAAGGGAGGTTGTTGGGTGGCTTTTGGAAGCTTGAACCTGACCCAAATCCAACACATGGATACCTGAACCAACCAATTCACCGACCCCCCAATCCTATGAGGTTTTGGGCCCATCCCTAGTGGATTGGCGCTGGAATCAAGTGCCAACGGTGGGAGGCCCACTTGGGCATCCTCGCACTTTTCTTAAGTTTTATTTCAGAAGCATTCTAGTTTATTTTCTCATGCCGCATATTGTGTTTTCTGTTTGGTGAATTCATAGCTGCAATTTCGTAACCTTTGATCAGATTCTAGTATGTTTTGTGTCGTTTTGTAGTTTCACTAACTTGCAGGAGGCGATATCAAATTCCCGAGGGTAGAGGCCAAATTGGGAGAATCCGACCATCTGGGTCATACCAAAATGGCCCCAATTACATAACCCCTATGTTTGCAGGTGTTTTGGAGACCTCGAGAGTCGACATTGGAGTGTGTCAGTTCGGCTTCCCCAACATAGAAGAAATCATCCCACCTAGGGACGATTTACAGTCAGAAATCGTCCTACCCAGGGACGATTTCCAATTGAAAGCAGATTGGCCGATTGTCTTAGTGGCAATGGCCTGTTGGTAACATTTTCTATCTTCTGGCAAGTTTTCAGGCTGTTTAGAATCATTTTGTTTACTTGTTTTAGATAAATGTTTGCATGCATCTTTTGATGATTTTAGAAGAACGAACACTTTTCACTTGCAGCAGGTGCTACTGACATCTTGGTTGTTTCTTTGTTCGCAGGAGAAGCAACGGAGGTGAAGAACTCATCGAAATCAGCGACGGCATCATCTTGGCCCGCCCATTGCAATCATGGGCACGTGGAAAGAGGAACATTGAGTGATTGTAATCAAATTCTTTTAATGCTCCTAGCCCCGAAAAGGGAGGAGACGTCATTGTAACAGAGATCAAGGGATATTAATGAAAGGGCTATGTTTTCTCCATTTGCTTGTGTCTCTTCCAATGTGTTTCTTTTCCATTTCATGCACTTTACGTTTCTAGGACTTAAGCGCATTTGGTTTTGGTTATATTGCAATTAGTGTTTCCTTTGCCCGAATCTCGTGCTTTCAGTGGCGATCATGGTGGGACTTGTTCCCTGTTTTTAAGATCACAGAAAACTAATCGGGTTTTTGTGTTTTGTGTTTTAGAGGTACATTTTTTTTTTTGTAGATTGTTAATCGTCTCTGACTGTTACGATTACTTTACTGGAAATCATCTCACCTTGAGACGATTTTAAAATCGTCTCTGCCAGGGACGATTTCTGTTCTGTGAATCGTCTCACCAGGGGACGATTTTCTGTCTGCAGATTTTTAGAGCAGAAATTCAGAGGCAACTGGAGTAGGCAGAGAAGAGGTAGGGATTTTATCATCTCTGTTAAATTTTCTGTTTCTATTTTTTGTTTCTTTGACTGTTTTCATTTTATCCTGCATACTTAGGGAAAATCATTCATGCTTGTTTCATTTTCGCTAAATAAAATGAACCTCACACACTCCACATAACAATTTTAAACCAAGGAGCTGGTCGTAAGACCCCAACCCTTTATCAAGACCATTGGTGGATTTCATCACCACCTTGGCTTGATTTGCATCCATTTCCCAATTGTCAACTATTGTTAGGCGTAAATCCTGACGAAGACAGATCGAGTGTCGCTGGGGTGATTCCCATGTGCGCGAGGATAAGTTTTCTATGGTAGGTGCCATTAACAGGACAATCCCCCTTCCGTACCGCCTACGTACCACGTACCTTCTGCTCTCACGTACCTATAGTCTCCCTCTCGTAAGGGCGGGTATATAGAGAGGTTGGTATATCGACCTGGTTGGTATATTGAAGGGGCTACCGTTTTGGGAGTTATATGAGCCGTCATAATGCATTTAAACGATCTTCAAAACCTACAAAAAAAAAACAAAACACCAAAATGCACTAAACCAGTTTAGGGCACACCAATAATCCTTAAAAGAGATAATCACGATTTTGTGAATGTGTGTGCTTAATTCTACTTAGTGTAGACAAAAAAAATCATAAACGAGATAAAAACTTATTTAGATAGCATAGAAGCACCGCAATGGTGTACATCCGCAGTCAAGCCCAATCAAGGGCAGAAGCTTCGGAAGGTACACAAGAAGCAGGCACAAGTTGCCTTCGCTTCAGTCCTGAGGATTTGGTCATACCGCCTTATAGGTCTAACCTACAAAAGAATCCAATTCAGAATCCTCGGTGGGGTATGCCTATTCAAAGCAGCCCCTTTCGGGAAGATGCCTTACATGTAGACCTTGACATAAATAGAGAATCACCTCTTGAAGTTAGGCATGAGTGGCCACCGCGTGATGAAGCGCTAGACAGGCACACCGTCCATTTGGAGGGGCAACGTGGATATGGCATCCCTTCTTTACCTATCATCAGAACAGAGAGACCAAATCTGGAGTGCAGGGCTCCTTACATAGGGTGACCTAACTCCGCCCACCCCCTTCACACCCGTGAAAGGGAGTATGAGGAAAGCCATTGCATTCCTCGAGGGCAACAAACAACGTGGGAACCTTGCATTTCTACACCAACAGGATATCATGATCACCCCTTGAGGCCAGAACCTCGAGCACATACCGCTTACCTCGATAGAGGGAAGCGACCCATTGAAACCTTAGATCAGCAAACTCGAGGTAAACACATAGGAGAAACATTCGAACCTCTTGAGAAAAATAGGGTAGACCAAATTGACCCAACTGTCGCTAGATATACCACCCGTCAAGCCCAAACCATGCGGCTTAAACCAAGTTATCAAGAAATAGAGTACCGACACCGCTTGGATAGAGAACGCATGCAACGCGAAGTGGATGAGTTATGCTATGAAATACCTGAGAGGGGACCAACCCATCGCATCCAAAGAGCTGAACAGTATGAGAGGCGTAACTCGTTGGTGCAGGACAGGTCTCCACGACCTCGTCAAGCTCGCCTCCAAGACCTCATAGATTCGAGAGGGAGGCAACTCCCCAAAACAATGATGGGTACCTTCAAGAAGAGCTTGATCGGGGGTCATAGGTTTCGCCCAGAGACTCCTCAAGAATTTTATGAGGAGTATGAACCAGAAGAGGAATATGTTGAAACTCCCCATCAAGGTAGGAGGGATGCCATTCGGCCACCCCTCCATAGGCCTCCAGTTTATCGTAACTTGCAACAAGAGAGAACAAGAGAGGAAGAAATAAAATCTTTCGATGCATACAAAGCGCTATTGGAGCGTTTGGAGTCTATTGGTGCATCCCTCAGTGCCTACACCTCTTTACCCCGAACACTTCAAGTTGCCTCAATTGGCAATTTTTAAAGGTGAAGAGGACGCACAGGAACACGTTACACGATTTCTAAGCCAATGCTTCGGCATCCAAGATAATGACGCATTGTTGCTTAGAACATTCATAACCACATTCGCAGGCCCCGCCTCGGATTGGTTCACACAACTGCCCAAACACAGCATAAGAAATTTAGATCAATTAGTAGACGCGTTTCTTGAACGCTTTGCCTTCAACACAAGGAAGAAGGCATCACTAAGTGATTTAGAGAGCCTCAAGCAATTTGAAGAGGAAACAATGGTAGCGTACGGGAATCGATGGAGAGCTTTGCTTTCTAGGTTACCCTACCGTCCTCCTATGTATGATCTCATGTAGATGTTCGCAAAAAGTTGCTTAAAATTAGTCTCTGGTCTATTGTTGCTGCGACAATACGACAGCTTAGAAGAAAGAGTGGAATAAAACCACTAAAATTGGGACAACGCAACCACAACACGCTGCAGTCAACCAAGTTGCGATAAATGTTCCCGCGCCTGCACAAGAAATGCAGCCTCAAAAGGCTAACTACCAGGCAGTGCCTCCTGCTTATGAAAGAGATAATAGAAG
This sequence comes from Wollemia nobilis, assembly GCA_028583015.1. Lineage (NCBI taxonomy): Eukaryota > Viridiplantae > Streptophyta > Pinopsida > Araucariales > Araucariaceae > Wollemia > Wollemia nobilis. The sequence goes on along the minus strand of JAQPPZ010003595.1, from coordinate 58,063 downwards.
ACAGGAGCAGAATTACCCGCGTCGCCCTAGGCAAAATTTCACCCCATATGCGGAGTCTAGGGACTCCTTATTTGACCGCTTGTTAGCGGAAAATTTAGTCACTCTACCGAAAATCCAAATTATAGACCCTAACATTCCCAAGCCTAGGGGGTACAGAGAGGAATTGTATTGTAGATTCCATAGGTGCAGAGGACATGACTTGAATGGGTGCTAGAAATTCAAAGACCTAGTCCAGGATTTGATCGACAACAGAACATTGGTTGTGGACAACCCCATCGCACCAAACAACCAACAAATGGTGGTATTCAAGGACCCCTTTCCAGCCCATGAGGCACAGACAAAACCACTCCAGATTAACAAGGTGCGACAAGATCTTCCCACATAGGGATTTGTGGGAATGATTAGCATAGTAACAAGGAATAGAAGGTACCCGGTAGCTGCCCCTGAGGTAGCTACGAGGGAAGTTTCGGCAACATCGCATCCTCAACAACGCCCAATGTAGTTACCTCCGCATAGACCTGAGGTCACGATACGAACCAAACTCATGCAGAGTATGCGGACCACGTCGTCTAGGCTGTCCATCTACGAGCTTATTCAACAATCAGCTCCCCATAGAGAATCTCTTATGGACATTTTAAAAGCCATTGAATTACAACCCCATGAGGCAAATTCTTTCAACGCCTTCGTGGGACATGTGAAACAATGTACGGAGCCGGTCATCACATTCAAAGAAGATGAGGTCAAAACGATATCAAATGACATGGCAGATCCACCCCTGCATGTTATCGCGCGGGTCAACGGGATTCCATATAAGAGAGTGCTGATAGATATTGGCTCGTCTAGTAACATCATAACCACTGCAGCCTTAAAGCATTTGAAGCTGCCAGCCTCTCACATCATAGCCTCCACGTACACACTACGAGCTTTTAATGATGCAATATGCTCGACGATCGGCACAGTCTGTTCCGCCGATCCGGGTAGGACAAAAGTCAATACCTACACTGTGCCATGTGCTGGAAGGTGAAATGGCTTATAATATGCTGCTAGGGCGGCCTTGGATCAGGGACATGAAGTGTGTCCCTTCGATCGCCCACCAATGCTTAAAGTATGCTTATGAAGGGGAAATACATGTAGTCCCAATGGACTTAGAGCCCTTCAAGTATTGCAATGCGGTACAATTCATACCTCAATCGACCCTCCCTTCAACGCATTTGGATTTCCAATTAAATCCATCTAAACAGGGTCCAATATCGCAGGCACCACTAGTGGCCAACAAGACAAAATCCCAGCCAGGTGAGACTTCATCACCTGCTCCTTCATCATCAATGCCACCTATCATGGCCCAACAGAAGGACAAGGGAAAACAAATCATGGAAGAGGTTAAGCCTCTAGAAGAAAGGTTGCCCACAATCTCAATGATATCAACAGAGGAAACACCCAACACAACAGAAACCAAGACTCCTAAAAAACCAAACATGGAATGGACTCAGGAAGGACTACCGTTTCCTCCCACCCAATCATCAATAATCACTGTTGAAATGGCCGAGACGGGCCCTGGGGAGTACTTAGTGCAAAACATTGTGGCAACCCCCACATTGGAGTCAGTACAGGACATGGGAAGACCTTGCCTTCCCATAGGGACAATTGTTCCTCTAGGCTACCCATCGAACCAAACAAATTTTGTGTATGGGGGCCTTGATCACGGTCTTGAACCATGCCAACAAAAGGAAACAGACGAAGAACCTTTTGTTGAAAACATCAATTATCTCATCAAACCCAGAATTTGCCCTAAAATATCTAGGCCAATGTAATTGGCATGGATACGGGCTAGGCAGATATGAGAAAGGGATGTGAATCCTTTGCCAACCAAGATATCAGATGCCATATGACAAGTCAGGGGTAGGGTTCAACCATCCCCTGCCATTAGACATCTTGGTTGAAAATATGCAAGGCCTAGAAATAGGCAACAAGGGGGGATTGGAACAAGACCCGTATGCCAATCCAAATACAGAATACACATTGGGAGATTACCTCCCATGGTCAACAAAAACCCCTAGAAACAGCAATAATCGCTCTCCTTTGCTAGAGAGAGGTGAAAGTTTGGATAGTAATCCTCAAAGAGAACATCAATGGTTGTCGGACATCTTTCTGAAGCTGTTCCCCTTAGAGGTTCCAGATGAAACAATATAGTACCAAGAGAATCAGGTCCCTCCACCAAGAGGGGAACAATCGCAATGGGACCAGATTAATTCACTGGAACAAGAAGAGTCCTCAACGTCGCAAGTAACAGATGCTAAAGAGGATGAACAATTTTGGATCTATGAAAGCGATTCAGAAGATGAAACTAAAATGGACTATCTCAGACATGCGTGACGACATCACCGCACTTTAACTCATGAAGATCTAATGGGACAGATGGGCATACCGCTGGGGCATGAATGGCAAGTAGACCCAGCAAGGTGGGACCAAGTGTTAGACCCATGGCTCCAAATTCAAGATGAGCATCGTCCACCTAGAGATCCCATCATGACAGCAGTGTCGAGGGAAGACCCCACCCTCCTTTTTGCAAAATTTGCACCTAGGGAAGATCCATTCATGCCCATTCCTGTAGAGCCAGATCCAGAGTATAGGGAGCATCTAGAAGAAACAAGTTATCACACCCGCGGTTCTGGAGACCAAATTCACTCCATCCACATGATCTCCATTGATTTGATCGCACCCATCCACAATCCGACCGATCCATCACGGTCATTGCATCTAGACATGGATGCCATCGACTGGGATCGCGTCAATTCACCATTGTCACCATCGTAGTATCGGCCTTTCGGTGAAATGCTTCATTTTACCCCAAGGACAACTCAAGATATTTTTCAAGCTGAAGAGGGACCCGAGGTTCCAAACGTAGATCTTAACTCAGCTTATGATATCCATTTAATCCCAACTCCACATCAGTTGGAGGACGGATCCCACATGTCAATCGAGGAGACGACTGACGTAGACATCGACACAGATCCAATGAATCCATGGATTCTCAAGCTGGGGGTAAGCCTTTCCCCCGAAGAGCAAGCCGATTACATTGCCCTTCTTAAAGAAAAGAAGGAGGTTTTTGCATGGTCGTACAAGGATATGCCAAGACTAGACCCGCAGCTAGTCATGCACAATTTAACGCTTGATCCGACAATCAAGCCTGTAAAGCAAAAACTAAGAAAGATGCACCCAACAGTGGCCTTGATGGTCAAAGACGAATTGCAAAAGTCGTTGGATGCACAATTTGTCATCTGCATGGATTATCCGCCATGGTTGTCCAACATGGTTCCCGTCAAGAAGCCTGATAGGAGGATTCGCATATGCATCGACTTTCGAGACCTAAACAAAGCGAGTCCTAAGGATGATTTTCCCTTGCCAAGCATCGACGCATTGGTAGACGCTACAGCAGGTCACGAAATGCTCTCCCTAATGGACGGTTTCTCAAGATACAATCAAATTTGTATCAATCCTGAAGACCAACTCAAAATGGCATTCACAACGCCTTGGGGGACATTTTGCTATAAGGTCATACCTTTTGGCCTTAAAAACGCTGGCGCTACATACCAACATGCTATGAATTATATCTTCCACGATTACATGCACAAAACTTTGGAAGATTACATGGATGATTTGTTAGCCAAGTCTCTCTTGCGCTCAGATCATCTCGGTGACTTAAACAAGATTCTCGATCGCCTCATAGAGCATAAGGTCAGACTGAATCCCAAGAAGTGCATGTTCAGCATCACATCTGGAAAACTCTTGGGTTTTATAGTCTCAAAACGAGGCATCGAAGTGGACCCAAACAAAGTCAAGGCAATCCTTGAAATGGCTCCCCCAACAACTATCAAGCAGCTTAGAAGTCTGCAAGGAAAGGTCGCGTCGATTAAACACTTCATAGCGCAATTATCTGACAAATGCCGACCAATGAACAAATTATTGCACAAGGGGGTCACATTTCATTGGGATGACGAGTGCCGATCGACCTTTGACGAAATCAAACAAGATTCTGGCTTCGTCGCCAGTATTGGCACCACCTAGACCAGGTGTGCCGTTCTACTTATACATCTCGACCTATTGAGGTGGCACTGGGCGCAATGCTAGCCCAGAAGAATGAACTTCACAAAGAATAGGCTACTTACTATCTTAGCCGCACCCTGGTCAGTTACGAACTTAACTATGCATATGTTGAGAAACTCTGCTTGAGAGTGGTATTTTCTACCAAGATGCTACACCACTAGATGCTGAGCAACACTACGTATGTTGTGTCTAAGGAGAATCCATTGCGATACATGATGAGTCGTACTTATCATAGTAGTCGCACGGCGAAATGGATCATGTTGTTGACGGAATTTGACATTGAGTTTATCGGCCAAAAATCTATAAAAGGACAAGTCATAACCGATCAACTAGCAGAGGCTCCTCTTGAAGACGATCAGCCTCTGGTCATAGAACTACCCGATGATGGGGTCTTCCATGTCTCAGAATCGCCAGATTCTGATGAGCCTGAGTCATAGGCCGACATAACCCTGTTCTTCGATGGTTCTAAATGCGAGCAAGGTGGTGGCACAGGAATTGTATTCTTCACACCGCAGGGCGCTCCAATGCCCCTGTCATTTAAATTAAACTTCCAATGCACCAAAAATAATGCAAAATATGAAGCCTTGCTCCTAGGTCTTCAGACAGCAATCGCCATGAACATCAAAAGATTGAACATCTTTGGTGATTCGTTGTTAATCATCAATCAAGTCAAAGGGGTATATCAATGCAAATGCCCAGTCCTGAAGGCCTATAAAGCCCTTGTGGACAAATTCCTAGCAAAACTTGAGTGGTATGACATCGAGGCACTCCCTTGATCATCAAACCGTTTTGCGGATACAATGGCCTCCTTGGGGTCACTAATACCGTAAGACCTTTTCGGTGATATAACAACCATTGAGGTCAAAACCTTATCGCAACCCGCGATGGAGCGCGCAAGCTCAGACTTCATGCCAGGAGTCCACATGATCCAGATCGAACCATCTTCGGATAAGTTCTTTCGAATCCGAGACTGTTTGAAATGGGCCAATCGGGGTCTTTGTTTTCCCCCACTCCCATTAATAGCAACACAACGCTATTCTTACAAGTTCTATCCCAATCAGCATTTGTTAGGGAAGAACTCCAAAAGGGATTGGCTGTTCAAACCGTCAAGGTATCCGATCAACAGGATCGGTATTTACCCATAAGAGACTACCTCAAGTTAGGTAATCTACCCTTTGGATTGACGCACGCCGCAAAATGAACATTCAAACAGAAAGCGGCAAAATATGTCTTGATAGGAGACATTTTGTATCATCGCAACTACGACAAAATTCTTCTTCGTTGCTTGGACCAGCAAGAGTCCACTTGGGCAGTCGCCCAAGCGCATGACGGTACATGTGGCGGCCACTTCAATGGTATGGCCATTGCAAAGCGCATTCTTCGCATGGGCTATGATTGGCCATCTTTAGAGCGAGATTGTTGCGCATATGTCAAGAGGTGCGTGAAATGTCAACATCATGCCAATTTAATGCACGCACCTTCCCAGGCCCTACAGACAGTCCAGTCTGCTTGGCCATTTTCGTAGTGGGGCCTCGATCTAATCGAAAAGATCTCCCCTACATCGTCAGGCCGTCACACGTTTATCATAATGGCCACAGAATATTTTACCAAATGGGTGGAAGTAATTCTATTAACCTCAACGAAAGGACCCCGTATTACGGAGTTCATCTTGCATCACATCATATGTCGTTTTGGTATTCCATCCAAAATAATCTCGGATAATGGGCCATCATTCAAGAACAAAGATGTGCGTGCTTTAACCACAAAGTACAAAATTCAGCACAGCTTTTCAACACCCTATTATCCGCAAGCAAATGGGCAAGCGGAAGCATCAAACAAAACACTAGTGGCCATCCTTGAAAATACAGTCACAGGCATGATCATAAGGATTGGCACATACAAATCCCACTTGCCCTTTGGGCTTATCGCACTAGCATTCGGACGCCCACTGGGGCAACTCCGTTTTCGCTCGTGTATGGCTCAGAGGCAATAATGCCTCTCGAGTTGGAAATTCCTTCCCTCCGCATATCAATGCAGGAGTTCATCGATGATAACACTGTGTGGCAGGCCCGGTTAGACCAACTTACGTTGCTTGACGAACGACGCGTTAATGCTCTCGAGCATTTACGTATCTATCAAGAGCGGCTTAAGAAATCTTACAACATGAAAGTTCACCTAAGAGACTTTCGGGTTGGTGATTTGGTTCTGAAGGAAAACCAACAAAACTCTAATTTGCCGTCCCATATAAGGGACAAATTCACGGAAAATTGGTTAGGTCCTTATGTCATTGATAGAAAAATAGGACCCGGGACGTACAAGCTAGCTTCTCTTGACGGTATCAAGGAAACAGAACCCTTGAATATCAGTCATTTGTGACCATTTCATATCTAAGAAAGCCATATCCAAAAAAAAAAAAAAATGCTCCAAGGATTCCCGTAATCTCTTGGTCACCCAAAAAAAGCTCCAAGGATTATCGCAATCTCTTGGTCACCCAAAAAGCTCCAAGGATTATCGCAATCTCTTGGTCACCAAAAAGCTCCAAGGATTATCGCAATCTCTTGGTCACCCAAAAAGCTCCAAGGATTATCGCAATCTCTTGGTCACCAAAAAGCTCCAAGGATTATCGCAATCTCTTGGTCACCCAAAAAGCTCCAAGGATTATCGCAATCTCTTGGTCAATCCAAAAAGCTCCAAGATTATCGCAATCTCTTGGTCACCCAAAAAGCTCCAAGGATTATCGCAATCTCTTGGTCAATCCAAAAAGCTCCAAGGAGTATCGCAATCTCTTGGTCAATCAAAAAAGCTCCAAGGATTATCGCAATCTCTTGGTCAATCCAAAAAGCTCCAAGGATTATCGCAATCTCTTGGTCACCCAAAAAAGCTCCAAGGATTATCGCAATCACTTGGTCACCCCAAAAGCTCTAAGGATTATCGCAATCACTTGGTCAAACCCAAAAAGCTCCAACGATTATCGCAATCGCTTGGTCAAAAATAAAAATAAAGCAAAAAAAACAAAACAAAACAAAACAACAAAAATCATCAAAAACAACAAATATTTGCATCTCAATTCTAGGCATACTCAAATTCATCATAAAATTCATATTCTCGCACCTCATCTTCAACTTCACCAAAAACAATCCATCAAAATTACAAAAACAACAAAAACACCATAGGCTGCAATAGCTCTGATAGTCCATCTTGTTCCGCATTGTCTCATGTTACAAAAACAACAAAAACACCATGCATAACTTTTACCACACTATAGTCAGTGGTCTAGGAATGTACCAAGAGTTTCAGTGATTCAGTCATAATTTTCCTCTTTAACCATGTAGCGTATCAAGTCGAACAGATTTTACGAAGGTAGAGTCATACTTGAAATACACCATGTTACGTAACATCCCAACACAAATCAAAACACTAAAAATTCCCAAATTGTGTGAACGAGACGAAACCTCGCAAAATAATCTAGGTCAACACAAGCGAAACGGTTATCTTGCTCATCCCCCGTGCGAATGACCCCTAGAATGCTGAGAGTTGGCAAAAGGACAAGCATCCTCCCTACCCAATTCCCTAAGAATCCCTAAAGTTCTCAATAGTTGCAAAACATCAAAAATTTGCAAAATGTCAAAAATCAAATACTTGACATCTTATAGTGCACACATCAAAAGGCACAAGCAATAGTGATTTTCGTCACTCCATATCCCCAATCCCTTGCTCAAAAGAGAAACAAATCAAAATAAACAGTGATCTTATCACTAAAAACGAGCAAGTATCCCAATACAATTGAAGAAAAGAAGGGAGTTGACCTTGAATCCCTGGAACTCTCAGTATTCTAACAGGTCATGAGGCAAGCCTCAGTACCAATTTGGTTGAAAACCTATCGGTAACTGGTAGTAAACTTCTCGCATGACGATATATCTGTCACATTAACTTGCGTACAGATCAATGTTTGCATGTGGATGAGCTAGCTTATGGCATCCTGGATAACACCACAGATTAATCTAACTAAATACAACAAAGGCATTAGTGGAGTTAATTAGGTGATCCTCAGTACAGGTTCGGTTGAAAGCCCATCTGGCACTGGTGGTATCCTGACAAATACCACATAAATGAGCTTAATTGCACACACAGGGATGTGAAATAGCTCGGTCAAAAACAAGTTCGATTCATACCTTGTTCAAAAGTCTTGTAAGATAAAGTACAATCATGGCTAGTGAGTTAAAACCGTCTGAGTCTCATAAAACCTTAGCTACATTTCTAAACCAACTGCGCTACTTTTCATCCTTACAATACCATCAAAAAAATACAAAAAAGAAAAACCACATGTATACATACAAATTCATGCATCACAGCAATACAAAGCATACAAAGCTTCACTAGAGAGCTTCACTGGTGAGCTTTGCTGGTAAAGGGATTTCCTCTTTGTAAAAATTTACTAAGAGTAAAAATTTCCTTCTAAAAATTGTTGATAAAAACTGTCATAATCATTGACAATTGACTTGGGCATACCATATAGTTTGAAGATAAAGTCAAGAAATTTTTTAGCTACCTTACTAGCATTGAAAGGGTGTTGTAGGGAATAAAAATGAACATACTTCAAAAGGTGGTCAACCACCACAAAAAATATTATTTCCCCATCTATTTTAGGAAGGCCCCAAATGAAATTCATGGAGCTATGCTTGCATTATTGGATGTACATTAATTTTTTATTGCATATCTTTTATTTTAAGTAGATGATTTTATATTATTTTAATAGGATGAAGATGGTTTACTTAACTAATTGTCACTATCCTTCATCTTCAACTATTTGAAAATTAATTATAAAAATTTCTTTAAAAATTTAGAGTCACATTGTAATTTTCATCTAACATATTCTTTATGGTTCGTCCTAAAAAATGATTCTATTGAAGTGTGGAACCATTATTTTTGGATTTACTTTGACAAACAAATGTTGTCACACAATGAAGTGTGACAATATTTGTCATATGATCAAGTAGAGATTTTTTGTTTAGCATATTTTTGGACTAAAAAATCATTGGTTTGAGTTGTTTGTTTTATTATATAATCCCCTTGCTTTAACTTTTTAATTCTTTTTCACCTACGCTCATTTTTTAATTTTTTACCACATATCCTATCTCATTGTCTATAACACCAAAATGTGATATTTTCATAATCTATATGTAAATTCTCATTTCTTGAAATAAATAATGATATATTTTGAAAAAGGTTTTAAAAAATTCATAGCAACACATATTGATGTGTATACACATCAATGCCACTTCATAGAGGCATGTATCACCTAAATGAACCTCAAATGACTATTCACAATATCTTTCAACACCTTTACATGGATAGGCTCATACAAAATCCAAATAAACTAATCCATATAGGAATGATCTAAAATTTTTTATATCTGTAGAAAAGTTTTCAATCGATTGTTTTAAATACTAAGTAACTTTTACATAAACCATTGACCATGATCTATTATTTCATCTATAACTTTCAAGCTAAAAACAATATATGAAAAAAATATTTTAAAAAGAGAAATTAAAAAATATTATGAATCAATCTTCATTTTATTTTCATCCATTTTTAAATCTCTAAAAAAATATAAATAATAACCACTAAAATTATATATTAATCATATATATTTAAAAATTATAACATTATGTCCAAAAATATCATTCTTAATAGTTATGCAATAAATATTTCATATTTATTATAAATTATTTTATTTTATTTTATTTTTATTTTTATTTTTTTGAATTTACATGGTGGAATCGTAGCTACCACGAATCCAAGTAGGCTGTCCAGCTTTTATGGCTGCCACAATATTCTACGTTGTTCGCTCCGAAAATCATCACACCGATCTTCACGTAGTTCGCCCTTATAACCACCATGTCACAATCATTTTAAACCTTTTATGTCATTGAAAGCACCACGAAAGGAACAAACGTTCAATCCGACGAGGCCCGAGATTTGAACCTTGGACCTCCACCCCTTACGGAATTTGGTCGAACCAATAAATCTACTCCTCGGATCTATTTTATTTTATTTTATTAAATACCTTATTATTTTAATTTTTTTAAATAAAATATAAATTGAAAATCCAAACCTATTGTTAAGTCCTTTCCCTTACTTTGCTTATTTCTCATTTTATTTTATTTTATTATTTTTTATTTATTTCTCATTTTATTTTTATTTTATTTCTCACTTCTCACTTACAATTGGATTGCACATATTCCCTTATCTCTTTCTCATTTTTCTTTTTGTTTTATTTCTCACTTACACTTGGATTGCGCATATTCCGTTATCCCTTAACTTTGACTTATACGACGTCTATTGTTGCTTTCAAAGGCCATTATTTCTTTTTAACCACCTTTTTAAAAATTTTAATATTACTCTCTCTCTCTCTCTCTCTCTTATATATATATATATATATATATATATATATATATATATATATATATATGGTTAGTTAACCTTGCACCCATGGATAATTTTTTTAATTCAACTTATAGATTGAAACTAACGTTACTTGTGGGCATGTTATTGAATTTTAACAAACCGTATATTGATATTAAAATTATATTTTAACAATTATATGGTAAAATTTGAAATATGTTCAAAACATTTAATCATTAAAACACATTATTTGATCGTTCACGCAAAATTTTTATCTTTAATAAAATATATAAGATTAAAATGAGTTTATTTATATTACATTATAATCAAGTTGTATTATAATTGTTTAGTAATTATTACAAGTTTAAAGATGGATTCCTTTGAAAATCGAAAAATTTAACCACTTGAAGTAATTCCATTAAATTTTAAATTAAAGTTTAGATATAAAATTAAAATCTAGATCTATAATTTAAAACTCTTTATTTCTCAATCATTTCCATAAACCTTTATTATAAATATTTTTTATTGATAAGACATTTTTTTGTTGTTGTTATATACGAGAGTTAGTCATAAAAGTAGGGTTCAAACCACAAGGCTTGCTCCCACCAAACCTATTCCACCTCGTTATTGTTGACCTGATGTGAATTGACAAACATAGGGTACAAACCACATGGGCTGCTCCCACCAAATCTATTCCACCTCATTATTATTGACCTGATATGAAGTGAAAGAGACCATCATCGCTCAAAATTCATGATGTGAACTGACAAACGTAGGGTTCAAACCATAGGGGTTGAATTGACAAACATAGGGTACGAACCACATGGGATGCTCCCACCAAATCTATTCCACCTCATTATTATTGACCTGATGTGAAGTGAAAGAGACCATTAGTCGCTCAAAATTCATGATGTGAACTGAAAAACGTAGGGTTCAAACCATAGGGGTTGCTTCCACAAAACCTATTCCACCTCGTTATTATTGACCTGATGTGAAAGAGACCATCGCCACTCAAAATTTATATCCTCATCATCAATCTCACCGGTCGCTCATGATTCATACTATCATCATCGATCTGATGAGGACCATCGGTTGCTCATGATTCGTACCATCATCACTTGCACTCAAAAAATTCAAGTCAAACAATTACTTTTGCAAATAATATTGTTCATTAATTATATATAATACATTATTAATAGAGACACCAATTTAACATGGTTCACCCAATGTGGGCTACTCTATTCTTTCACTAAAATTTTCTCAACAAATCTCTTGGGAATCCTTCCCTATTACAATATTTATTGATCTATTTCCAATGGAGACACCAATACCCTAATCAAGTTCATTGATATGTATCCATAGGATATACTAATCTCCTAAGTTGGTTCATGTATCTCTATCCATAAGAGAACTCCTTCTCCTTTGGTCTGGTTGGTGATCCTCTAGAAGACTATTGTCTCCACTACATTGGCTTGTAGATCTCTCTCCACTAAAGACCTTTGTCTTCACTCAGAAGAATCTATCTTCACTACCCTGGCTAATGGATATCTATCCATTGGAGACTACTATCCTCTGCTCTATCACCTCCAAAGTTTTCTTTCATCTCTATCTCAAATCTGCACTAAACACTCTCCTTCGGTCTAGCACAAATTTGCTTAATCTCTATCTCATATCTGAACTAAACACTATCCTTTGGTCTAGCACAAATCTTCTCAATATCTATCTCAATTATGCACTAAACAATATCCTTTTGTTTAGCACAAATCTGCTCAATATCTATCTCAAATCTACACTAAACATTTTCCTTCGATCTAGCACAAATCTGCTTAATCTCTATCTCAAATTTACACTAAATGCAGTCCTTTGGTCTAGCATAAATCTACTCACTCTTTGTCCTAAATCTATCCTCAAGCCCTAACACCAAGCTTGATCAAATCATAAATCAACTCTACTATATATGCCCCAAAATTTAACTCAAAGCTTGAACAAATCACTCAGTCAAATCTGCTCTCAAGTCTTCTCAAAGACTTACCTCAAATCTATCCACAAGTTCTCTCAAGAACTTTCTCAATATGCTCAAAAGGTCTTCACCAAGACTTACCTCAAATCTGCTCAACAAGTCCTCCCTAGAACTTGTCTAATTTGTTCAACAAGTCTTCAAACATATGAGCATAGGATGAGATATAGAGAAGAAGTCCTTGACCAAGCAATTCAAGGCAATTTAAAATTGAATGAACAATAATCCCATACAAAAGAGTTCTCATCTACCACTTTAGGATCATCTTCTTCAAGATCTCATGGGAGAAGCCATGGTAGAGGATGTGGAAGGGGTAATGATAAAAACCATGATTCAACCCATAAACATTGTAATTATTGTGGTAAGAATATCAAACTGGAGAGGGAAAGGTTTAAAAAGAAAAGGTATGAAAGAAAGAAAATTATAGTGAAGAAAAATTGTATAAATTAGAGAAACCTCTTTATGGGATTAAGTAAGCACCTAGAGCTTGGTACTCTAGAATTGATAATTACTTGCATGAGAATGATTATGAATGATGTTCAACTAAATATACACTTTATAAAAAGGTATATGGATCAGATTTTATTGTATTTATTTATATGTTAATGACATAATCTTCTTGGGTAGCTCCACCAATTTATTAAAATAGCTTAAAAGGGCCATGATGAATTATTTTGAGATGAAATATTTGGGCACACTACATTACTTTCTTTGTATGCAAATAATACAATCAATAGAAGGTTTTTCATTATTCAATCCAAATATGTTGATGATATTTTGGTAAGATTTTTCATCAGTGATTGCAAGCTAGTTAGCACTCTAGTAGTTGAGAGATGTAAGTTAATGATGGAGAATTCTACTTCTTTTGTGGATGCAACACTATATAGATCACTAGTTTGTATCTTGATGTATCTTATCACTACTAGATAGGATATCATATTTGAAGAACACAAGCTTATACTGAAAAGGGGGGTGAATAGTATAAGATTACTTTTCTTTCCCAAACAATATTACCCAATATTATCAATGGCAATATCAACAATAGTATTTTTTTTATCTTATTTGTATTTATTAAGAGAGATAAAATAGGACTATAAAATAAACTATTTTCAACCATTTTGACCTATGAAATAGATTTGTTTTGCTAATGAAATTTATATCATATATAGTCCTTTGAATTATCTTTTATATAATGAAATAATCACTCAATTTAGGATTATTTTGATTTATTTATGCTTAAAATACTATTCATATATATATTAAATAAGTATTCCCTTTATGGCGGGCCACATTGTGTGCTTTAAGTTCAACTTGATGCTTAGGATTCTTCTTGATAGTTTACCCAAGTTTTGTAAACCATACAGGTAGGGGCAAACCCTACAACCAGGAAGGCAAACTGTACAATGCAAGGGGAAATTGTACAATGTACACTGAAATGCAATGAAATGAATGAGAAATGTAATTTCGAGATAAAATAGTGCATAAGTTTGCTAATTAAGGTTTTCGACTTAGTAAAAGTCTAAATTTATGCATTTTGTTATGGATGGGTAGTTGTAAATAACTAATTGCCTCAGAAAACACTTTAGAATGACTTGGACAATGTTATATAAGGCTCCATTTTCAAATTTTTAGGTTTGGTTGTTGTTAGAGATGTATTGAGTATTTATAGGTTAGAATCCAATGAGATAGATTGTTAAGTTCTGAGTTATTGCAATAGATTGATAGAACAACCATGTTGTAATTGCATTTATGACAGAATAAGACACAAATGAGTATGAATACATTTGCTACAAGTTGTGTATGATTCTGGCAGTGATGGATGATGATTTATGGTTTAATCTTGTTGCATGTGTTTTCTAGTGAATATTTTGATTAGTTTTATGCATTATTACAATATATTGTAACAATATATCATTGGTGATGCTTGAGAAATGATCTGTGAGCATAAAAATACTTAGGAGGATGTCATGAACCCTGATGTACGATTTTTGAATATAGTCAGTAGAAATGAATCTCTCACAAGCCCCGTTAAGATGTTTTGCATGTTGATGAGAAGGGATTAATTGGCATATTAAACCTTTACAAAGCATACCTGAGAGAGATTGACCCAGAAGAGTATCTAATTTGGCATTTGGTTGTAGCTTGAGTTCGTACACCAAAGTTCGTACAAATTGCACAAGGAAAACTTACCCGATTTGGCAAACCAAGCGATTGAGAGAAACTTACCCAATTTGACAGTTTAGGAGAATCAAATTGAATGATTACAAAACTATGTATGACAACCTCCAAAACTCAGTCTGATAGTTTGGCTGAGTGTAAAAGCGTACAAGATTTACCACTGTACGATTTGGGATGGTACAGTGTGTAAATTTGACTTCCGTATAAGCTGTTATTTAGGCTTAAAAGGGTAGTTTAAAGGGACCATACAATTATACGATTTTGTAACCAAGTTGGAACTTGTATATTGATCATTCCAATCCTTAGAAAATCACCTCCCCACTGGGAATACTGCACCCCTATGCTATAGGTTTTTTTAGCTCCCAAGGTTTTCAAGTTGGGCCAAACTGTATCTTAGGATAAGTAAATTACCTGTAAGTCTTTTAGAAATCCATCTTTTATATATATTATTAAAAATAATTTTATTAATAGAATATCAAATAAAAATGTGAAGTGATCCTCTTATGTAAACCATGGGTTCGGATGGTGGAAAATATGTAAAATTTATTTTTGTGGACTTTCTAATAAATGGTACCATGATATAGACAAGTTCTATAGAAATCATTTATTTTCAAGCAGACTATTGTTCAATAATAAAATTTATTGTATTTTATTTATTTTTTTGGATTTTATTTGTTTTTAATATTTTGTATTATTAATTTATTGTATTTTATTTATTTTTTTTGATTTTATTTGTTTTTAATATTTTGTAATATTAATAAAAGAGAGGATTTTGAAAGGAGTTTATAACCTTTTAAAACAAGAAGGTCAAAACGACAAAAATCAACCACCTAACCCAATGGGAGAGGCAAAAAAAACAACGAAAACCAACTTAAGGAACGGAATAAAGGGTCGAGGGAAACTGAGAAAGTTCAACTCCAAAGCCTCAAGATCCTTTCCAACAATTGTTACTCCAATTCAAAGATCAAAAATCAAATTTTTATTTTTTATTTTAATAAAATAGTGTAAGTTTTTTTTTAATCCGAATTCAAACCTGTAAGAACAACTTGTGTAAAAAAACCAACTCATTATCTTCCCAGTGAAAAATGTGGACTTTAAAACTTCAAAATTCCGTCCCCCACTTTAAAAGATTTGAACATGCCATTATTATCCAGCTACCCTTTAAAAGCAACCGCCTCATTTGTTGGAAGAATGAACTCCATTCAGGACTTATAAATGCGCCCACCTCCCCGGACTTATAAATGCCCCAACAACTTCGGCAACGACGGCAACGACAAATAGCGGTCGTTGTGAAAGAGCGCAGTAAGGAACGGCACATTCACAAAGAAAGTGTGTACAAGATAATTTTTTTTTTTTTTTTTTTAACATGGTGGACTAGGTAGCCGCTACGAATCCGGGCAGGTTGTCCAACTTTTTATGGCCGTCACAGTATTTTGCGCTGTCCACCCCAGAAGCACCCCAGAAGCCGCCACAGATCTTCGTGCAGTTCGCCCTTATAACCACGAAGGGACGAAGGGACAAGTGTTCAGTCCGGCGAAATAAATTGGCTTTGTTACAAGTACTATGCAATCTGTTTGGTATTGCATTTCCCTTCGCTATATTCTCCAATGGACGATTTTTTTCCCGCTCTGTCCTCGCTGTGTCTCCTCTTGACGTCTATTGACGTCTATTGCTCTGTTATGCTTTCTCCTACACCGTAAGCATTCCAAGCCCAGACCCAAATACGAATCTTCTCCGCTTGGGTTTTTCAGAAATTGGCACAGGTTTCTTGATTGGGTGACAGATGTTCTTTCCACCAACAATACCAACACATTCGTCTTCCCATCCGTCCCGTTTGGAATCCGAAGTATTGCCACTGCGAATCCTGCAAACCTGGAGCATATTCTCAAAACGAACTTTGAGAAATATCAGAAAGGAGAACGCATGAGATCCCTCTTTCACGACTTCCTGGGCAGCGGAATCTTCAACGCCGACGGATAGCAATGGCGGGTGCAGAGAAAGTCTGCCAGCCATGAATTCAACACTAAGTCCCTCAGAAAGTTTGTGGCGGAGACGGTGCAGTGGGAGATCACTAATCGACTCATGGCTGTACTCACACGCGCAAGCATTACGGTAGAGCACCTGGACATACAAGATATTCTGACGCGCTTTGCCTTCGACAACATATGCAGGGTTTCCTTCGGGGTCGATGCCGGCTGCCTCCATCACTCTCTGCCATCCCCGCCTTTTCAACAGGCCTTCGACGACGCCGCCGAGATCAGCTTTGGGAGGTTCCTTAACATGTTTCCGGACCTGACGGTCCGGATTAAATGGATGCTCAACGTCGGCTGTGAACGACGCTTGCGTGAAGCGGTGGATCTGGTGGATGAATTCGCCATGAAGGTTGTCTGCTCAAGAAGGGCTGAGATTTCTGAGAATGAAGGGCGGCCTGTGAGGGAGGACCTCCTTTCCCGCATCATGGCGGCCGTCATGGGTTACGACCGAACGCCGGTGCAGATCTGTAAGGAGCAATTTGATTCGGACTTGTTCAATCGAACAAGGTTAATCAAAGGTGAAGATGGTCGGTTTTCTTTCAAAGGTCAATCAAACAAAACAACAATGATAAAAGAAATTTACTTTAAATGAGTAAACGATGAACACCGTTATCCTATTTACGGAAGCAAACGCAGTTTGCATTCTTGTATTTACAAACATTTCCATGGCTAATGTCAAAATTTAAAATTTAATAGTCATCAGCGTGTTCTTGCATTTTTTAATTTACAATCCAGTATTTAATATTCATTAAAATTGGATGGAATAATGTTATTTAATATTAATGGGGATAAGGAAGTTTATATAAAGAAAAAATTTAATTTTCTTATTGTATCATATTATATATAAATGTTTTTTTAAGTTTAGTAAATAAGATTTTATTCTTGGTAAAATTGATTTTTAATTTGTTTTTTTTTTTCATACTTAAATATGTTAATGGTAATTCTCTAACATTAAATATTAAAATATTTATAATAATTTATTATAAATATAGGATAATGTTAGTACAAATGATCTAAGGGTTTAGTATACTTTCTAAGTATTTATTCGTTGGAGAATCTCTTTAATAGAAAGGTTTGTACGTCCATAAACCTTGTGTAGACACCAAAACAGCACCAATCCGATTAAGTGACTACAAACACTGATCGCATTGACATACACAGCTTTCAGGGCAGCCCTCAGAGGTCAAACAGTGGTCCTAGCCACTCACACAACAGTTTAGAAGGTCGAAAAATGGCAGAGCAAAGTTGGTCGCTTTAACAAGCCTTCGTTCAAACAAACCTTATGCAAAACTTCAAGAGCAAACAAGCCTTAATCAAAAGGGAACCTTGGCCTTAGATGTCGCGAAATCGCGACGTCGTGATATCGCGACACCTAAGGCCCGAGGGAAGCCTCGGCCTTAGATGTCACAATATCGCGTGTCGCGATATCGCGACACCTAAGGCCTCGAGGGAAGCCTTGACCTTAGGTGTCGTGATATCGCGCGTCTAAGGCCGAGGCTTCCCTCAGGGCCTTAGGTGTCATGATATCGCGACGCGCGATATCGCGACATCTAAGACCGAGGCTTTAGCCTTAGGTGTCGCGGTATCGCGACTAGCGATATCACGCTAGTCACCTTCGCTTTAGCCCTGAGGACTTGGCCATACCGCCTTGGCGGTCCAGCCTACAAGAGAGTCCACATCAGGCCCCATCAAAAAAAAATTATTGGGAGCCTCCTCATTGGGGTATGCCCATCCAACACAGCCCCTTTCGGGAAGATGCTTTACATGTAGATCTCAATATAAGTAGACAACCGCCTCTTGAGGCTAGATCTGAGTGGCCGCAGCGCGATGAAGCGCTAGAGTGGCATAGTGCCCATGAGGAGAGACAGCGTGACTACGCTACCTCTTCTTTGCCTCACATTCGAACAGAAAGACAAAATCCAGAGCGCAGGGCTCTTTACACAGGGCAAGCTCACTCCGCCCGCCCCTTTCACACCCATGAAAGAGAGTACGAGGAAGATTATCGCATTCCTCGGGAACAACATACCACGCAGGAACTTTGCATTTTTGCACCAGCTAGATATCATGATCACCCATCGAGGCCAGAACCTCAAGTACATGTCGCCTACCTCGATAGAGGGAAGCAACCCATTGAAATTTTAGATCATCAAGATCGAGGCAAACACATAGGAAAAACATTCAAGCCTCCTCAGCAAAAGAGGGCAGACCAAGTTGACCCAGCAGTTGCCAGACATGCCGCTCGCCAAGCTCGAATCACACAGCTTGAGCAGGGTCATCAGGAGTTAGAGTACTTATACCGCTTGAATAAAGAGCGCATGCAGTGCGAAGTGAATGAGTTGCGCTATAAGCTACCTGAGAGGGTGCCAACCCCTCACACCCACAAAGAAGAACAATATGAGAGGCACAATCCTTTGGTGCAGGACAAGTCTTCGCGACCTCGTCAAGCTTTGCCTCTGAGACCTTATAGACCCGAGAGGGAGGCCACTCCCCGAAACAATGATGGGTACCCTCAGCGGAGACTCAATCAAGGTCATAGGTCTCACCCAGAGACTCCTCAAGAAGTTTATGAGGAGTACGAACCAGAAATAGAATGGGCCGACACACCCCATCAAGGCGGGAGGGCTGCCACTCAACCACCCCCCCATAGGCCTCCAGTCTCCCATGACTCACAACGAGAGCAAACAAAATAGGAAGAAATAAAATCTTTCGATGCATACAAAGCGCTATTAGAGCGTTTGGAGTCTATGGAGACAAAAGCTTCTGGGCATCAAAAACCCACATTACGTCAACTCCGCAGTCATCCAATGCATCCCTCAGTGCCTACACCTCTTTACCCCGAACACTTCAAGTTGCCTCAATTGGCAGTCTTTAAAGGTGAAGAGGACGCACAAGAACATGTCACAAGGTTCCTAAGTCAATGCTTCGGCATCCAAGATAATGATGCATTGTTACTTCGAACTTTCATAACCACATTCGCAGGCCCTGTCGCGGATTGGTTCACACAATTACCCAAACACAACATCAACAACCTAGATCAATTAGTAGATGCGTTTCTTGAACGCTTTGCCTTCAACACAAAGAAGGCATCACTGAGTGATCTGGCCAACCTCAGGCAATATGAGGAAGAAACAATGACAACATACGGGAATCAATGGAGGGCTTTGCTTTCTAAGCTACCCTACCGTCCCCCTATGTCTGATCTTACACAAATGTTTGCACAGAGTTGCTTAAAATCAATCTCTGGTCTATTGCTGCTGCAGTAATACGACAATTTAGAAGATGCTTTGGTGCAAGCCAGAGTTATAGAAGAGATTAAAATAGGCGAAGGTGCAATCACCAAGCCTAAAAAGAAAGAGTGGAATAAAACCACTAAGACTGGGACAACGCAATCACAACCCGCTACGGTTAACCAAGTTGCGATAAATGTTCCCAAGCCTGTGTAAGAAACGTAGCCCCAAAAGGCCAATTACCAAGTAGTGCCTCCTAGTTATGACAGAGACAATAAGAAATAGGAGCAGAATCAGCAGCGTCGCCCTAGGCGACAATTCACCCCTTACACGGAGTCCAGGGACTCCCTATTTGATCGCTTGTCAGCGACAAATTTAGTCACCTTGTCAGAAATCCAAATTATAGACCCTAACGCCCCCAAGCCTAAGGGATACAGAGAGGAATTGTATTGTAGATTCCATAGGCGCAGGGGACATGATTTAAATGGATGCTAGAAATTCAAAGGATTAATCCAAGATTTAATTGACAATAAAACATTGGCCATGGACAACCCCATAGCACCAAATAATCAACAAATGGGGGTATTCAAGGACACTTTGCCTGCTCACAAGGCACAGGCAAAACCTCTCCAGATTAACGAGGTGCGACAGAATCTTCCCATGCAAGGATTTGTGGGAATGATCAGCATAGTGACAAGGAAAAAAAAGTACCCAGCAGTTGCCCCCAACGTAGCTACGAGGGAAGTTTCGACAACATCACAGCCTCAGCAACGCCCAACGCAGTTGCCTCCGCCTAGACCCGAGGTCATGATACTAACCAAACTCACGCAGAGTTTGTGGACCACATCGGCTAGGCTTTCCATTTACGAGCTTATTCAACAATCAACACCTCATAGAGAAGCTCTTATGGAAATATTAAAAGCCATTGAATTACAGCCTCACGAAGCAAATTCTTTCAACAACTTCATGGGACATGTGAAGCAATGTACGGAGCCGGTCATCACCTTCAGAGAGGATGAAGTCAAAGCAATATCGAATGACACGACAGATCCACCCCTACACGTTATCGCACGGGTCAACGGGATCCCATACAAGAGAGTGCTAGTAGATACTGGTTCATCCAGTAACATCATTACCACTGTAGCACTAAAACATTTAAAGCTGCCAGCCTCTCATATCACAGCCTCCACGTACACGTTGCGAGCTTTCAACGATGCAATATGCTCGACAGTCGACACAGTGGTTCTACCTGTCCAGGTAGGACAAAAGACAATACGAACATTGTGCCATGTGTTAGAAGGCGAGATGGCTTACAATATACTACTAGGGTGGCCTTGTATCAGGGACATGAAGTGTGTCCCTTCGATCGCTCACCAGTGCTTAAAATATGCTTTTGAAGGAGATATACATGTAGTCCCGATGGACTTGGAACCCTTCAAGTATTGCAATGCGGTACAACTAATGCCTCAATCGACCCTCCCTTCAACGCATTTGGATTTCCAGTTAAATCCATCTAAACAAGGTCCAATACCGTAGGCACCACTGGTGACCAAATCACCAAAATCCCAGCCAGGTGAATCCTCATCATCTGCTCCTTCATTACCAATGCCACCTATCATGGTTAAACAGAAGGATAAGGGAAAACAGATCATGGAGGAGGCTCAGCCCCTAGAAGAGGGTTTGCCCACAATATCAACGGTATCAACAGAGGAAACACCTAGCACTTTCTTCATCCATTTCCTATACATATACTTATGCTAGAACTTTTGAACCACTCTCATGTGCGATCGTGTGCAAATATTTCAGTTACCGCTATAGACTCCTTAGTTGGGCTAGGCATCTAGGCATTTTTTGGGTCCTGGTGAACGACAAAACTTTTACTCTCTCCTAAGCTTGGTAGATTCACACTTATTGATTAGGTAGGATTTCTAGGACCATGTCGAGCCTCGGTTAGGCAAAATAAAATTGGTCATCTCCAAAATTAGCCAGTTGTCCACTAAATGCTTTCGTGTTGTACGATTTATTTATCTTTCATAATTTCTTATCAAAGTGCATGTGGATGATGGTAAAAACACCCACATTCTTGGTTGCTCCTAATGACTTTTTATCTCATAAAAAATGGAGAACCTAGATTGATGTTGCTTGCAACTGGTAAAAATATGACTAAAATATGAGATAAACCATTGAGGCCTTTGAAACTATGCTAGGAATAGTGATCAAAATTATGGTGCTGGACTGGATAATGGACTCCATTTTTAACTTCATAGATAGTAAGTGATAGCAGGATGGAGGTAATGAAATAAAAATTGTACATGGGGACCCTTAGAGAATAGGATTTTTCTAGGAGACTCAGGCTAAGGTATGTCGGATAAATTATGAAAACAAAATTGAAAATGAAAGTTTGTACAAAAGTGGAAAAAGGGAAGCAAAAAATAAAATGGATAATACCTAAAATATGAGATGCTCCCATAAACATGGAACTTCACGAGTAAATCTAGCTATAGCTATGGGTAATTTTAGAACCAAGATGAGCACCTTAAGAAATCACCATTCTTCTTCATGTTGTGCTTCCTTTTCTTTTTTGTTTTCTTTTCATTATATCATTGACCAACCTCCAACTCCTTAAGCTCTTCCTCATTGTGCTTTTCTAATGCTAAAGGATACTTGTCAATGGTGTCTTGAAATAGGTGTATGTTTTGGAATTGATTTATGCAACTTGTCACCTCACTATTGCTTGTAATTTAGATAAATCCTGCAAGTGTCATTGATTTGATCTAGGTAGTACAAACATTGACATGTTGTAACACCCCTAAAAGTCACTCTCATTTTTTTCCAATAACTTTGAGTCATTTTCCATCCATGGATATTCACAAATCCCTTTAAATAATCGGTTCCTTAACCACATCTACACTACAGATACAAAACTAATCCTTAAGCTAGTTCAACATTTTTTAAAGCTTACCTATGGACTATCACCCTCCACTTTATTTCTTATGAATTAGTGCTACTAGTAAACCATATATCTACCAAAGTCTTTAGATACAAGAGCTTCCTTTTACCATATTTTAAAAGGAATCTTCTAGCTCCTTGCACTACACAATCCTCTTAGTATAGGTGAATCCCTTATCTATCCATTGAGAAGGACTATGCAAATCCTTGCTACCTCAAATTTCAATATGAAATCACGAGGATACTAAAGAAAAAAGGAAAGCGAAGATGCGATGCAAAACCGAACCAAACTTAACGCTAAATCCTAGGAATTTGAAAGTGCATGAAAAGAGGGAAAAGCATGAGAAAATCGAAACGAAAAAAGTGCGAATAAAGAAGACAACAATTTTTAATGATATGTTTCACAACTCGGTTACAATGCTCATCCTCCCTTTCCAAGGGCTAGGATCGTTTAAGTACGCGTTCTTGTTACATCCATGGATGCCCTTCCTTCTTTCGCATGCCCACATGTAAAATGAGTGGACCAAACGTCACTGTCACTTGCGTTGATGAGTCTTGACTCCTCACTGCTCCTTCTATGTCTAGAAACTACATTCAAAGGAACAAGAAATAGTCAGTAGCACCTGCGGATAAAACAAAGCATGCAATCCCCAAGCCTACGATAAGTGAATAAGAAAAATGAATTAAACTATGAATAAAATGAATCCAAATGCTCTAAAAATTTTATAGGGGCATAAGGACACCACCAGGAGGGCCTTGCAAAAAGAAAAGTCAAGAAATTCCTCGTCTATTTGAATTTGCTCTGGGGCGGGACGAATTCGCTTGCAACAAAACGCTGAAAAGGTATTGTCCCAAATGTTCTACCTAGGAAGCTCCAAAAGACCTGCAAACTTGGGGTTAGCTAATTGGGGGCATTTTGGGAAGACCCAAATGGTCAGATTTTCCCAATTTGGCCTCCATCAATGGGAATTTTATGATGCTACCTGTAGATTAGTAGAAGCAAACAAGGACATAAACATGATCAAAATTGTTCAAAATGAGACAAAATTTAAATGACAAACTATCTAAGAATCATAGAATTGAATGCAAAAATGAAAGAAAGAAATTTTTCTATATAATTCCCATCGCTCTAAAGGGGGGCGATTAGGACTGTAGTAGTGTGGGAGGGGGTGCCCATGGGGCAGGCCGCCCACCGTTTGAGGCCTGATTTCGACACCAATCCATTTGGGATGGGTCCAAAACATCTTGTGGGGTATTGTGGACAAATTTGGTGGGATATTGTGGCCAAATTTCAGGTTTTGGGCTTAATATTCATCCTCCCAATAGTCACCCAATGACCTTACCTCTAAAGGAGATCAAGGATGTGAAAGGCGCAAATCCAAAAGGTGTGAGGTATGTAAATAAAATGACAGCACTTCGTTGCTCCAAAATGCTCCTTCTCTGTATCTTTTGGGGTGAGGAAACTCACCAATTTATAGACCTGGAGGTCTCTTGAAATGGACATGCAGAGGCACCACTTGGCAATCATGCCTTCCCAAGGGGAAGGAGACTCCTCCCTGAATAGGGATTTCATGACTACCCTTGTAATTGCCTCTAACACTCAAAAATGCTCACCCATACTCCCATGTGATGAAGGAAGTGTTAAGTGGTGGATCTAAGATGCCATTTGTCAAGATTTGACTTTTTGCCCGTCAAACCTGCAATTCGCCCCACCCTGGAGTGAATCTAGAATTCATCCCTGGGTGGGGCGAATCCCAGTTTGAATTCATTCCAGGGTGGAACAGATATTGAGCAAAGTGCCTGAAGGTGCCAAATTGATCTTTGACCTTCCAAAATTGCTGTAAGAGATGTTAGGACCACTGTTTAACCTTTGAGGGCTACCCTTGGGGCTGTGTGTGTCAATGCGATCAGTGTTTGCGATCACATAATCAAATTGGTGCTATTTTGGTGTCTATAAATGCCCCTTTTTGGGATGCACTGTGCATGGCACAACGTCGAGCAAAAATAGATAACCAAAGCACTAATGATTAGGGTTTCTCAATAACCTAACCAAATTTTGATGCCCCAAGTATGGAAAGGGCATGCATTCTTGAATCCTTGCTTCTGACGAGCGAAGGAACTTACTTCAAGTGTTAACCTTTTTCGATGAGGTGTTACTTGATCTTGGACATTGATCAGTCATGAATAGGCAAAGGGCGCAACCTTTTGTCTGTGAGAACCTTGAGTTCATGATTCACGAAATTCCAAGTGGTTTGATCAGTTTGTGATTATTGCTTGTTTACTGCCCCAAGCGGGGCGTGATTGTCTTTGTCAATGATTCTTTGAATGCATGTCATTTTCCTTAATTGGGTGTGTATTTTTTGGCTGGTGACTAAGTGTGACTACCCCCTCAAGCAATGAATCGATGAGGGAATGCCCCCAAAAGAGTTCTAATTGACATTGGTTCTTGAAGCAATACCTTCACCACAAATGCTCTTCAACATCTAGGTCTTACGACATCCCACATTGTTGCATCTACATATACCCTCAGATAATTTAGTGATACTCTGTGCTCAATGGTTGGTACTATAGTCTTACCCATTCAAGTGGGAAGCAAAACCATACCAATATTATGTCACGTCCTAGAAGATGCAATGTATTCAAGTTGCAGTATTTGAAGGTCTCAAGGTTTACAAACCAACTGAAATAAACTCTATTTTCTATGTATTGAAGGCGTTTGAATCCTCATGAAATTTGAAATGCTCCTTTGGACCTTTCACTTCACTTGTGCACTCCTCTTCTATATAAATATGCTGGCCTACATTCTTCTCTTAAACCATGAGCTCACTGTCTTCATACACTTTGAACTATGTGATACCTAAGAGTTTTATGTGCTTTCTTTGATGTGTGATTCTTCTCTTGAACTAGTGAGCATGATCTTCAATGTTAATATTTTTTCTTAAGCACTTCTTCTTCAATAGGTACGCTAGAGTGTTTTATGACTCCTTGATCTCTATGTGCTATAGATTTTTTAATGCTCCCTTAAGTTTTCTCTTCTCTTCTATGTTATCTTCGAATTGATATCCCCTATATGAGTGCTACACATGCACTTCTTTTAAAGTGTATTCGTTCAATATTAAAACACAATGTAATAAGGATGGTGCTAAGTGACACTTGCTTTGCCTAACTCCTTTCAAATGCTTAACCACACCTTCCCAACATCAAATATAAAGTGACATTAAGTGGGTTATCTATTACCTTCAACACCTCTGACATAACATTTCTACAAGAGAATTATACGAATGATGCTTCATCTAGGTATACTTCTAATGTTGAGCACTTGAGTAGTGGTAACTTTCTACTATGTGCATGAGATGCCTTCTTTTGCATGGTGCAATTCCTTTACCAATTTGCCCTAACTCCCTTGGACTATACACATGTTTTTGCCTTGCTATCTTAACGCTCGTTTACCATAGGATTTGATGCTATTCCAACCTTCAATAGTTGATATTCTCCAATCATTTCACTTGAGAAGAAATAATCTTTATTCTATCAATGCTTCTCTGGAAGATATGGTTATCTTACTATGCTCCTAAATAATGACAACCGAATATATATGGTGGCTTCAACGATAGGTAACCCATTCTTGAATTTGAGTCGAAGGATGTGCGCTGTAACTTTGATGTGTCTCCTCCTTGTCTAAAGGGTGCAAATACCTGATTTTTCTTTCCAACTATAATGACTTCCACACTATATGTCTTAGTCCAATGCAATACTTGCTTTGGTGCAAGTTGCATAGGCAAAAGTATGCTTACTCTTGGTCCAATGATGCTACTCCAAATACTTATATTATGTGGAAAAAACTCTACAATGCTTGCATTGTTTGATTTATTGAGTTTTCTTGTGGTGCCTTCACCAAAGGCTTCCAACTATCAAGTGTACCTTGCTTTGCCTTCACCAAAGATTATTGGATATACCTCCTTTTGCCTTCTCCAAAGGCTCCTTCAATGCTGGATGTATTCAACATGACATCCTTGTTGTAGCTATAAATTTTACCTAATTTTATCACCTTTCTTGCTATATTTTACTTGAGAATAATATCTACTAACACTTGGATGATTGGTGCAGGTTGATGCTACTAAAACTATCTCCCTTTCCTTTGAGATACTTTACTTTTTAGAGATATTTTGGATGGCTCTAATGAGGTGCTATGCAAATATAGAATAGGATGGTATAGATGTTCGTACCCCTATGATTTTAAACTTATTCACTTGACTTCTCAAAATTTTGGCTTCAATTCCCTTTGCAAGCTAAAATAAACTAAAGTCAATATTACCTTCAAACTTTTGGCAATACTTCTCTTGCTTGGTTACTTTCACACTCAATAATCCAAGCTTCTCAATAATAGTTTGCACTATAGTATATGCAAATTTAAGAGTATTATCTTAGAATGGCCAATATAATGGTGATATGTTTCTCTCTTGAAATATATCTAACTTCTATTTTCCTTATGCAAGTTTGAACCATGTAGACAATAACTTCTGCACTCCATTTAAGACTTCAAATATAAACTTATTTATGCAACTTTTAAATCTTGAAACTGATGCTCAATACAATTTAATAAGAAACCAAATATAAAAGTTTAGCTAATGGTATTTTGCATCTTTGTTGCATACTTTTCTACCTCTATAGATGATGATGATGATTTAAGTTACCTAAATTGCCGAATTTTATAGATGATATTGCAACTCTTCTAGGATATCTAAAAATAGCTCTTTGGCTCACCTTTTTGTATCTTTAACACTCCACTAATCTACTACCCAAAACTAGAATTTTATGGCTTTAATTCTTCTTTAGAATGCATTTCTAAAATCTGAACCTTAGCAGCTACTAATGTGGCCCAAATTGCTGCTTTCTCGATGTCCTCAAATCAGAAAAAATATAGATTGTAAACTAGTCAAAACCTTCATCGAAATGCTATCCTTGAATCCCAAAAATTTTGTAGGAAACTCCTCTAAATCATAGCTGAGACCTTCTTCAAGAACCCTTCAATGAAAATCCCTAAATCTCTTAGATTTGGTGGTTTCTCTATCTCCTTTCTCTCATCAAAAATTGAATTCAAACTAGACCTTCTTCTCAAGAATCTAAAAGTCTTGAGATCTTATCCAAACTACTCTAAAATTTGACAAAATTCTTACCAAATATTTCTCACTTGGGCTTGTTGTTAGATGGCGATAATTGTCCCAATTTATTTACTATCAAGAGCTTCTTCTTGGTAGTAAATTTATCCAATGGGTTTTTCTAGAAAATCCTTCAATGAGGCTCTTCAAGCCTTCTCCTTGTTTCTCCAAGCTTCAAAAATACTTCAATGAGACCTTCCTTGATATCGTAAATCTATTGCTACTAAAATATGAAATAGGAATTTTTATAGTCCTTGTCTATCCTCAATATTCCACTATGGAAGTTATTCAATAGGACCTTCTATGGACCTCTTCTTCAATGTGAAGTTTTCAATTTTTAATAGAGATCACCAATCTCCAATCTTCACCAAGACTCTTCTACCAGAGTTTATCTTCCTTCAATGGGGTATTCTTTCTAGGACCTCTTTCCTAGATATGCAATCTTCAATATGGCTTCCTTTCCCACAAGATTTCTCGTCAAATCTCCAACTTGGATTCTTTAATATACAAATATTTCAATGGGACCTTTCTCCTTAGGGCTCCAAATCTTCAATATCCTACTTCGTGCTTCTCATATTGAATTGTTTTGAAAGAAGATATTCTTTCTAGATTTTATAGGAAGCTTCCCAAATTTCTTTGAATATCCTTTATTATGCAACAAAGTATTAGAAAATGAAAAATATATAGAAAATAATCTTCACTAGTTTAATTAATAATCTAGTGAGAGCAATGCCGATTTCTAGTCTTCACAAGTTTTTCTGCAACTCTGTGGAAAAAATTTAGCCAAAGATAATTTAGAAATTCTAAAAATAATATTTTACAATATCCTCTCAATATCTCTTGTGGCTCTCTCTATTTTCTATTGATCTACCTAGTGCTTTGATACCACTATTAGATTTTGAAGCTATAAACTTAAAGAAAATTCAACCACAAGTATGGAAATAAGCATGCAATATTATAACTATGGTAATGGCTAACTAATATACATGAAAATATGATAGAAAACTTGGTACAATGCTCAATAAATGCTCATATAAGAAAGTTCACAAAAATATACAATGTTATTCAATGGAGATCACTACCTCTCCATATTGAAAAAATGAATCTACATTATATCTACTACTACTCAACCTATGCACTCCAAAATCCTCTTTCCTCTTCTACTCTATGAAGGCATATTTATAATGAGATGCAACTCTTTGCCTTCAATATTCCTATGAAACCTCAATATTATATTCTAATCACTTATGTACATGTAGACTACATGCACATTTACATCATTGTACATTCTAACACTTGTGCATTTATTACATTACTTTAATAAAGTACTTAAGTCATACTAAAATCCTAACCTAAATATGTACCTATGATGGTACATTAGTAAAGAACCAAATAATGTAATATTCCAATAGCTTAGATTAAACTTCATTTTGTGGAAAGTCTGGTTGGAGCGAAATGTCAAAATTTTTAGATAAAATTTTTCATCCTTAGATGGTATATGGTGGGTCATTTGGATCAAAGTCTCAAAAATTGTGGTAGTGTATAGTAAAGAGGAAACTCAAGTTTATATAGGGATGATGGAGATGGAAGATGAAGTATAAGAGTAGTAAGACAAAGCTAGTTCAAAACCACTCCTAAAATATTGGATTAAAACTAATATTGATGGAGCTACAAAAGACAATCCAGGTAGTTAGAATTGGAGTAGTTTATAGGAATCATGTTGGGACAATTATCTATTGGGAACTATAGGGCCTGGGAAGGGCCACAAATAATGAAGCAAAAGCCTTAGCTATAAAATCTACTTATATCTAGGCAGTAAGACAAAGATAAAAGAGGATAATCCTATAATCAAATTCTCAAATAGTGGTAAGAGCTCTACATTGCATGAGGAAATTTTATTTGAAGACATGGAGGTTGAGGATTCTTGTCACCTAAATTAAGGAATTATGGAGGAAATTAGATGATGTGATTCCCATTTATGTGAGTAGAGATCTAAATAAAGTGGTAGAATTATTGGCTAAGATGGGTACCGAGAAGGAGGTAGGGGTTCAGTGGCACAATGACATGGTTATTGAGGATGAGAGGATTAGGCAAGTTGGTAAGCAAATCTAGTGTTTAGCTAATTTGGATAACCATTGTAGAAATATGGTTTAGGAAATTTGGCTCCAATGCATATCTTCTTTTACTATTGTAAATAGGTGTTCTTGTCGACTAAGGTTGGGAGGAGTCTCATCCCAACTTGTAAATGATCTTGTTTTAATATAATATTTTCAAATTATTTAAAAAAAAATATAAATGTTTTTATAGCCTATTAAAAAAGATTTTATTTTATCTAAAAATGATTTCTAAAATAGATGCAAGTTACTATAGTGGTAATGGTTTTGGCCTCTCTTTGAGAGGTCCAAGGTTCAAACCGCATTCAGTATAAGGGGATCGAGACCCCTCATAAAAACCCATGTAAACTACTAAAAAAATAATAATATTTATTTATTAAATATTTTGTAAACGGTCGAGGCCCTTCAACCCATTTTTTT
The DNA here is from genome assembly GCA_028583015.1 of Wollemia nobilis. Classification (NCBI taxonomy): domain Eukaryota; kingdom Viridiplantae; phylum Streptophyta; class Pinopsida; order Araucariales; family Araucariaceae; genus Wollemia; species Wollemia nobilis. Next base: position 27,457 of record JAQPPZ010003595.1, on the reverse strand, counting down.
ATCAATACCAAAAAAATTGATTTCCAAAGCCTTTCCTTTCTTTTTTGTAAAAGGAATACTTAAATATGTTGATAGAAATTTTCAGCATTAAACCCTAAAGTATCCATAATAATCTATCATAAATCTAGGCCAACGTTAGTAAAAATGATCCTAAAGTTTATCCTATTACCATCTAAGTATCATCATAGCATTAAAATATTGTTCAAAACTTCATGGTCTCACCAACTAGGGGATACCCCAAATGAAAAGTTTTATATTGGAGATTAGATTTGGAATGACCATTTTCTAAAACATAAATAACTTTATTTTTATTCTATTTTTGCCTTTGAGAAATCTCTTTCTAATTCCTCGATAACAATAATGTAGAGATAAGGAGATAGTAGTTCACCCTAGCAAAGGCCATGGGATGATTTGAAATATCCAACTTAGAATTATTTGATCAAAATAGAATATTTTGGAATGCTATAACATCTCATATATTCATACCATTCTTGATAAAAACTAATTTTCTTACAAAGTCATGTAGAAAACTCTAGTATACCCTATTTTATGCTTTATTTATAACTAACTTTACAAGCACACCTAGAATTTTCATGGAATGAAGAGAATTTATAGCATCTTGTGTAATTATTAGGGTATGAAACACTAGCATGAGCAAAACCACCTTCTTCCTATAAGACTCTATAATCTAGAATATTTTTCAATCTATTCACTATAAATTTTTATATTATTTTATAAATCATATTAGAAAAGCTTAGTGGACTAAAATAATCAATTTTTTGTCTCATATTTTAGAATCGATGTAATAAAGATGCAATAAAATTGTAGGAAATCCATCAGGGCCATTGTATTATCCAGGTGGAAAGACAACATTGCCCCACATAATTGCTCCATATAGATATGTATATATATTTTTTAAAGCAAAAAACCCCTTGCGGAGCTGCCTTGGTTTGAGAGACCACAAATAGGGAGTTGCACTCGACCCTGCCCACACCAACATTATCAATTGGATTTTGGATACCCAATTCAGCTTTTTGGTAGGGTGGAGATTTGAACTTGGGACCTCCCTTGGAGGATTGCCCTCTCCTCTCCAACTCACCTACAACACCTGGGTGCTCCATATAGATATTACTTATTAATATTTCATTCTATTTTTATATGATAATTGATCGAATATTTTTCAAAACGTTACCTTGAGCCTCCTTAGTTTTTCCAACTTTTGAAATAATATCTTTCAAAATATTTATTTCTTCCTTACAATTCAAGGGCCCACTAGTGAGGACTTTAGTACTCTAAATATGAGGTCCAAGATTCAAATCAAGAAGGGAGTAACTTTGTGCATTAAAGCAACAAATTTTAGGTGGATTAATAATAATTAGGAAAACGACATCATGACATATGGCTAACAACCTCATAGGCATTAATAATTTCTTTCGTTTCCTTTTTTCTTTATTTTCTAATGTCTTCTTCTTTCTCAATACTTCTTCCAAATGACGATGAAATTTTTCATTTCATAAAATATAAATGTATATTGGTTGTAGCATGAATAAATATATTTTCTCCTTCCTTGAGAAATATTTTCCTAGATTTTTGGGCCCAATAAGACTTCCTTTTTTTATGCATTATCATAATATAAAGTAATTATTTTTCTTTGTATGTTCCTTTGAATTCTACTCTCTCTTGCAAAATTTTGAGCTTTTAATTTACTCAATTCTAAATATGTTATAAGGACATTTGAAATAATAAATATTCATAGACTCTTCAAATATTTTATATTTTGAATATACATAACCCCTTCAAACTTTTCTTCATCCCATCATAGTGAAAATTTATAATAAATTAATATTTTGGATCCATATAGATTGAAACAGAGACAATGCTAGATGCCTATTATTGACCAAATATCTTATCAAGATAATAAGTTCGTGATCTACTATTTGTATTAAAATGTCTAAGGACATTGTATATTAAATGTTTATAACTATGTGTTAGAAAATAAAATTATATCTAATGTTTATACGAAAGAAATTTTCCCAATATGTCAAGTATCTTATATATATTAAATTTTGAAGGAATAACATCCCAATATTCAATTGAATTTATAAAGGAGATAGAACTATGTTTAAAGCACCCTAATAATTAAGAGATTAAAAAACTCATTTTGATATAAATAGATTTATATTCTTTTAAAATTATCATGTGGACTAATTTTACTTGGATCATATACATTATTGACTCTCACTTTGATTATTTTCTCTTTCCTACAAAAAATACATATAACCCAATTATGTCTTACTTGTAGCAATTGTTCATCCCACTTACATTTGTTCCATATTATTGAAATAACCTATGAATATACTATAGCAAATACTACTATATAATTCCCCATATTTTAAATATTTTTTAATGTATCCTCACATTCCCTATTTCTTATTTTTATTGTGTTAAAATAAAATTAAGACAATAAAAAACTAATAATTCTTTGATAACTATTTTAATGGGTATTTTTCACACCCATAATATTCCAAGATACCAATTGATGAGCACTAAGGATGCCAATATGAGTAGGTATACTTGTGAGGTATTGGGTAGTATATATACTTTAAGGTAACTAGTAACAAAACTAAATCTTATATGCTCCCACAAATAAACTCCCCCTCACACTAAGGGGTGATATTCACACAATTTTTCATTACAAGAGTACCATAGAAGAAAAGATGAAAGAATAAGTTAAGGATTATAGATTAAATAATAGAAAATGTAAAACTATAGAAACTTAAATAAAACTGAACTATAGTATTTAAAATTGAAAGCTGGAATTCAACATAATAAATGAAATCAATATACACATTCATGCATTAAACTAATAAAAAAACTAAATTGAAGCAATTATGAAGAATTATAGATGGATTAATGAAAACTAATTATAGAACATAAGAAAACATGACATTGCTGATGGAGCTTTTGCAAATAACACAATTTGTAGTGGACCCTTTCAATAAGAGAGTGTGCAATTCCCTTATGATAGAAAAAATGATTAAATGTTCAAAATTAGATTAATACATATTTGCTTTTATTACTAATAAAAAATGGGTAAAAGAATTTTATTTGTGTTCTTGCTAACTAAGTGATTATACTCATTGATATTGAGAATAAGCTAAAATAAAATTGATTATGGCCAACTTAACTCTAAACTATATACAATAATTTAAATAACCAAGTAATGTCTTTTTTGAACTATTTAGAAACACTCAACTGATACATTTAAAATTTTCATGGTCAAATTTAGGTACAATTAAAAGATTTAAAAGTAGAGAGATAATGTTGGGTTATTCTATAATTGGAAAATCTCAATAAACAATGCTTCTAGCTTAGATTATTGGACAACCTAATGTACCAAATGGAATCCAATGTGGCATAACGATTTGGATTTTATTCTCAACCAATTGTTTGCTTATATAAATAATATTGAAAAAAAAACTACAAGTAGATTTTATTTGATCTCTATTTCCCTAAACAATATAATGATCTTGTTGGTATCAATCATAAATATTTTAATTTTCCTTTGAAAATTTGATGTGCGAAGGATCATAAAATTGGATGGTTAGTATATGGTTTTGGCTAAGTCAATGCAAATTATATTCTTGTACTTAGGCCAATTGTTGTTCACATAGGTTAACAAAAATGACCCAAATATTAGACCATGAACACCTTATTCTCGTTTCATAACAATTCCTTTCACTTGTAACATAAAACGATTATAGGATCACTCCAGGGTGAGAAAAGTTAGTAATCAACATGCATCACAATCTATAAAAATGTTGGGTTTTATTATCTTAATTAACCTACTAAAAGATTACCTTTTTAATTAAAAAATATTAGTATAAACAACATTGTTTACATGAACGTATAGATTTCATGGGAAAAAAAGCTAAATTAGTCAATTAAGATACCTTACATCTCCCCCTTGATAAAATTATTGTCATTGTGTAACACTTGCTTTCCATATCCATAAAATCTATTCAATTTCATGTCATAGTCTTATGTTAACTATTTTAGTTTGAGTTGGAAATCCTCCTCAATGGCATAGGATAAATGTTGTTTACATCTATTGATATCGTCTACTATTTTTAATGTCATGCCATCACTAAGTCTCCCTATGTATTGAAGAATATTAATTTTGTGTAGTCAACAAAATATGTCTAGATCATCAAAGATGTAAATCAAATACTGTCACACAATTCCCAAAGTATCAACTATCTCCACATAAGTCACTACTCCTAACAATGCCTTTGCAAAATTATAGTATAAGTTAGATTCACATTTTCGTAATTCCTCTATCAATTCTTCTCATCAGGCTCTAGATCCTTCTAAAGTTGCATCCAAAAATTATTTTATTACATCTCTAAATATTTGAAAAGCCATTCACTAAATTTTCTCACCCACAACCCATACTTAGGATGTCTTACGACTTTTTGTAGGTGTTATTAGACTTTCCTAACATCCTTATTCTCAAGTGGCTTAGAAATCCCTTTCTTCTAATACTCAATAAGTTCATCCTAAATTAGAATCTTATTTTTAATAGTAGAATAGAAGACTCAAATGACTACTTCCCCAATAAAATGGTTGGAATTCACTTTGGAATTCTCAAGAAGTGTAAAATTATGTAAATATAATTCATAGAATAAGTTTTATTCTCTAGAAGGTAAAGAGAAATTAACCTAGCTATTTCCTTTTTAGTTTACATAATCCATAGGTTTTCCCTTAGAAGCTTATTCCAATTGCACCCTAACCCATTTTTCATTTAGGTAAAAATAGTAGGCCCTTAGAGGGTTATGCATCCAACCATATATTTTTAAGTTCATGAAAGATAGCAATTTCATCAAACTAATAACTTATTTTTTTTACTTTCTTTAGCTTACCAGAGTTCTATTCAAGCTCCTTTATCATCTTTACAACTTTGTTCTATTTTTCTTAGAAGATGTAATTGTAGTGTATATTGATGACCTAGATGACTTTATCATGATTAGACAAGCAAATGTATCCTTTGTAATACGATTTAGCATCTATCCTTGATTTTTCTACTTCTCTAGCCATTGTCAATTCTTATTATAAACTATGAGTATTTTTTGCCTCACTTTTCATGTAGTAGTTTTCCCTTTCACCAAAACTAATTATTTCCATAATCTACATTTTTTCTCATGATTATCTAAAATAGATCTAATGGTTGATTTGTTGTAACTATATGAATTGAAGAGGCATCAATTACGTATAGGGATTCACCTTGTATTGAAGCGTTTTCTTCTATACTTTATACAATAAGCTTCCCATCCTAAGGTTCCACATCAATTCTTTGCACAATAGGATTAGTTGAATAAAATTCTTCTTGTTCCTCTTGTTTTTTTGTTGTAATACTAATTTTACCAGTATTCTAAAGGGTTGACAATTATTCTTGTAGCTTATACCTTCCTTTTATTCTTAGGTGGTGACAAAGGGGGTGACGGGGCACCGAAGAATCAACACTTTATGACAAACCCCACTTTTCATTAAGAAAATCTAAAAATATTTACATGCATTCCAAATAAAATAGCCCGCAGGCATACATTAACCGATGCTCGGCTCGGTTCTTCCACTGTCACTACTTCCTCTGTTCTCCGGTCCACCCTCCCTTCCATTACAAATTTTTGGGTTTTTATCGAGGCCCCGTTCCTCTAGGCAATCAATGCCTCCACCTAACAAAATTCAAATTCGAAATTTCCCCCCTTCGGGTTTTCAAAATTCTGTCATAAATGGCCATCTGCCCGATCTACCCCTGAGCTTGCATTAATGGCCTCCCTGCATCGACCGCTTTGCTCTGACTGTCCTTCGCACTGTTGTCTCCTGCAAATGTTGTGTTGCCAGAAACAATACAATAAAAAAAATATACGTGGCCGACACCTTCCTTAACACCTCCTTGACCCTCATCTTTGTTTTCTTCTATGCGGCCATCTGGCCGTGCTTTCTCCTTGTTGTAACACAGCTGTTACACGTGTCCTTCACAATTTTTGTGATACATGTGGCTGCCCACGTGTCAAATCTGGCCTTGCCCGACCGTCCGCAGTTTTCTTTGGCCTTGTCTTAGCTAGGTCGCGATATCGCGACATGTCACGATATCACGACCCAACTCATCGCTTTGCTTCAGAATGCTGAACCGTCGTGATATTGCGACCAACTACCTCCATGCCTTCGTATTTATCGAAATCTCTGCCATGCTCCCCGCTTTGCTTTGCCTTGTTCTTTTTCGTAGCTCTCGGCAAGCCACGTGTCGGTCTTTCACTGGCCGCGATATCGTGGCAGGTCGCGATATCGTGACCCATCGCGATATCACGACGGCACTTCCCTCTCCGCCTCTGCTTTGAATATCATCACGATATCGCGACGTCGCGATATCGCGACGTCACGATATCACGACGACACCACTCCCTCCGCCCTTGCTTTGAATTATGGTCGCGATATCGCGACGTCGTGATATCATGACGTTGCGATATCGTGACCCCTCCCAACCTTTGTCTCAGCCAACAAATGCTGTCGCGATGTCGCGACATCGCGATGTCGCGATGTCGCGATATCGCGATGAAACTCGCTCCTGTCTTTGCCGCAGCATGTGAGGTCACGATTTCGCGACCCCTCTCCAACCCTTGCCTTAGCCTTTCAAATAACTTCCCCTTCTGCTTTGCAAAACTTCCCCCCCTGGGAAAGAACTAAAATCCTTCAAAATACAAGTACCTAAAGAAAATTTTGAAGGATGCAAGATTGCCCATACTGTTACCGGATGCTCCTGCATCAGGGGGTGTTTCCTCTCTTACCATCAAAGCCTCTTGAATTCTCTATCATCATTCTATATTACTATTCCTATGAGCCCTCAATATGGATTTATAACGAAAGTAAATTTGATGTTTAAATGCTTCACACCATATTTATTTGGAGAATTCTAAGCATTGTGGAGCCATCTCCTACATTTAGGGGATAATTTCCTCTATTTTTGGTGCCTTTTTAAAATGAGAATTTAATTAATATTTTATTAATTATATATTACTTAAATATTTGGTAGCCATATTTTAGTAGGATTTATTCCTTGTTTAACTCCAAAATTTTCTCCGTTGATCACTCCTAAAATTTAGGAGCTTTATTAGTTGACGAGTCATAGTGGGAGTTGTAAAGCATAAGTTGCTCCCAATAATTATCCTAAATTATCGTATGCATATGATTTAATTTAGGAATTAAAGCATGCACATGCACATGCTTTATTTTTTACTTTATTTTTTTTAGCATATCTAATAAAGCATCTTGTATGATGCTCATAACTAGTTGATAATTTTAAGATATTCCAAGCTTTTATGTGCATTGGAATTTTGGGTATTTTATACCTTTTATTATCTTCATTATTTTAATAGATATTTTAGAATACAAGAGAGAAAAAATACTATCATATTTTTTTCCATATTTTCCATGCATTTGGTATGTTGGCGCTCTTCTACAATTGCACTTTTTACATTACAATTGCAATTTTTTACATTACAATTTCAATTTTTTACATTACAATTAAAATTATTTACATTATAATTGTAGTTTTTTATTCAACCATTGGATGTACAATATTTCTCTATCATTTGTGGTTTATTATTTTTGTACTTTGTAGGTTTAATCATATTATGGATTCAACCATTGATTGTTGATTTTTTAGTCCATGTTATTGTTACAATAAATCAGAAATTCCAACCATATTATTTTGTATTCAATCTCATAATATTTTGTTCAAGCTAGTAGAGGTTCCTTTATCTCTTCTACATAGCATTAAAAGCTTCATCTGGTATCAGAGCCAATATTTCTATTGGGTTAGAGATATTTTCTTGTTATCATTGCATAAAATATGGCTAGTATTGTTCCCATTTATATTCCCATGTTTAAGGGTGAAAGCATTGAGTATTGGGGTATTTGCATAAAGAATTCTTTTTATATCACAAGATTTGTGGAGTTTTGTATCATAGCGATACTCTAAACTAGTAGATGACTCATATTTTGACACTCTTACTTCTAATGAAATTAAGGAGATGATGGAGAATAGGAAGAAGGATGCAAAAGCTCTTTTTGAAATTCATAATAAAAAATATTTCTATCTCTCCCAAGATTTCTGAATTTTCACAATAAAAAATTGCATGGAATACACTAGAAAGTACATATAAAGGATCTTCTAAGGTGATAATAGTTAAAATTAAACTCTTAAGGAGGGAATTTGGATGCTTACACATGAGTGAAAATGAATCCATTGGGGTTCTTATCACTAGAGTTCAAAATATTGTAAATTTTATTAATTCACATGGAGAGATAATCACTATATCCATAGATAATATTATACAACACTCTGCTAAATAAATAAGGAGTATGAGGGTGTATTTTTACCAATACCAAAACCCAATTACATGATAAAATTTAACATAAGTCAACATAATACGAGGTATTTAGGTTAGTCATAAATTATAAAGAGGGTTTAACAATAATAATTTTACCCATGGCCCATAGGGCTTACATAATAAAATATTACAATTAATTAATACATTGTACAATAAAATATCCTTAGCCCTATCCAATACATCATACAATTTTGGCCTTCGTCATGGATTAGATCACAATTTCAACACCCCAATAATCTAAACTAAAGGGTCAATGAGAAGCGATATTAGTAAAAATAATATGACCTCCATAATGGATGCTCTAGTGGGCCTTTCTGTTGTGACGTAGACTCATTTGGATTCCCCCCATCATCTAAAATATACTACTTCAAAAATGTTTCATACACAAGGGTCTCCTTAGGTTAGATTGTAGTCATCATTTCCATTATTAGATACTCTAACATACATCCCAAATTAAGGCATAATTTTTTCTCTTACAACATACATCACCTTGTTTGATGATTTTCTCTTGCTCTTGGGCCACCTAATGTTAGTAACCAAAAGAGGCTTTGCATGAACTCGCTTAAAACAAGACCTATAACAAAATTTGAAGAGTACCTAGAAAATAAATAGAAGGAAAAAGATATCATGAATAACTAGATCTTAATGATTAAGCTAAATCAATAATCCAAAGGAGGAAGAGAGATTGACTAAAGCACATACTAAATCCTTGTATTTTAAACCTCTAAAAGAATCAAAATATATTGCAATTATCATAAAATTCATCTAATCTTCCAAAAAAGACAGGTCAAATATTTTGATTACATAGAATATGATAAGTATTCCCTTTCAAAATAGGGCAACATGGCTTGATGACTATTCCATAAAATTTGGCTCCTAACACTGAAAAATGTCCATAAATTGATGTTACTAATGCCTATAGGTTGAAAAATATTGTAATTTGAAAAAATGGGCTTAAAATGCTCCTTTATGCAAAATTTATGGCCTCCAAAAATTAAATATTCAAACCTTAGGGAATTAATAATATTTTTTAGAAATAAATGGAAGCAAACATTCACTCAAATATTATACAAAAATGAAAAGGAGGATGAAAAAGAGATTTTATGGACACTCATAGGCATCATAAATAATAACTATATCTATAGATAATATTAAACACTGGTTAAATTTCTATGGCATAGTGGTTTGATGTTGGTATTGTGGAGGACAAGATGTAGAATTGAATCATGCATATCCTCTCTTTTCCATTGTTTGGGACCATGATGATTTACTACAATGGGTCTATCCCTTTGATTACCACTACATGGCATGCTTTAAAAAATAGTAGGAGCACCTTTGGAATCCATGGACATGGGTTCAAACTATACACTAGAATTTTCTATTGTCAAAACTGGAAAGGTTGACAAAAAATAGGATGTATTATCCCTTTGGTTCTCATATGTGGTATAAATATAATGGTTAGTACATGGAACTTAGTTTGGGAGAGACTAAAGTTCAATCCTATTTGATTATCTTTAGACACTTTACCATCACCTTCTATTATACCATGTCAATCCATTTTTACGTACTTATATTTGCTCAACTAGTGAAGTGGAGACAAGTGGAAGCAATCAAGTATAGAAGAGAAACTAAAGTGGTATACTAGGATTGGATCATAACAATAAATTAATTTTTTTTTAATTGGAAGGTAGGGATTGACACTTGAAACTCTAAGGTTTGAGCATTTAAATTTTTATTTTTAGGGTTTATTAGGGAAAAAATTCTAGAGGTCATAATTTTTTAACACAAAAGCATTTTGAGCCCCTTTTTTAAATCATGTGATTTTTTGAGCTCTACACATTGGTGGTATAAATTCATAAACCCACTATGGTGTTAGGGGTTATATTAAGTAATATGGACCATAAATCCCAAGTTACTCATCTTAATAGGTGAAACTATAGTGTTTGGTCAACTCAAATTGTAAGAACATATGGTGCATTTTTTAAGAGGATAAAGTAATGGTTCTTGATGATGAAACTTTCCATCAAAGGGAACAAGAGGCTCTTGGACTATTTTTCTTGTTGATTGAACTAGAGTTTCTTTTACATATCAAAGAGGAGAGCAACCCTACCAAGGTATGGTTAAAACTACATAAGCTTCTTAGAAATGTTAATACTACTAAAGTAAATCTCTTGGAATTGGAGATTTTGTATCTCAAATTTGTTGAATTTGATAATGTTGAGGACTATATTATAATATTGGATACTTTTAGGGTAGCTATTGGATCTTCTAGAGTCAAAAGAAAAATGATCTATAATGCGTTAAAATTATCCTTTCTAATCTCTCTGTCTCTTGAACATCATGGTTCATATGATTCATATATTTTTAGAATATCAAGACACTTACTCTTGATTAGCTATTTTCTCTCCTAGTTAACTTTCAAATAGCAATATGAAATTATGGTGGGACTCCACAAATACAATCTCATGCAACAAAATTTAAATCTAATAATGAGAGTACCCAAGGGATAAAGGATTAGGCTAATATTCAAAGAAAATTAATATCACTTGCAGATATTGTAAGAGGTAAGGACATCTAATGAAGAATTGGTTATTGAAGTTGCAAAGGATTGAAGTTGAGTTCTTAAATCTAGGTGGATGTCTTCTAGATGATGATGCAGTTTTGAAAGGATTTGCATTAATTACAGAGGCCCACTAGAGCATCCATTATGGGGTTAAGATATTATTTTCACTAGGGTATCCTCTCCTTGGCCCCTTAGAACAAATTATGGGTAGTGTTGAAATTGTAATCCGATTCATAGTCAAGGCTAACATTATGCAATGTAAATTCATGGTTAAATCCTCTTTATAATTTATAATTAACATAAACCCCTCAACTTAGGTTAAATTTTATTATGTAATTGGGCTTTTGGTATTGCTATAAATACCCCCTCCCACTCCTTGTTTATTTAACAAAGTATTGTGTAATACTATCTATGGATATAGTGATTATTTATAGTGCCTATAGGTGCCCAAAAAACCTGATTTTTCCCTCATTTTTGTTATTTGTATAATATTTGAGTGCATGGTTGGCTTCTATTCATTTTTGGAAAATATTGTGAATTCCAATAATAATAACAAAGGTTAATTACAAGTTATAAAGAGACCATAACATGGTTAACCATAGCCCATAGGCCTTACATGATAAAATATTGCAATTAATTAATACATTGTATAAATAATTGCCCTTAGTTCTATCCATTTCATCATATAATGTTCGCCTTGGCCATGAATTAGATTATAATTTTAACATCTATGGCTTCCTATTGATTGACATATGGTAGGGGCCCAATGGTCATAATATATACACATTGTTCAATTTTTTTTTAATTACTTTAGCTTCTTATTGCTATATAAGTAATTAACATGAGTATGATTGAGGTTAGGTGTATAATGAATTAGAGTTGGAGTATATTACATTATTGGGTACATGGTAATGCACTCCTATGGTACTTTCATGGTACATTTGTAAATAGTATATTAGGATTGAGTCATAGTTTAGAGTATGATTTATATTTCCCATTTTATAGAAGTGTGAATGTGTAGGAAATACACAAGTGCCATGTAAAGTTGTAATGCGTAGGAAATACCCAAGTGTCATCTAAGTTAGAGTACAAGTGTAAGTTAAGTCTATGTTCACAAGTGTCTTGTCTGTATGAGAACAAATATATAATGTAAATATGTGTACAAGTATCTTAGATTAGAGTGTGCAAGTTATAGAAGTGTAAGAATCATGTATATTTGTGCATATGTTATAGTGTCAAATGTTCATCAAGTATGCAAGTGTCAAGTAGTTAATACAAGTGTCATGAGACTTGGCATATGGAGAGATATAGTCAAAAATCCAAAGAGTTACACTACTATGATTTTTAGTCTTTGGTAAGGACAATTTCAAAGGTTAAGAAAGGGGTCGCCTATGATCTACTACACCAAGGGATGTTGAAAATGATTTTTGATCACGTGGTTAAGCTAATAGGTCTAGATGGTGAAAATATCCTTAATACTGTGGTCAATATTCTTGTTCTTATGGTGGGTTATCCAAGCTCTTCAGTTTCAGGGAACTCGAAGGCTTTGATCTAGGAGGCCATGGAAGAATCTTATAGACTTTGCAGTCTATTTCGAGAGGTCCTAGATAAAGCGAAGAGGGAACGAGGAAATTAAAGTGTTTGGTGGCTAAGATGGTGATTGATGGTAAGGATCTGATGATTGCTAACGACTATGACTTGGAGGAATTTTCTCCATATTCCAAAAAGTTAAAGTTGGTGCTGGAAGTGGGAGGTGCTAGGAGGATCCAAAACCCTAGAATCTAGGTGAGAGGTTACAACCTGAAGGCTCTTAACATGATGATTTAGAAGCTACAACGTTCGATGATTGAATTCATGTAGACATCAATTTATTACACTAAGGAAGTGCTTACCCTTGTGGTGTGGCAGGTGTCTAATGGGGATACATTTAAGGAAGAGACAAGAGTGGGCGCTAACAGGTCTAAGTTTTGAGTTTGGGTGTCCTATTTGATTTTTGTCTATTTTTATCTATGTCTTTGGGCCTGTGGGTCTGGTTTGTTACCCCTGTGTGGGTCTATTTGTCCTCGGGTGTTGGTTTTTCTTGGTAGTTTGGTTTATGTTTAGTTGTCTGTCTCAACTTTTAAGTCTGTTGCTCTTTGTATGGCTTCTCTTTACCTCCTGATGAGTCCAAAGGTTAGCTTATTTTTGTAAAGGTTTGGAGGTCCTTTCAAAACTCCTTTCATCCACCTTATCAAAATAATAATAATAAGTTATTAAATTTTATGTATATATTATTTTTAATTATTTTTTAAATTCATAATATACAATCAAAATAAGGCTGTTCATATTATATCATTTTTAAAATACCTTTTTGGATAAAACGATAAATGTTATTATCATAACAAATCTTATTGTGGGAGCGTCCATTACAATGTGGAGATTCAAACCTCAATTGTATTCGTATAATTACCATGGAAAATTTCATCACAATATAAGAATTTGAAAATAAATTACATTCAAATGATTACATCCCATCTTCTTTGCTCACAGTTATTTGTACTAAATATTAAGGTTCATTGATGGGATTGCCATCTTGCCTTATATTGTGATACTTCTTATTTCCCTATGCTTATTATAAACCCACTAGGTTTATAATATAATTCAGAGACTTCATTGATTTATAATATAGTTCATCAATGAAATTCAAATCTTGACAAATCATGATGTGAAATTACTTTGAAACCTATAGCGATTATACCTATGTCTTATTTACTTAATGAGTTATAATCACTCTCTATAGAAGCCCACTTCTAATTAAAAAATAATAATAAATAGACCATGCCTAGGTATAAGTTTCATGACCAATTTCTAGCTTAGTAATTCTCATTAATCACCTTTTGTTATTGCTTCTTCATGAGCCACTATGTTTCCTCTCTTAATTCATTGATATCATTTTATTGAGAGGTAAGATCTTATATATTTTTATAATAATGCATTTGTCAATAACTTCTTATTTTTTCTATATGCCTTACTTTTTCAATTGCCTATTTGTATATCTTATATTAAAATAAATGTAGAAAAATACAGTGCTTTAATTCATTTACTATTTTATTTCTATTTGTGTAGATGTGTTGATATTTTTATGATAATACATTTGTCAATAGCTTGTTATTTTTTTTTATATACCTTACTTTTTCAATTGCCTATTTTTATATCTTATATTAAAAATAATGTAGAAAAAAATGACCTATTAATTCCTTTACAAAAATTTTCGTCCTATTTGTACTCTATATTCTAAAATACCATCTTTATCATAGTTGTTTACTCTTCTTTATGTTTTTATAATTTATTTTATATTTAAATTTTGTAATATTTATAGTTTTGAGTTCTCAAATATATTTACTTGTTAATTTTCTGTTATATTTAATTTTTATTTAGAATATTTTTTTAGTCTCACCGATCATCTCATTCTCTTAATTTTTGTTTTTTGGATTATTCTTAATTTGACTTATCATCATTTTGCTACTTTAACAATTAGAAGTACAATTTTTTATTATTATTCTTAATTTGACTTATCATCATTTTTCTAGATTTAAGAATTAGAAGTACAATGGATATTCCACATTAATTTTTTATTATATATCCTTTTATTTTAAGTAAATGATTTTATATTATTTTAATAAGATGAAAATTTAACTAATTTTCACTATCTTTCATCTTCAACTATTTAAACCTTAATTAGAAGTGGGCTTCTATAAAAAGTGCATATAACTCATTAAGTAAATAAGACATAGGTATAATCATTAAAAAAATAATAATAAATAGACCATGCCTAGATATAAGTTTCATGACCAATTTCTAGCTTATTAATTCTCATTAATCACCTTTTGTTATTGCTTCTTCATGAGCCACTATGTTTCCTCTCTTAATTTATTGATATCATTTGATTGAGAGATAAGATATTATATCTTTTTATAATAATGCATTTGTCAATAACTTCTTAATTTTTCTATATGCCTTACTTTTTCAATTGCCTATTTATATATCTTATATTAAAATAAATGTAGAAAAAGACAGTGCTTTAATTCATCTACTATTTTATTTCTATTTGTGTAGATGTGTTGATATTTTTATGATAATGCATTTGTCAATAGCTTGTTAATTTTTTTTATATACCTTACTTTTTCAATTGCCTATTTTTATATCTTATATTAAAAAATGTAGAAAAAGATGACCTATTAATTCCTTTACAATATTTTTCGTCCTATTTGTACTCTATATTCTAAAATACCATCTTTATCATAGTTGTTTACTCTTCTTTATGTTTTTCTAATTTAGTTTATATTTAAATTTTGTAATATTTATAGTTTTGAGTTCTCAAATATATTTCCTTGTTGATTTTTTTGTTATCTTTAATTTTTATTTAGAATATTTTTTTAGTCTCACCCATCATCTCATTCTTTTAATTTTTAATTTTTTTTATTCTTAATTTGATTTATCATCATTTTGCTAGCTTTAAGAATTAGAAGTACAATTTTTTATTATTATTCTTAATTTGACTTATCATCATTTTTTTAGATTTAAGAATTAAAAGTACAATGAATATTTCACATTAATTTTTTATTATATATCCTTTTACTTTTATTTTAAGTAAATGATTTTATATTATTTTAATAAGATAAAAATTTAATTAATTTTCACTATCTTTCATTTTCAACTATTTAAAAATTAACCATAAAAATTTCTTTAAAAATTTAGACTCACATTGTAATTTTTCATCTAGCATATTCTTTATGGTTCGTCCTAAAAATTGATTCTAATGAAATGTGGTGCCATTCTTTTGCACTTATTCTTTTTGGATTTTTTTTGGGTTACATAGATGAATTGGATACGAAATCTTTATTTTTGAAGGCTTTATTTTTCTTGATTTTATTTATCATTAATTCGTTGTGAAAGAGTGCAGTAAGGAACGACACATTGACAAAGAAAGTACGAACAAATCAAATGGGCTTTGTTACAAGTACTATGCAATCTGTTTAGCATTATGTATTTCCCTTCGCTAAATTCTCCAATGGACGATTTTTTTCCCGCTCTGTCCTCGCTTTGTCTCCTCTTGATGTCTATTGCTCTGTTGTGCTTTCTCCTACACCGTAAGCATTCCAAGCCCACCCCCAAATACGATTCTTCTCCGTTTGGGTTTTTCAGAAATCGGCACAGGTTTCTTGATTGGGTGACAGATATTCTTTCCACCACCAATACCAACACATTCGTCTTCCCATCCGTCCCGTTTGGAATCCGAAGTATTGCCACTGCGAATCCTGCAAACCTGGAGCATATTCTCAAAACGAACTTTGAGAAATATGAGAAAGGAGAACGCATGAGATCGCAGCGGCATCTTCAACGCCGACGGAGAGCAATGGCGGGTGCAGAGAAAGTCTGCCAGCCGAAGATGACGTGTTACCCGATGGAACGCACGTAAGGAAAGGGTCTTTTGTGGTTTACAGTATTTATTCCATGGGCAGAATGGACAACATTTGGGGTAAGGATTGAATTGTGGCTTCTGTTCTTGGTTGAAGTCTCATTCGGTAATGACTTTATTTTTATTTTTTTAATTTTAATTCAAAGTAGGTCAGAAGTCCCTCTATGCTTTATAATGAGGCACGTTTTGCTTTGCACTGTTTCTATATGCTGCTTTGTATGTTATAAAGATGTTAGTGTAAGAATATTTAAATTGTAACGATGCTTGGGAAGTTATGAAATAGCAAACTATTTTATAATTGTTGTTTGGATTGTATGCTATAGCCTGCTTTCACAGATGGAATTTTGTTACTTACGTTCCAAAATAACCGTAAGGTGAAGAAGCTCGGTTTTCTATTAAAGGACAATCAAACAAAACAACAATGATAAAAGAAATTTACTTAAAATGAGTAAACGATGCACACTGTTATCCTACTTGGGGAAGCAAACGAAGTTTGCATTCTTGTCTTACAAACATTTCCATGGCTAATGTCAAAATTTAAAATCTAATAGTCATCACTCATCAGGGTGTTCATGCATTTTTTAATTTACAACCCTCTGTTATACCAAGTATTTAATATTCATTAAAATTGGATGGAATAAAGTTATTTAATATTTATGGAGATGAAGAAGTATATAGAAAAAAGAAATTTAATTTTTTTTATTGTATCATATTATATATATATATATATATATATATAATAATATAAATATTGGGAGGAGTATAATATAAGTACAAGATGGTTAGAAATTTTTTATAGGAAGGAGTGAAAGGAGAGAGGAAATGAGCCTTAGTAGGTTGGGAGAAAGTAAGTTAGCACAAGGTAAAAGGAGGTTTGCAAATGAGGAGATCAGAGTTAAACAATAAAGCTTTGGCTAGAAAGTTGTACTAGAGGTTTATTTCCCAACCAACTTCTTTATTCAGTAGAGTTTTAACTAATAAATATTTTGGATAGGTGAACCTGAATGAGGTGATTAATTTCCATTTGGATGGTAATGGGTGCTTGGTGTGGCAGGTTCTAAAGTTAGAATCTCAGGTAGTGAAAGATGGATCATTTTAGAAATTGGGGAGCAAGGAGAAGACATATTTTTAAACAGATTCACGGGATCAATACCCACCTATCATTGTTGAATTCCCATAACTGCAACCAATAAAAACAACTATGGAAAGTAGGGATTGGATCCAGATTGAAAGTTATTTCAACACTATTCAGCTAGAGGATTATAAGTTTAAGTAGTTTAAGAAGTTGGATGAGTGGCCAATTCCAATCCCTCCAGAATTGACACCCATCATGACTAAAATCTTGGTAGAAATATTTCTCATAGGTAGAGGTGAGGAGGATGAATTAGCTTGGGGCTATAGGAGCTTTGGGATATACATAGTGAAGGATGGATATGATAAGATATTTCTAGAACCTCCTCCTCATGCATATCAGGTTGAGGATTGGGTTGGCCAAAAGTAAACTTTTTTACCTTGTAGTTCATGCATAATGAAATTCTTACTTTTGATGATCTACTATGTAAGGGAATCACTAGTCCATCTCAATGTGTTTTATGCTACAAGAGTGAGCAAACATCTGATCACTTGATGTTTAAGTGCCCATTTAGATGCCATATCTGGGAGCGATGGTTTTTATATTATAAAATTTGAGCCAATGATGATCTAAATCAGATTAATATTTGGAAAATATGGAAGAGGGGTAGATGTAAATCTAAATCTCTTTGTATCGGTTGGAAGGTTGTATTAGATTTTGAAGCTATAAACTTAAAGGAAATGCAACCACAAGTATGGAAATAAGCATGCAATATTATAACTGTGATAATATATAACTAATATGCATGAAAATATGATAGAAAACTTGGTACAATACTCAAAAAATAATCATATAAGAAATATCATGAAAATATACAATACTATTCAATGGAGGTCACTACCTCTCCATCTTGCAAAAATGAATCTACATTGTATCTACTACTACTCAACCAATGCACTAAAAAATCCTCTTTCCTCTTCTACTCTATGAAGGCCTTTTTATAATGAGATGCAACTTTTTGCCTTCAATATTTTGTATAAAACCTCAATATTCTATTCTAATGACTTATGTACAGGTGGACTACATGCACATTTACATCATTGCACATTCTAACACATGCATTTATTACATTGCTTTAATAAAGTACTTAAGTCCTAATAAACTCCTAATATAAATATGTACCTATGATGGTACATTAGTAAAGAATCAAATAATCTAATATATTCCAACATCCCATTGTATTACATTATCTAGCTATTTTAAGACTTTAGTCTTCAATAAGGTCTTCATCTATTGTATAATCTCTAATTCACATTGCACTGTATGCCTCCTTGATCTGCTTTCTCTTCTTCTTCTTCTTCTTCTTCTTCTTCTTCTTCATTCTTTTTTTTGAGGTCACTTACTACACTTTTATAGGTGGATGTACTATTACCTGATTGTTGCAAAAGTATCTTCTCTTTCCATTTATCATTTTCCAGGTTTTCAATAAAAGCTTCTGGAAAAACACTTAAGGCATCATGATAAGATTTTGTGTTAATAGAACTTGAAGTATCAATATTGCACAAGGATTAAAATATCTTCTCTAGGTATGATTCATCCATTTCTACTATTTATTTTAAGTAATTATATCAATCCTTTTTGTTCTATATTATCATCCTTGTAACATTTTAATGTAAGTAATGCCATATATAATATGCTGCCAAAGTATAAAGGAATTTGAATGCCACTCTTTCCATTGTCAATTGCTTTAGTGATCCGAGCATGTAGATAATTATCCATGATTTGAAACTTATATTAAAGCTTCACTATGAATCCTTTTTGAAATAAGGTCTCAATCTCTTTTAGATTTTATAAGTAAATTCTTGATTCCAATGTTTATGACACTTGCTCTTTCCTTTATAATAGTGTTGTTCATATCAATATTTGATGTATTCTTTGAGGTTGAAATATTTCTTCCTCTTTAAGTTTGAGTAGACTATGTTAATTTGTGGATTTTGTATCTCTCAATTTTAATTCTAGTCTTCTTGATATCCTTTGAAGTAGTCTACCTTATAACTCCTTAGTGATATGATTAAATACTCCTTTTCAATTTATAGAATCAATCTTAATTTTTTTTCTAATTTTCAAGTTTTGTAAAAATATCCTTTTGTGATAGTATGCTTAGCTTTCTAGGTTTGATTTGAATTCCTTTTGTCTCCCTAGTAATGAGATGAAAACTTTAATTTAATGTTCCACATCTATTACTTGTATTCAACTATTTTATCTCTTCACTTTTAGAAAGCCTATAAATACAATTTCAAAGGATAAGAATTCAAATATCTTTGAGATATTTAAGTTGGATTCTCTATGTCTCTTCAATATTGAGTATGAGACTAATACAATCATTCTTCCAAATTTTTAAATGAATCTAGAGTATGAAGTTTCTAAATTTCTACAATTTCAATTTGGAGTAGGATTCCTTATATCTCCCTACTTAGAAATTTAGAATGAGTTTGTATTTTCAAATTAAGTTTCACTACCCTTATAACTCCTTGTTTTTAAGAATTTGTAAATATTTGAAGCAATAATAATAGAGATTCTAAAGCTTCTATTTTCCACTTCCTTCTCAAGATAATCAAAATGCTTTTCTAAATTTTTAACACCTTATTACTCCTAACATTCAATATATATATAGTATAGATCCTAGTTGATGTCAACCATAATAAACTTGTAGCATGGCTATGAATAATGTATACCTTTGGAATGCTTGATTAAGGTTTACAAAATGACTAAAATCAAATCTATTTTCTACATATTAAAGGCGGTTGACTCCTATGGAAATTTTAAATACTCCTCTGTACCTTTCACCTCACTTGTGTGCTTATATTCTACATAAATATGTTGGCCTACATTCTTCTCTAAAACTATGAGCTCATTATCTTCATACACTTTGAACTACGTGATACCTTAGAGTTTTATGTGCTTTCATTGATGTGTGATTCTTCTCTTAACCGGTGAGCATGCTCTTCAATATCGATGTTTTTGCTTGCACACTTTTTCTTCAATAGGTACACTAGAGTGTTTTGTCACTCCTTGATATCTATGTTCTATAGACTCTTTAATGCTCTCTTAATTTTTCTCTTGTCTTATATTTTATCTTCGAATTGATTTCCCATCTATGAGTGCTACACATGCACTTCTTTTAAAGTGTGTTTCTTCAGGATTAGAACATAGTGTAGGAAGTATGGTGCCAAGTGAAACTTGCTTTGCCCAACTCCTTTCAAATGCTTACACTACACATTCCCAACATCAAATATAAAGTGGCATTAAGTGGGTTATCAGTTACCTTAAATACCTCTAACCTAACACTTCTTCAAGAGCATTATACGAATGATGCTTCATCCAGGTATACTTCTAATGCTGAGCGCTTGAGTAGTGGTGAATTTCTACTTTGTGCATGAGATGCTATGCAAACATAGAATATGATGGTATAGAATTTTATCCTCATGTGCTCTTAAAATGATTCTCTTGAATTATCAAAATTATGGCTTCAACTACCTTTGCAAGCTAAAATAAACTAAAGTTAATATTGCCTTCAAACTTTTGGAAATACTTCTCTTGCTTGGTTACTTTAACGCTTAATAATCCAATCTTTTCAATAATATTTTGCACTATAGTATATGCAAATTTTAGAGTCTTATCTTGCTTAGAATGGTCAATATAATGTTGATATTTTTATCTCTTGAAATATATCTAACTTCTATTTTCCTTGTGCAAGTTTGAACCATGCAGACAATAACTTCTGCATTCCCTTGAAGACTTCAAATAGAAACTTATTTATGCAACTTTTAAATTTTGAAACTGGTGCTCAATAAAATTTAATAAAAAACCAAATATAAAAGTTTAGCTAATGGTATTTTACATCTTTGTTGCATACTTTTCTACCTCTATAGATGATGATGATGGTGATTTAAGTTACCTAAATTGCTGAATTTTATAGATGATATTGCAACTCTTCTAGGCTATCTTAAAATAGCTCTTTGGCTCACATTTTTTGACCTTTAACACTCCACTAATATGCTACCCAAAACTAAAATTTGGTGGCTTTAATTCTTCTTTAGAATGCACTTCTAAAATCTGAACCTTAGCAGCTATTAATGTGGCCCAAATTTCTGCTTTCTTGCTGTCCTTAAATCTGAAAAAAACAGATTGTAAACTAGCCAAAACCTTCACCGAAACACTATCCTTGAGTCCCAAAAATTTTGTAGCAAACTCCTCTAAATTGTAGCTGAGATATTCCTCAAGAACCGTTCAATGACAATCCCCAAATCTCTTAGATTTGGTGGTTTCTCTATCTCCTTTATCTCATCAAAAACTAACTTCAAACTAGATCTTCTTCTCGAGAATATGAAAGTCTTGAGATCTTCTCCAAACTACTACGAAATTTGACAAACTTCTTATCAAATATTTCTCACTTGGGCTTGTCATAAGAAGGTGATAATTGTCCCAATTTGTTTACTATCAAGAGATTCTTCTTGGTAGTAAATTTCTCCAATGGGTTTTTCTAGGAACTCCTTCAATGAGGCTCTCCAATCCTTATCCTTGTTTCTCCAAGCTTCAAAAATACTTCAATGAGACCTTCCTTAATATCCTTCTTGGATATCCTAAACTAGTAGATGAATCATATTTTGATGCTCTTACTTCTAAAGAAATGAAGGAGATGATGGAAAATAGGAAGAAGGATGCAAAAGCTCTTTTTGTAATTCAAAGTGGGATAAATGTTTCTATCTCTCTCAATATTGTTGAATATTCACAATAAAAAATTGCATGGAATACACTAGAAAGTGCATAAAAAGGATATTATAAGGTGAGAATAGTTAAACTTCAACTCTTAAGGAGGGAATTTGGATGCTTACGCATGAGTGAAAATGAATCCATTGAGGTTCTTATCACTAGAGTTCAAAATGTTGTAAATTCTATTCATTCAAAATGTAGGATTTAATCATGCACATCATCTCTTTTCCATTGTTTGGGCCCATTATGATTTCCTACAATGTGTCTATCCCTTTGATTACCACTACATGGCATGCTCTAACAAATAATAGGAGAACCTTTGGAATCCATGGACATGGGTTCAAACTATACACTAGCTTTTTTTGTTGTCAAAACTAGAATGGTTGGAAAACAATATGATGTATCATCCCTTTGGTTCTCATATATGGTATGACTATAATGGTTAGTACATGGAACGTAGCTTGGGAGAGACTAAAGTTCAATACTATTTTATTATCTTTAGATGCTTTATAATATTTTGATAGATATCTGTAGACACAAAAACAGCACAAATCCGATTATGTGACTGCAAACACTGATCGCTTTGACACACATAGCCCCAAGGGCAGCCCCCAGAGGTCAAACAGTGGTCCTAACCACTCTCACGATAGTTTTGAAAGGTCAGAGATCAATTTGGCACATTCAGGCACTTTGCTCAATATACGTCCCACCCTGAGATGAATTCAAAATGGGATTTGCCCTACCCAGGGACGAATTCTGAATTCGCCCTGGGATGGGGCAAATTGTAGGTTTGATGAGCAAAAAGTCAAATCTTGACAAACGACAACTCAGTTCCACCATCCAACGCTTCCTTCATTACATGGGAGTATGGGTGAGCGTTTTCAAGCATTAGAGGCATCTGTAAGGTCAGTCATGGAGTCCCAATTCAGGGAGGAATCTCCTTCCCCCTGGGAAGGCATGATTGCCAAGTGGCGCCTCTGCATGCCCATTTCAAGAGACCTCCAGGTCTATAAATTGGTGAGTTTCCTCACCCTAAAATATGGAGAAAAGTAGCATTTTAGAGCAACAAAGTGCTGTCATTTTATTTACACATCTCACACCTTTTGGGTTTGTGCCTTTCACATCCTTGATCTCCTTTAGAAGGGAGGTCATTGGGTGACTATTGGGAGGACAAATCTTGGTCCCAAAACCTGACATTTGGCCACAATACCCCACCAAATTTGCTGAAAATACCACACAGGATGTTTTGGACCCATCCCAAGTGGATTTGTGTCAAAATAAAGCCTCAAACGGTGGGCGGCCTGCCCCATGGGCGTCCCCTCCCACATTGCCACAATCCTAATCGCACCCTTTCAGAGCGATGAGAATTCCATGGTAGATTTGCTTTCTTTAATTTTTGCATTCAATTTTATGATGTTTAAATAGGTTGTCATTTGAATTTCGTCTCCTTTTGAGCAATTTTGATCATATTTCTAGCTTTGTTCGCTTTTACTAACCTACAGGTAGCATTATAAAATTCCTATTGATGGAGGAAAAATTGGGAAAATATGACCATCTGGGTCTTTCCAAAATGCCCCCAATTAGCCAATCCTAAGTTTACAAGTCTTTTGGAGCTCCAAAGGTAGGACATTGGGACAGTATATTTTCGGCATTTTGTTGTAGGTGAATTCATTCTGCCCCAAAGCGAATTCAAATTGGTGAGGAATTTTCTTACTGTTCTTTTTGCAGAACCTTCCTAGGGATATATTGATGTCCCTTTCAAATTTTCATAGCATTTGGATCTATTTTAGTCATATTTTAATTCATTTTTATTATTTACTTATCGTAGGCTTGGGGATTGCCTGCTTTATTTCATCCGCAGGTGCTACTGACCATTTATTGTTCCTTTGAACGCAAGTTTTAGACATCAGAGGAGTATTTAGGAGTCAAGACTCATCATTCCAAGTGGCAGCGATA
Organism: Wollemia nobilis; assembly: GCA_028583015.1. NCBI lineage: Eukaryota > Viridiplantae > Streptophyta > Pinopsida > Araucariales > Araucariaceae > Wollemia > Wollemia nobilis. Next base: position 3,185 of record JAQPPZ010003595.1, on the reverse strand, counting down.
TTTTGGTCCACCCATTTTACATGTGGGCACGCGAAAGAAGGAAAGGAGCCCATGGATGTAACAAGAGCTCATGTTTAAATGCTCCTAGCCCTTGGAATGGGAGGATGCATATTGTAACTGAGTTTGAAACACATTAATAAAAAGGTCTGTCTTATTTATTCCTATTTGTTTCATTTTTATTCGCTCGTGCTTTTCCCTCTTTTCATGCATTTTCAAGTTTTTAGGATTTAGCGCTAAGTTCGGTCTCTTCGTTTGCATCTCGCATATTCGCTTTCCTTTTTGCTTCTGTATCTTTGTGATTTTAGTGGCGATCACGGTGGGACCTTGTCCTCTATTTTTAATATCAGATATCTAATCCAAACTTGGTTTTTTGCTTGCAGGTACCGTGTTTTCATGCGCTGACTGCTGTTCGTTCCAACAAAGGGCGAATGCAGAGCTGTAATTTGTCTCACCCAAGGACGAATGGGAATTCACCCCACCCTATGATGAATACAGTACTATAATTCATTCCACCCTAGGACGAATTCCAGCCTGTGAGGTTTTCGAGCAGAAACTCAAAACCGACAGATTGGGCAGAGGAGAGGTAAGGATTCTGCATTTTTCTCAGTCATTTTATGTTTAGTGTTTCTATTTTGGATTCCTTGTTTGCTTAGGGAAAGTTTTCCTTTTGTTGTTTGCTTGTTTCCTTTTGCAAAATAAAAATAATCCCACACACCATGTGGCAACTTAAAAACCAAGGCACTGGTCGTAAAACCCCAGCCCTTGATCAAGACCAACGGTGGATTTCATCACCACCTTGGCTTGAATTTTGCATTCATACACCCAGATCGCTACTGTTGCTAGACGTAAATCCTGACGAAATCTGACCGAGTGTAGCTGGGGTGATTCCCAGCACGCGAGGATAAGTCTCCTATGGTAGGTGTCATAAACAGGGTGATTCCCTTTCCGTACTTCCTATGTTCCATGTACCATCTGCTCTCACATACCTATATTTTCCCTCACATAAGGGCGGGTATATAGAGAGGTTGGTATATCAGTCTGGAAATGGTATATCGAAGGGGTGACCAATTTTTTGAGCCATAAGAGCCTTCATTTTGCATTTAAACGTTCTTTACAAAAACCTTCAAAAACAACAACAAAACACACTAAACCAGTTTTAGGACACACTTTCAACCTTTAAATGAGATAATCACTGTTTGTGTATGTATGTGTTCTTTTCTGTTTAGCGTAGCAAAAAAAATCATAAAAGAGATAAAAACTTGCTTAGCTTGTAGAAGAGCACCACCATGGTGTACACCCGTAGCCAAGCCCAATCAAGGGCAGAAGCTGCATAAAGTGTACAAGGAGGGGGCACAAGTCACCTCCACTTTAGCCCTAAGGACTTGGCCATACCGCCTTGGAGGCCTGACCCCCAAGAGAGTCCGCATCATTCCATGTCAAGGTGGAATTATAGGTACACCCCTATGGGGGACCTGCCCGTTCATCACAGCCCCTTTCGGGAAGAATCTTTACACGTGGCACTCAACGTAGATAGAAAATCTCCCTTAGAAGATAGATATGAGTGGCCACCATGCGATGAAGCGCTAGGGAGGCATAGTGTCCATGAGGAGAGGCCACATGACTATGGCATCCCTCCTTTGCCTCCCATCACTGTTAGAACCAATAGATAAACCCTAGAGCGCAGGGCTCTCCAAACAGGGCAAGCTAACTTTGCCCACCCCTTTCACACCTATGAAAGGGAGTACGAGGAAGACCATCACATTCCTTGAGAGCAATGTATAGCATGGGAGCCATGCGCTTTCGCACCAGCTAGATACCATGGTTACCCACTGAGGCCAGAGCCTCGGGTAAATGCCGCCAACCTCGATAGAGGGAAGCAACCCATTGAGATCTCAGATCATCACGACTGAGGCAAATGCATAGGAGAGGCATCCAGGCCCCTTAGGCCCAAGATGGCAAACCAAATTGACCTAGCAGTCGCCAGACATACCATCCACCAAGCCCAGATCATGCGGCTTGAGCAAGATCAGCAGCAACTAGAGCGTCTATACCGCCTTAACAAGGAGCGCATTCAGCGCCAAACAGATGAGCTGCTTCATAACCTACCTAAGAGGGTTCCAACCTCTCGCACCCAAAGAGAAGAACCATATGAGAGGCATAATCCCTTGGTGCGAGATAGGTCTCCGTGACCTCGTCAAGTTTTGCCTTCAAGACCCCCTAGACCTGAGAGGGAGGCCACTCCCCAGAACAACGATGGGTACCCTCCGCAGGGACCCACCCAAGGTCATAGGTCTCACCCAAAGACTCCTCAGGAAGCCTACAAGGAGTATGAACAAGAAGTAGAGCGGGTCGAAATGCCCTACCAAGGTGGAGGGGTTGCTATCCGGCCACCCCCCCATAGGCCTCAAGTCTCCCACAACCCACAATGGGAGCAAACTAAAGAGGAAGAGATTAAATATTCCGATGCATACAAAGTGCTGCTAGAGCATTTGGAGTCTATGGAAACCAAAGCTTCTGGGCCCCAAAAGCCCACGTTACACTAACTCCGCAGTCATCCTGTGCATTCGTCAGTCTCGCACCCCCTTACCCCCGAACACTTCAAGCTGCCTCAGTTGGCAGTCTTTAAGGGTGAAGAGGATGCCCAAGAGCATGTGACCAGATTCCTGAGCCAATGCTTTGGCATTCAAGACAATGATGCGCTATTGCTAAGGACATTTATAACCACATTCACGGGACCTACCTCAGATTGGTTCACCCAGTTGCCGAAGCATAGCATTAATAACTTGGATCATTTAGTGGATGCGTTCCTTGAATGCTTCGCATTCAACACCAAGAAGGCATCACTAAGTGACCTGGCCAGCCTTAGGCAGTATGAGGAAGAGACCATGGTGGCATATGGGAATCGATGGAGGACTCTACTTTCCAAGCTACCATCAGCTAATGATATCCATTTGATCCCAACTCCACATCAGTTGGAGGACAGATCCCACATGTCGATCAAGGAGACGACTGACATAGACATCGGCTTGGATCCAATGAATCCATAGATTATCAAGCTAGGGGTAAGCTTATCCCCTGAAGAGCAAGCCGACTACATTGCCCTTCTCAAAGAGAAGAAGGAGGTTTTTGCATGGTCATACAGAGACATGCCGAGGCTAGACCTGCAGCTAGTCACGCATAATCTT